>CM065590.1:235128035-235421895 GCA_033119425.1 Bufotes viridis
CTTTGCTTGTTTTCCTTCCTTTGAGGGATATCTGGCTTTCACTGTGTTGTAGACCCATAACTGGGGCTCCACAATCTTTTGCATTTTATGTTTCCCAGGGAGCCTTGCACTTTGGATTGCTGTGTTTGAGACTCTTAAGTGAGGCTCCACGGTATTTTGTAGCTGGTCTCCCTAAGATCAGCTATTGCTTTGTTTGAGTAGTCACCAAAGCATCGCTCCCGGTTAGCCAGAATCCTACTCCACACTGATGAGGGCAACACCCCGAAACAGCTGTCTGTGGATGGATAACTTGCTTAGGTCTTCCCTGTCACATCCTTAAAGCTTGTAAAGAGCGGGATCTTGACATAGGGGCCACTTAATATGGTGGTTTTGGTGATCTCTGTAATGGAGACACCCCTTTGCTTGTTTTCCTTCCTTTGAGGGATATCTGGCTTTCACTGTGTTGTAGACCCATAACTGGGGCTCCACAATCTTTGCATTTATGTTTCCCAGGGAGCCTTGCACTTTGGATTGCTGTGTTTGAGACTCTTAAGTGAGGCTCCACGGTATTTTGTAGCTGGTCTCCCTAAGATCAGCTATTGCTTTGTTTGAGTAGTCACCAAAGCATCGCTCCCGGTTAGCCAGAATCCTACTCCACACTGATGAGGGCAACACCCCGAAACAGCTGTCTGTGGATGGATAACTTGCTTAGGTCTTCCCTGTCACATCCTTAAAGCTTGTAAGAGCGGGATCTTGACATAGGGGCCACTTAATATGGTGGTTTTGGTGATCTCTGTAATGGAGACACCCCTTTGCTTGTTTTTCCTTCCTTTGAGGGATATCTGGCTTTCACTGTGTTGTAGACCCATAACTGGGGCTCCACAATCTTTTGCATTTTATGTTTCCCAGGGAGCCTTGCACTTTGGATTGCTGTGTTTGAGACTCTTAAGTGAGGCTCCACGGTATTTTGTAGCTGGTCTCCCTAAGATCAGCTATTGCTTTGTTTGAGTAGTCACCAAAGCATCGCTCCCGGTTAGCCAGAATCCTACTCCACACTGATGAGGGCAACACCCGAAACAGCTGTCTGTGGATGGATAACTTGCTTAGGTCTTCCCTGTCACATCCTTAAAGCTTGTAAAGAGCGGGATCTTGACATAGGGGCCACTTAATATGGTGGTTTGGTGATCTCTGTAATGGAGACACCCCTTTGCTTGTTTTCCTTCCTTTGAGGGATATCTGGCTTTCACTGTGTTGTAGACCCATAACTGGGGCTCCACAATCTTTGCATTTTATGTTTCCCAGGGAGCCTTGCACTTTGGATTGCTGTGTTTGAGACTCTTAAGTGAGGCTCCACGGTATTTTGTAGCTGGTCTCCCTAAGATCAGCTATTGCTTTGTTTGAGTAGTCACCAAAGCATCGCTCCCGGTTAGCCAGAATCCTACTCCACACTGATGAGGGCAACACCCGAAACAGCTGTCTGTGGATGGATAACTTGCTTAGGTCTTCCCTGTCACATCCTTAAAGCTTGTAAAGAGCGGGATCTTGACATAGGGGCCACTTAATATGGTGGTTTTGGTGATCTCTGTAATGGAGACACCCCTTTGCTTGTTTTTCCTTCCTTTGAGGGATATCTGGCTTTCACTGTGTTGTAGACCCATAACTGGGGGCTCCACAATCTTTTGCATTTTATGTTTCCCAGGGAGCCTTGCACTTTGGATTGCTGTGTTTGAGACTCTTAAGTGAGGCTCCACGGTATTTTGTAGCTGGTCTCCCTAAGATCAGCTATTGCTTTGTTTGAGTAGTCACCAAAGCATCGCTCCCGGTTAGCCAGAATCCTACTCCACACTGATGAGGGGCAACACCCCGAAACAGCTGTCTGTGGATGGATAACTTGCTTTGGTCTTCCCTGTCACATCCTTAAAGCTTGTAAAGAGCGGGATCTTGACATAGGGGCCACTTAATATGGTGGTTTTGGTGATCTCTGTAATGGAGACACCCCTTTGCTTGTTTTTCCTTCCTTTGAGGGATATCTGGCTTTCACTGTGTTGTAGACCCATAACTGGGGCTCCACAATCTTTTGCATTTTATGTTTCCCAGGGAGCCTTGCACTTTGGATTGCTGTGTTTGAGACTCTTAAGTGAGGCTCCACGGTATTTTGTAGCTGGTCTCCCTAAGATCAGCTATTGCTTTGTTTGAGTAGTCACCAAAGCATCGCTCCCGGTTAGCCAGAATCCTACTCCACACTGATGAGGGGCAACACCCCGAAACAGCTGTCTGTGGATGGATAACTTGCTTTGGTCTTCCCTGTCACATCCTTAAAGCTTGTAAAAGAGCGGGATCTTGACATAGGGGCCACTTAATATGGTGGTTTTGGTGATCTCTGTAATGGAGACACCCCTTTGCTTGTTTTTCCTTCCTTTGAGGGATATCTGGCTTTCACTGTGTTGTAGACCCATAACTGGGGCTCCACAATCTTTTTGCATTTTATGTTTCCCAGGGAGCCTTGCACTTTGGATTGCTGTGTTTGAGACTCTTAAGTGAGGCTCCACGGTATTTTTGTAGCTGGTCTCCCTAAGATCAGCTATTGCTTTGTTTGTCTCTATATATGAACAGCTCTCCCTGACTAAGACTGAGCCAAACACACACCATAGGGTGACGTGTTCTGGCCAGCCAATTACTGTAATGCCAGTAACCAAGATGGCTACGGCATTACAGCGAGGGCAGTACTTACCTGCACGTTTGTTAGCTGCGTAGCAGCCAACAAACAAGTGGTGAGGAGACTTGAGTACTCGAGGCTGAACTCTGCCCATGGGCCTAGTATAGCGATGCTCGAGCCGAACACTAGTGATATCCTTACCCAGAGACTGTTGAGGAGGCCATCAGTTAAGAGCAGCAGTACTCGATGATGATGATGTAGTTGATCGCACTTGGGAGGCGGGTGACGAAGGGACTTCATAATCATCGGGAGAAGAGGGTGGCAGCTTGTCCGTGAGCCAACGGCGGAGCCAGCAAGTGACTATCATGGCCGTGACTCAGTAGGGTTGCAGCTGTGGGAGGTCGGGGCCAAACGAGTCCAGGGTAGACTACCCGCCGCAGGAGCCTACCTTCCCGGGAAGTAGCAGTGCAGATTCACGGAGGCAGCGGCACAGTAGCAGTCGGTCAGTGCGTAGTTTTGGTGGGGAAAATCACCCACTCGGCAGTGTGGCAGTTTTTTGTTAAGCTGCCGGAGGAGGTAAACATGGCCATATGTAGAATCTGTGGGCAGAAGGTAAAGCGTGGCCAGGGTTCCAATGTTGGCACCACAGCCCTGCGTCAACATAAGCAGCTTCACCATAAAGTGGGCTTGGAGAACCGTGGCTCCGATGTGGTGGTCCAGCCTGCCGCAGCAACTGCTGCATTACCCAATGGCCCGGTTTCAGGCAGTCAAGTCTCCATCATCTCAGCTGAAGGGAGCTGTCTGTCCTCCCCATCATTTGCTGGTCCTGATGCTCCTGCTCCTCCTACTCTCAGTCATCCTGTCAGCAATCGATCACCTAAGCGATTGCCAATTGACAACAGTATGCGTGCACTCATCCAACGGGCGCAGATGTTGGAATGTGCTCCTGGTCAAGGTGGAGAGTCCCAAGTCGTCATTTCTTTAACAAAAGGCAGTACCAGCCCTGCACAAACATATAGAACAGAAGGTGGGCCAGTCCTTAAACCTGTTAGTGTCTGCCAAAGGGCACGGCAGCGCCGATGTGTGGAGCTCTAACTATGGTCAGGGACAATACATGTCAGGTCTCACCGCTTCCGCCTCCACGTTGTCACGCCGTTGGTCCTGCGACAATGTCCCCCTCTTCCTCCTCATCCTCCACCGTGTCCTCAGCTTCGACTGCAGGGACAATTCACAGGGGCCCTCCAGTATACCACATCTGCAGGGCACGTGGTGTCATGCTGTTCTGCACCTCATTTGCCTGGGCGAAGTGAGTCACACAGGGGAGGAACTGCTAAATATCCTTCATCAAGAAATTGAATCCCGGCTTTCTCCGCAACAACTGAAAATCGGAACCATGCTGACCGACAACGGGAAGAACATTGTGTCGGCGTTGCGTCAAAGATCGTTGAGTCATGCGCCCTGCATGACATACATGTTAAATCTGGTTGTCAAGTGGTTCCTGAAGTTTTCCACCCATCTGCAAGACATCCTAAAAATGGCCAGGAAACTTTTCATGCACTTCAGCTACTCGTACACCGCAAAGCACACTCTCCTTGAGCTGCAGTGGCAGAACGGTATCCCTCAACATAGGCTGATATGCGACTTTTCAACCCGTTTGAATTACATCCTCCATATGTTAGACCGACTATATGAACAGAGAAAGGCTATAAACAATTTCTTGATGATCCAAGCAGACAGGAGTACTTTCCTATGTAAAAATATGTAAGGAAAAGGTGGCTCCACTTTCTAGGTTTATTCGTTGAGGTGCTCTCTGCTACCTTGACTCACCCAGTCAAATAAATAACAAGTATTAAGGCTGAAAAGTTCAGCCTGTATTTGTGGGAGGGGCTTGGGCCGATACTTAAACCCCCCTTTCAAGCCATCAGCCTCGGCACGAGCAGCGGCCGTACCTCCATGCGACGCCTCTCAAACTGAGGGTACCGCGTCCCTCAGCTCACTTCCGGGTCAGGATTGCACTGTCTTCCTACCTGCAGCATGTCACCCGCGCTCCATCGGCTCATAGACGGCCCCTGTCCTTCCATACAGCCAACAGGACAAGGGAGGGAATCTCGCCCCCCCCCTTCCGCTTTCCCACCGTAGGCACCACTTTCCAGCGCCCTCTTGCGCAGTGATGGGGTGTGTTTCACCTTGGAATGCACGCATGGCATAGCAAACGGAAGCAAATCCCCTCAATCCCTCTCTCTGTGCCACGCTCCCTTCTGTGGGACATGTACAGTATTATACATGTTTAGTTGCCTGAACTGCTCAGGTCATACATGCATAGTTGCATGAACCACTCGGGTCACATTTCATTTTGCATAGTTGCCTGAATCACTCAGGTCATGTACCATGTATATTTGTCTGTCTCACTTGGGTCACGTGGCTTCTGCAGTTGCCTGAATAACTCAGGTAACGTTTCATACACGCATAGTTGCCTGAATCCCTCAGGTCTTGTATCATACATGTTCAGTTGCCTGAAACGCTCAGGTCATGTATCTTCCTGCATAGATTCTGAATCACTCAGGTCATGTATCATACATGTGTCACGGTCTGAATCGCTCAGGTCAGGTATTGTACGTGCATATTTGCCTGAATCGCTCAGGACCCGTACCATTCACTTATAGTTGCCTGAATCACTCAGGTCATGTATCATACATATTCAGTTGCCTGAATCACTCGGGTCATGTTTCATTTTTGTATAGATGCCTGAATCGCCAGGTCAGGTACCATTTTCGTATAGCTGCTTGAGTCGCTCAGGCCATGTATCTACATGTTTAATTGCCTGAATCGCTCAGGTCATGTATCATACATGTTAGTTGCCTGAACCGCTCAGGTCATGTATCATACATGCATAGTTGCCTGAATCCCTCGGGTTACCTTTCACTCTGCATAGTTACCTGAATCCCTCAGGTCATGTATCATACATATTCCGTTGCCTGAATCGCTCAGGTCATGTGTCTACATACATAGTTGCCTGAATCGCTCAGGGCATGTATCATACATGTATAGTTGCCTGAATCGCTCAGGTCATGTATTATACATGTTTAGTTGCCTGAATCGCTCAGGTCATGTGTCATACATGTTTAGTTGCCTGAATCGCTCAGGTCATGTATCATACATGTTCAGTTGCCTGAATCGCTCAGGCCATGTATTATACATGTTTAGTTGCCTGAATCGCTCAGATCATGTGTCATACATGTTTAGTTTCCTGAATCGCTCAGGTCATGTATCATACATGTTCAGTTGCCTGAATCGCTCAGGCCATGTATCATACATGTTTAGTTGCCCGAATCGCTCAGGTCATGTATCATACATATTCAGTTGCCTGAATCGCTCAGGTCATGTACCATTCTTGTATAGTTGCCCGAATCGCTCAGGTCATGTGTCTACACGCATAGTTGCCTGAATCGCTCAGGTCATGTATCTATATGCATAGTTGCCTGAATCGCTCAGGTCATGTATCATACATGTATAGTTGCCTGAATCGCTCAGGTCATGTATCATACATGCATAGTTGTCTAAATCTCTCGGGTTACCTTTCACTCTGCATAGTTGCCTGAATTGTTCAGGTCATGTATCATACATATTCAGTTGCCTGAATCGCTCAGGCCATGTATCATACACGTATAGTTGCCTGAATCGCTCAGGTCATGTAACATACATGTATGTTCCATAGTGGCCTGAGTCGCTCTGGTCATGTGTCATACATGTTTAGTTGCCTGGATCCTCGGGTCATGCATTATACATATTCAGTTGCCCGAATCGCTCAGGTCATGTACCATTCTTGTATAGTTGCCGGACTTACTCGGGTTATGTATCATACATGTACAGTTGCATGAGCCGCTCAGGTCATGTCATCATGGTATAGTTGCCTCAAATCTGGTCACGTTTCATGCTGCACAGTTGTCTGAGCTGCTCAGGTCATGTATCATACATGTATAGTTGCCTGAATCCCTCAGGTCATGCATCATACATTTTCGGTTGCCGCATCACTCGGGTCATGTTCCATTCTTGTACAGTTGCCTGAATTCGCTCGGGTCATGCACCATACATATTTTGTTGCCTGTATCACTCAGGTCATGTATCATACATGTGTCACGGTCTGAATCGCTCAGGTCAGGTATTGTACGTGCATATTTGCCTGAATCGCTCAGGACCCGTACCATTCACGTATAGTTGCCTGAATCGCTCAGGTCATGTATCATACATATTTTGTTGCCTGAATCGCTCAGGTCATGTATCATTCTTGTATAGATGCCTGAATCGCTCAGGTCATGAATCTACATGTATAGTTGCCTGAATCGCTCAGGTTCATGTATCATTCATATATAGTTGCCTGAGTTACTCAGGCACAGATCATGTATCTTTCACGAACAGTCGCCTGATTGCTCAGGTCATGTTTCATCCTGGCTTAGTCGCCTGAATCGTTCAGGCCATGTTTCATCCATATGTGGTCGCCCAAATTACTCAGGGCAGGTATCATTCATTTTTTTTTTTTTTTGCAAGAACCACTCAGGTTTTGCATCCTATACATTTAATCGCCTGAAGCGCTCAGGTCATGTATCCTACATGCGTTTCTCCCTGAACCACCCAGGTCATGTTTGCTTCCTATAGTTGCCGATTCGCTCAGGTTCATGTATCATTCTTTTATAACTGCCTAAGTCCCTCAGACCACGTATCATACATGAATATAGTTGCCTGAATCACGCAGATCATGTGACATTTATGTACAGTGGCCTGATTCGCCCAGGTCTCGTATCATTCACGTACAGTTGCCAAGTTCGCTTAGGTAATGTTTCCCACAGCTGATGTTGATTCTCGAACCGATCAGCGTTCTCTTTTTCACCTGTTCCAACCAAGTCAGTCACTTTTTAGCCCAATTGGTGTCATTCTGAAATCCCTGAGACATTCTGTCATGTTCTCTCGGTCGCTTCCGGTCCTGGGGCACTCCTCTTCAGGTGACCGGGCACTCGTTGGCAATTTCATTTCTCGCGATTCAGTTTACTCACTTGGGCGCTCTCACATTTTAAACGTAATTGATTCCCACGGCTTCGGCTGGTTTATCTCTCTTCTGTTTCCAGTCCGGGTCCAATATCAGTGGGCGTTTTCATCCTGGTTCAGGTTTACACGACCTTTTGAATCCCGTCCGAGTGGTCAGCTCAGTTTTATGGCTGTGTCATCCAGGTCCGGCTCGCCGGAAGGTTGGGTACTTTTGTCAGGCTTCTAGTTCCGGTGTTTGGTGTCCTATATTAGCCGTCAGTTTGATGCGCGTACAAGTTCATTTGCTTGTCTAGGTTCATACGGATCACCCCTTCACATCATTCCCGTTCATTCTGCAGTTCCGGGTGTTATATTAAAAAAAAAATATAAATATAGAGAGCTAGTTGGGGGTATATTTCAAGGCAGGTTGATTCCTCCGCATGTTTTCGGTCTAGATCACACAACAAGTCTCAGCATGGCGGCCATCTCGGCCAGTCACACAGTTCGAGCCGGTACATCACACCCTTCACCCCGCTCCTTGGTAGCCGTAAATCCACTACACCTTCCTACAGGTGGACTTCACTTTTGCCCCCTTCTAGGCCTACCCCGTCCTGGCTCCGGGCACACATCAGCCAGTAATAGGTATAGTCAGGCCATCCACACCTTAGGATGGTCATCGTCATCTCCTCCTCCCTGATGGTGGCACCGACCACAAGTATTAAGGCTGAAAAGTTCAGCCTGTATTTGTGGGAAGGCTTGGGCTTGGGCCGATACTTAAACCCCCCTCTCAAGCCATCAGCCTGGGCACGAGCAGCGACCGTAGCCCTCCCTCCCTTTCTTTTTATCATTTCAATTAGGGTGGGCCCCCTTCTAGGCCTACCCCGTCCTGGCTCCGGGCACACATCAGCCAGTAATAGGTATAGTCAGGCCATCCACACCTTAAGATGGTCATCGTCATCTCCTCCTCCCTGATGGTGGCACCGACCACAACTGTAGTATAAAAATTATGTAGCGGGCACTCTCCTATTTGGAATATTTTATAGATCTTTATTACTAAAAGTAAATAAAATACTTTACTAATCAGATATGCTTATACTAGTATGTATAGGAGTATATATATATATATATATATATATATATATATATATATAAATATATATTGTGTTAAAACCCCAGGTAGGCACTATAGATGTACCTTTGACTTTTGTGCATCACAATAGCTTGGGAGGGTGTATAACACAATAATCAATGTTGGTACTAGACTTCCAATTATACCAATAATCCTACGGACAGTATCTTACTATATATAAGCTGCCTATAATAAGTGGACATGAACTTATAGTATGTCGGCAACCTGCAGACACCTTTTAGGAATCATACAAGGACCTTTTTTCTCTACAGTTTGGACTATTAAAACCGGCTCTAGAGAGTGATATATAATAACATTATTTTATTTTTTAGTGGTATATTTGGAAGTCTGGTACCAACAGCTATTGTGACGCACAAAAGTCAAAGATACATCTATAGCGCCTACCTGGGGGTTTTAACACAATATCTAATATATATATATACATATATATATATATATATATACTCGTATAAATACTAATATAAGCATATCTGATTAGTAAAGAATTTTATTTACTTTTAGTAATAAAGATCTATAAAATATTCCAAATAGGAGAGTGCCCGCTACATAATTTTTCTATTACAGTAGTACTTTCCTGTGTAACTTCGATGTCAGCCAGTGGCAGCTTATGAGTGAAACCTGCCGTTTGATCAGGCCCTTTGAGGAGGCCACGTTATTTGTCAGTCCCCAGGACTAGCGGATGAACGATGTCATTCCACTGCTTCATATCCTGGAACAGATGCTACTAAATTTGGCTTGTCAGAGGACTAGAGACATGGGGCCTCGATCTCACAGCCACATGAGCCCTGTGGGGGCTAAACTGGAGGAGGAAGAGTTCAATGGAGCACACGCAATGTGTAGCGAAATGGGTGTTTTTTTCTACACAGGTGACAGGAGAGGAAGAGCAGCAGGACCAGCCAGAGGAGCTACAGGGCAATGAGGTTGCACAAATGGCCCGATGCATGCTCACTTGCGTAGTGACAGCCTTACTGTCACCATTAGGCAGAGGGATAACTTCTGGCTCTCCACCTTGTTGGACCCTCAATACTGGTCCAAAATGGGGGCCTTTTTTACACCCTCTGAGATGGAGAACAAACGGAACTACTATAGAGACATCCTATACATATACAGTACGTTGAAAAAGATAAATATACTTGGCGTTCACTGTTCCAGTTATGTGTGGTAAAGCCTTTAGTGGCGTATATCAGTTGAAAAAGATATTCGCCGTTTAGCGCTGCAGTTATATGCGGTAAAATCTTTAGTGACTTATTTTGGTGGAAAAAAAATTATATTCAGTGTTCAGCGCTGCAGTTATATGCGGTAAAATCTCCATGATGTCTCTATGATAAATCTGCAGCATGGGGGGGGGGGGCATGTGTGGCTTCTACACACTTTCAAAATAATCCTTCAGCGGAGCGAATAGATGCTGGATGACTGGGACGCTCCATGACTTTCCCATGAGTTTGTACTCAGCGATGCTGTTATATGTGGTAAAATCTTTTGTGACTTACCATATTTTTCGCTCCATAAGACGCACTTCCCCCCCCCCCCCCCAAAAGTGGGGGGGGGGAAATGGCAGTGCGTCTTATGGGGCAGCCTGCGATGTATCAGCATTAAGGGAGGAGGGGGCGGATTCGGGCAGCACGTGGCAGGCATCCCGTCGCTCACACCGTGAGTCGTGACTTCTTGCTCACATTTATATTTATCTTAATAGTGACTCCTTAATCCCTAAAAGATAACTACAGTAGCGCTTGCCCAACCTGCTATCCAGATCTTTTAGTAGACAGAGCGGTGCGGCGGCAGCCTGCAGCATAAAGTCCTCACTGACGCCACCTGCCTGCTCCTCCTGCTTCATTCATAAAGTGAAAGGAGCAGGCAGATGGCGTCAGTGAGGACGTTACGCTGCAGGCTGCCGCCGCACCGCTCTACCTACTAGAGGATCTAGATAGCAGGTTGGGAGAGCGCTACTGTAGTTAGCTTTTAGGGATTAAGGACTCGCTATTAAGATAAATATGAATGTGGACCAGATGTATTTTGGTGGGAAAAAAATTGTATTCTGGGTTAAGAGCTGCTCTTATATGCAGTAAAATCTTTTTTTAATTATTTCGGTGGAAAAAAATTTTGTATTCAGCATTAAGAGCAACACTTACTATATTTTCCGGTGTATAAGATGACTGGCCATATAAGACGACCCCCTACTTTTCCTGTTAAAATATGGGGTTTGGGCCATACTCACCGTATAAGACTACCCCTCTTCCAATGCACACCAAATAAAAATTTAACAGACGATCCGAGCATGAGAAAACCACTGATATCAGGGAGAGGGGGCTGCTTCAGGAGTGACTGGCTGGGATGCAGCACACGGTGGCTCAGCTAGAGGGCGCCTGTCGCTGAAGCTGGAGAAGGACAGCTTCTTCAGTCCAGCTTGGACGTAAAAAGGACCTTTTACTGGTCCAACAATTGTTAGATAATGCTATATACCGTATGTGTAGAGTGGCGCCCAAGGATAATAGAAAGTGCATGGAGATCCATGGGCGCCGCTCTACACATACATATCATTATCTAACAATCGTTGGACCAGTGAATGGTCCTCTTAAGTTTCAGCACGCAGTATACCGGCATATAAGACGACCCCCGACTCTTGAGAAGATTTTCATGTGTTAAAAAGTAGTCTTATACGCCAGAAAATGCAGTATATGTGGTAAAATCTTTTTTGAATTATTTCAGCGAAAAAAGAATCTTGTATTCAGCATTAAGCGCTGCACTTATATGCAGTAAAATCTTTTCTGAATTATTTCAGTGGAAATACAAATTTCCACCTCCTCCATTAACTTCCTCATCTCTTCCTTCTCATCGGACAAACTAACTTTATACCCCCCCTTTAACCACCCCCCCCATATATATATAAGTGGTGCCAGCACCACCTAGGGGCGAATAAAGGTAAATGACACTGCCAGCCTGTTAAAGGGAATTACAGCATGATACCACAACACATCTGATACGACATTTAGCAAGAGTTTAGAGTGCTGACATATAGCCCATAGTGGGACACTGCATCAAGATAAATCAGGGGTGGATCAGCCAGGATTTCCACACACCAATGCCTGATGCATCAGACTAGATCATCCATGGTGCCATGCCAACAATATGACAAAAGAGATCGGTTTATTCTGGCTACCTGCCTCAGCTACTATTCTGATGCTGTTTCTCGCCTGATGCCACTCATCTGATGCCAAGTTCTCCTTCTTTCACCCATGATCTTCAGTGGGTGCTGGTATTGCCACCCACCTCCACAGTATGTCACCTTGCCACTCTGTGGCCTCCTGATGCTGCCGCCACCTCCAGACTCTGTCACTGTGCCATTCTGTGGCCTCCTCCTGATGCTGCTGCCGCCACCTCCAGACTCTGTCATTGTGCCACTCTGTGGCCTCCTCCTGATGCTGCTGCCACCTCCAGACTCTGTCATTGTGCCACTCTATGGTCTTTTCATGCTGCTGTCACCTCAAGACTCTGTCATTGTGCCACTCTGTGGTCTCCTCTTGCTGTTGCCACCTCCAGACTCTGTAATTGTGCCACTCTGTGGCCTCTTACTGATGCTTCTGCTGCTGCCGCTACCTCCAGACTCATTTTGCCACTCGGTGGCCTTCACATACTGCTTCCACTTCCCCACTATGTCATAGGTCCACTCTGTGGACTTCTCATGCTGTTCCCACCCTCCCCACTACATGACTGGTGCACTATTTTGGCTTTCGGCCTGGCTGACATCATCATTTATCTAAAACTTCTTTTGATCTGTCAGAAGGAAGGAAAATGAGATGCACAACAGATCCTGTCTGTGTAGCAGCTTTAAGGTCTGTATGTTCTAATCAGAATTAGCTTGGTAGCTTGATTTGGTAGCCAAAAGCAGAACTGGGTACAAAACACACAGATGCAAATATTCCTTACACGTGTTATCGCTGTTTTAGATCCACTCCGGTGTCAGGATTCGAGTCCAGTAATGCTTCAGTATCTGACTGCAGCTCTGTCTGCTGAGCCACCTTCACTCCTGATTTGTTACCTTTCTGATCCCTTGTCCTAAGATACACTGCTTCCCAGTTCCTTGTTGAACTCTTAACTCCTGGCTCCTCCCATGTATTTCCTTTAAAAGCCATGTCCTTGCTCTTTTTTATTGTCAGATTATTGTGCTCCCTGCCAATATCTTGCGCCTCATTGCTTCCTGTGAAATCAACGTTATCATCTGTGTACCGATGCGTGGCTTGTATTATCCTACTACACTTGCTCGTGCTCCTTTACTTACCTGACATCATCGGCTATTGACCCACGCTTGTTCCTGACTTCCATCTGCTTGCTGATTCTCATCTACCTCTGCTTGTGCATTGCTGCTTTCAGCTTCTGGACTCCGAGCCCGAACCTAGATCGTTACAGAATAATCTGGCCAAAACATGGAGTCCGCTGTCGCAGCTGTCATGGCCCCTCATGTGCAGCAAATTGCTGAGCTGCAAAAGTTTTGTGTCACTTACCAAGAAAGGTTCTCAGAGCTACACAATATGGTGAAAGACCAACAAGATGAGATCAATGATTTGCAGAGGCAAATACTGGATTTGCGCTCCCGGCATGTCATGGCTACAGACTCAAGCGCATGCATGACTTTACCGCAAAAACTCAATGGGGATCGCAGGCAATACAGAGGTTTCCTTAATCAGTGCCGGATCTATTTCCAAATGCAATTCACTGCGTTTCCTTCTGGACAGAAAAAGGTACTGCTTATTATTACCTCCTGACTGATGAAGCCCTAGCTTGGGCCTCCCCTTATGTGGAACAGGACAATGACATCTTAAACAATTTTGATGAGTTTATAACTGCTATAAATCAAGTGTTTGATGATCCTAACCGCTGCGCTACCGCTGAAGCTAAGCTGCACAACTTTCATCAGGGTAAACGCTCAGTGGTTGAATATTCTGCTGAGTTTCGCCGTTGGATGGCTGACACTACATGGAACCCAGCAGCACAAAAGAGCCAGTTTCGTCTGGGTCTGTCTGAACAGGTGAAAGATGAGCTTGCCAGAGAAGACACTAACAATATGGAGGCCTTCATCCAGCTATGTATCCGTATTGATCAAAGATCACCAAAAGAAGGAAAGAGAGACTTGGACAGCTTGGTAATAATGGTGGAGGGTGTTTCCCTGTTGGTCCACCTGCTCAAAGGAGTTTTCCTGACACCCCTGAACCCATGCAGATTGACACAATCAGGAAAATCTATCTCTACTCTAGATAAAGAGAGACGGCGTTCTGAAAACCTTTGCTTATATTGCAGGGATTCTGCACATTATGCAGTCAACTGCCCTAATAAATGAAAAGTCGGTCTCACCAGTAATTCCCGATGAAATAAAGTTTGCTCTCAATCCTCTCATTTTGTCATTCCTATCCACATCCTGCTGCAGGGACGTGACATTACTTGTTCTGCATGTTGGACTCTGGAGCTGGTGGAAACTTTATGAGTTTTCTCATAATCACAATATAAAACTGATTAACAAGATGGCACCAGTTGAGATGGAGACTGTTGATGGCTCACCTTTATCATCTGGGCCGGTGATACATGAGACTGTTCCTCTTGAACTTCACATTGAATCCAATAACCAGGAGGCCATCTTTTTCAGCTAATAGCGTCACCAAAGTTTCTTGTCATTTTGGGCAGTCCTTGATTTGCTGCCCACAAATAAACTGGGGGTCACACACTATAACATTCATTTCAGACTTTTGCAACAAACATTGTCTACAGAGTCAGTCTGTCACCCAGGAAGCTGAAGTTGAGGAAGCGGCTCCTATGCAAAATGCCAATTTGCCTCCACAATACAGGCATTTTCAAGATGTCTGTGATAAAAAGAATGCTGATCAATTGCCTCCACATCATCCTTATGACTGTCCCATAGAGTTGCTACCTCAGGAATACCTTTTTTTCATATTTATTCTCTCTCAAAACGGAACTGCGGGTTCTTAAAGAGTACATCGATGAAAATCTACAAAAAAGGTTTCATCAGGCCCTCAACATCCCCAGCAGGGGCAGCTCTGTTCTTCATTGCAAAAAAAAGACCATAGCCTGCGACCATGCATTGATTAGAGGGAACTGAACAAAATTACAGTTAAGAATCGTTATCCACTTCCCTTAATCCCTGAGATGCTTGAAAGACTTCGATCAGCTAAAATATTTACTAAATTAGATCTAAGAGGAGCTTGCAACCTCATCCGTGTCCGTGAGGGTGATGAATGGAAAACCGCCTTCAGAACCAGATATGGACATTATGAATACCTGATTATGCCCTTTGGCCTGTGCAATGCTACTGCTACATTCCAGCATTTCATAAATGGTGTCTTTAGAGATCTATTGGATGTTTTTGTCTTTTTTATTTAGATGATATCCTGATCTTTTCAGATGATGTAGAAGAACACTGCAAACATGTTTGTACAGTGTTTGAATGACTGAGAGACAACAAACTGTACATCAAGTTGGAGAAATGTGAGTTCGAACAAACCCTGAGTAGGGCTGAGTATGGACCCTGCTAAGATTAAAGCAGTAGTAGAGTGGCCCACACCATCTAATATTAAAGAGGGTCAAAGATTTGTGGGATTTGCAAACTTCAACAGGAGATTTATTAGAGATTTCTCTAAAGTCATTGCACCAATCACTCAGCTGACAAAGAAAGGCGAACCCTTCTTCTGGTCACCGGAAGCACAGGCTGCATTCTCCAAATTAAAGACACTTTTTACTTCTGCACCCATCCTGGTACATCCGGATCCCACACTACCTTTTATTGTAGAAGTAGATGCCTCGGATTACGTTGTGGGAGCAATTATTTCTCGGATGACTGAAGATAAGATGCAGCTTCATCCTTGGCCTATTATTCTTATCTTATGTCTGCTGCTGAAAAGAATTATGAACTAAGCGTAAGAACTGCTGGCTATAAAAGATGCATTTTCCGAATGGAGGCACCTCCTGGAAGGGGCCCATCATCCTGTGACTGTACTAACTGATCACAAGAATTTAGAATTCCTCAGTTCCGCTAAAAGGCTATCATCCTGACAAGCACGCTGGGCTTTGTTTTTTTACCAGGTTCAACTTTGCGATCTCCTACAGACCTGGATCAAGGAATGGCAAGGCCAATGCCCTATCCAAATCCTTGTCCAATCCCCTTGAAGAAAACCAGCCAGACTGTACCATCTTACCTCAAAATAACTTCCTGGGGGCTAGTACACCTAAAGAGTTCCCAGCACTTCTTAAAGATGGTTACAGTAGTGACCCACTCCTTTGTAATCCACCAACGGATATTAGACTAACTTTTCAGAATGGATTATGGACTCATTGTAATTGCATATATGTTCCCGAATGTGCTAGAGTTGAAGTACTTAGACTAGTACATGATTCTAAACTTGCAGGGCATTTTGGCGCCACGAAGACTGAAGATCATTTATACTGATCCTTCTGGTGGCCTAGTTATAAAAAAGACATAAAGAAATATGTTGCCTCTTGTCTGACCTGTGCCAGAAACAAAACTCCCCGATCTTCTCCTCTGGTCCGTCATGACCTTGGGGGTCCATTTCCATGGATTTCTGAGTGGATCTACTGCCTTCACACAATATGACTACTATCTTAGTAGTAGTGGACCGTCTCACTAAGATGGCTCACTTCATCCCAGCCAGAGGTGTACCCACAGCAGAACAGACTGCTAAACTGATGGTTCGCAAAGTATTTTGATTGCACAGAATTCTGGATAATGGGGTGTCTGACAGGGGGGTTCAGTTTACCTCAAAATTTTGGAGGAACTTCTGTAAAGCTCTAGATGTTTCTATTAATCTGTCTTCTGCTTTTCATCCCCAGACTAACACTCAGACAGCAAGAACCAATCATACTCTGGAGCAATACTTGCAGTGTTTTGTCAGTTACCTTCAAGACGATTGGACGGATTACCTCCCCACTGCCGAGTTCGCTTATAATAACTCTAAGCACAGCTCCACTGCCCAGACCCCTTTTTTCTTGAACTCTGGTTATCACCCGGTTTTTATCCCTAAACTGACAGTCTCAACCCCTATACCAGCTGATTCTACTAGAATAACAGCTCTAAAGGAAATTCAGGAAAAGTTGATTGAGACTTTACGGGAAGCTCAGGAACAGTACAAAAAGACTGCTGATGGACACCGCAGAGCAGCCCCTTCTTTTAAACTTGGTGACAAAGTCTGGCTGTCTACTCGTCATTTGAAGACACATGTTCCTTCCTGTAAATTGGGACAACAGTATTTGGGACCTTTTCCAATTGCCACCCGAATCAATCCAGTAACTTTCCATCTGCAACTCCTTAACGGTATGAGGATTCATCCCATCTTCCATGTCTCCCTGCTCAAGGCTTTTTGTGAAAACCCATTTCCTGGAAGAATTCTGCCACCCCCACCACCAGAGAAATTTATTGTGGAGCGTATTCTGGATTCTCATATGCACAGGAACAAGCTTCAATATCTTGTTAAATGGCAAGGATATGGTCCAGAGGGAATTCCATCACAGGTTTCCTCACAAGCCAGGTGCTGAGACGTCCAGTGGCCATCCTGGAAGGAGGGGGGTAATGTCAGGATTCAAACCCAGTAATGCTTCAGTGCCTGGCTGCAGCTCTGTCTGCTGAGCCACCTTCACTCCTGATTTGTTACCTTGTTGGATCTCTTGTGCTAAGATACATTGCTTTCCAGTACCTTGTTAAACTCTGAACTCCTGGTTCATCCCATGTACTTCCTTAAAAGCCATGTCCTTGCTCTGTTTCATTGCCAGATTATTGTGCTCCCTGCCAATATCTTTCTCCTCATTGCTTTCTGTGAAATCAACGTTATCATCCGTGTACCGACCCGTGGCTTGTATTATCCTACTACGCTTGCTCATGCTCCTTAACTTACCTGACATCATCGGCTATTGACCCATGCTTGTTCCTGACTTCCATCTGCTTGCTGCCTCTCATCTACCTCTGCTTGTGCATTTCTTCTTTCAGCTTCTGGACTCCGAGCCTGAACCTAGATCGTTATATCCGTTTTTTTTTTTTGCCTTTAGCAATACTAATGGATTATTGAGAAAATGCTGAATGAGTGAAGGCGTATGCTCCACAGACCGTTTTTTCTGGGTAACTGTTCTGACGGATCAGAGAATGGAGAAAATTAATCAGTGACGTCAACGCAAACTTACTGCTTACACGCTCTCCACTCTGTCGGGGGAGCTCTACTTGTATAAGTGTTAATGTTGATTGAGCATGCTCGGTCGAACACCAGTTCGGCTTGAGCATCTCGATGCTCGGCACATTGCAGTACTCGGACGAAGGTGTCCGCTTCTGAGAGTGACATTACCAGGGGTACATCTAAAGTGTAACGTGTGCGTTTAAATAATTGCCTGCTGCCAGAGGACAAGGAAAAACAATCATCCACGATACCTAACTTCATATCCCAGTTTGCAGGGCGGCACAGGACACCACTCTTGAAGTCAGACCAGTGCGACAAGGTGGTCAGTTTCATTGCACCAGATAATGCTTCAAGTCGGTTAGGCACCACCCTGTCTTCCACCAAGTCCAGTGTCAGTAGCCAACAGTCAGGTCAACATAATCCTCACCCTGATCCTCCTTCCTCCTACCATGGACAGGCTGGGCAAACAAGTGATCCCACACTTGGATATTCCGAGGACCTATTTTCATCTCCATTCCTTCATTTGGCCCTCTCGCCAAGCATGCTTGAAGAGGGACAGATCGTGTGCCCTGATTCCCAACCTCTTCAGCATCCACAGTCTCAAGAAGATGATGGTGTGGAACAGCAATTACTTTTTAATGACGTGGATGATGATGAGACACAGTTGCCCAATAAGTCAATAGCAATTACTGTCTCAAGAGGTTGAAGAAGAGGATAACACACAGTTGTCAATCACTGAGGTTGTGGTTAGGTCAACAAGTCAGGCAGATGAGCAGAGTGAGGAAGTGGAACAGGAGGTGGTGGACTATGAAGTTACTGACCCAACCTGGGAAGGTGGAAAGCTGAGCAAGGACAGCAGTACAGAGGGGGAGGGATCTGCAGCACCGCAACAGGATGGAAGAGGCAATGGGGTGGCAAAAGGGAAAAGGCATGCCACACTAAACAGGCCTGCATCTGTTCCACGGAGCACCCCCTTGCGGAAATCTCCCTTGCCAAAGGGTAGGTGTTCCGCAGTATCGCGCTTTTTGAGACGAAAGTGCGGACAACAAAAAAAGAGTAGTTTGCAACCTGTGCCATATCAAAAAGAGTTGGGGCGTGAACACTAGCAACCTCAACACCACCAGCATGATCCGCCACATGGCATTCAAGCACCCTAATAAGTGGGACAAACGCCTGGGTCCACAATCTGTGTCTGCGGGTCACACCACTGCCTCCTCTTTCCCTATGTTACGTGCTGCTCGCCAATCACCTGTCGAAGTCACAGGCCCAAATGCCTCCCGCCCTGTACCTGGACCTTCGCAACCACCACTTCTCCTCCTCCGCCTTCTCCTCCATTTTTACCTCCGAATTATCCGCGTGCAGCACCAGTCAGCCATCAGTCGGTAGCTGGAAGCAATGTAGCACTGCAGTGAGGAAGCAGCAACAGGCCCTGCTGAAGCTTATATGCTTAGGGGACAAAGAGCACACCGCCGCAGAGCTGTGGCAGGGGATAAGTGACCAAACTGAGCTGTGGCTCTCGCCACTCAACCTATAACCAGGAATGATTATGTCTGATAATGGTCGGAACTTGGTGGCGGCTTTGGAACTTGGCAAGCTCGCATACATCCCATGCCTAGCCCACATTTCAAAGTTAGTGGTTCAGCGGTTTGTTAAAACCTTCCCAATTTGCCTAAACTACTGGTGAAGGTGCGCCGCGTGTGTGCATATTTCCGCAAGTCATCGACAGCTTCAGCTGTTGTGCGACGTGAGCACATGCTGGAACTCGACGTTCCACATGTTGGCCAGGCTTTGTGAGCAGCAGAAGGCAGCAGTGCAATACCAGCTGCAACATGGTCGTTGCCTTTCCAGTCAGCTTCCACTATTCACAAGCGAGGAGTGGGCATGGATTTCTGACCCCTGTGAGGTTTTAAGAAACTTTGAGGAATCAACTCAGATGGTGAGCGGCGATAACGCTATTATCAGCGTAACCATCCCACTTCTGTGTCTACTCAAACGCTCGCTGCTCACGATTAAAGACGACGCTTTGCATGTGAAAGAGGTGGAAATGGGGGAAGACATTACACTGGGTGATAGCCAGGCCACCCTCAGTTTGTCTTCTCAGCGCAAATTGGACGATGAAGAGGAAGAGTAGCAGGAGAGGGTTGCATCCGCTACAGAGGGTAGTACCCATGGAAATTTAATTCCATCTGTTCAGTGTGGGTGGGCAGAAGAGGAGGAAGAGGATGAGTAGATTAAGAGAGTCATCCTCCTGATGACGACAGCGAACTCTTGCCTGCTGGTACTCAGGCACACATGGATGACTTTATGTTGCGCTGCCTTTCCCGCAACCCGCGCGTTATACACATTTTAGACAACACAGATTACTGGTGGTTCACCCTTCTGGACCCCCGCTACAAAGAAAATTTCTCATCTCTCATTCCTCTTGTGGAGAGAACGAACAAAACGGTGCAATACCAGAAGGTCCTTATTGAAAAATTGCTCCAAAAATTTCCATCTGAAAACTCTGGCGGCAGATTCCGTAGTTTCTTGGGCAACTGAGGAGGGGAGACAAGGGTAACACACAACAATTTCAACAGAGGCATGGCAACACTCTCCAAAGGTCATGGTCAGCTCACTTGCTGGCCCTCTCAAATAATGTTTTATAGGGTCAGCTCACCTGCAAGCCCTCACCTACAATTTTTTACAGGGACAGCTCACCTTCAGGTCCTCGCATATAAAGTTTTATAGGGTCAGCTCACCTGAAGGCCCGCGCATATAATTTTTACAGGGTCAGCTCACCTGTAGGCCCTCGCATATAATGTTTTACAGGGTCAGCTCACCAGCACGCCCTCACCTACAAGCTTTTACAGGGTCAGCTCACCTACAGGCTTTCATATATAATGTTTTACAGGGTCAGCTCACCTTCAGGCCCTCACCTACAAATTTTTGGAGGGTTAGCAGGCCCTCACCTTCAATTGTTTACAGGGTCAGCTCACCAGCAGACCCTCACCCCTAATTTTTTATAGGGTCAGCTCACCTACAGGCCTTCACCTACAACCTTTTAGAGGGTCATCTCACCAGCAGACCCTCACCTACAATATTTTACAGGGTCAGCTCACCTGCAAGCCCTCGCATATAATGTTTTACAGGGTCAGCTCACCTGCAGGTCAGCTCACCTGCAGGCCCTCGCATATAATGTTTTACAGGGTCAGCTCACCTGCAGGCCCCTACCTACAATCTTTACAGGGTCAGCTCACCTGCAGGCCCTCGAATACAATGTTTTACAGGGTTAGCTCTCCTGCAGGCCCTCACATATAATGTTTTACATCATCAGCTCACCTGCAGGCCCTAGAATATAAAGTTTTATAGGGTCGGCTCACCTGCAGGCCCTCACCTAAAATATTTTACAGGGTCAGATCACCTGCAGGCCCTCACCTACAATCTTTTACAGGGTCAGCTCACCTACAGGCCCTCACATTAAATGTTTTAAAGGGTCAGCTCACCAGCAGGCCCTCGCATATAGTGTTTTACAGGGTCAGATCACCTGCAGGCCCTCACCTACAAACTTTTACAGGGTCAGCTCACCTGTAGGCCCTCGCATATAATGTTTTACAGGGTCAGCTCATCTGTAGCCCCTCACCTACAATCTTTTACAGGGTCAGCTCCCCTACAGCCCCTCACCTACAATATTTTACAGGCTCACATGCTGGCCCTCACATATAATGTTTTACAGGGTCAGCTCACATTCAGGCCCTCACTTACAACTTTTAGAGGGTCAGCTCACCAACAGGCCCTCACCTACAATCTTTTACAGGGTCAGCTCAGCAGCAGGCCCTCACCTCTAATATTTTAGATGGTCAGATCAGCAGGCCCTTGTTCCAAATGTTTTTGAGGGTCACCAGCAGGCCATCAATCATAATTTTTCAAGGATGTGTATGAAGCCCTCCTTTATGTGTAACAAAGGGTGTATTGGAGTGCCTTTTCCTTGTAATTTTGGCAGCCCTTTCACTTAGTGCATATTATTTATGAGTGTAGGAGTCCCACTACATGAACAACTGTATCACAATGTGAATGTGGCCCTCCTTTATGTGATATACAGGTTGTATCTGAGTGCCTCTTGCTTGTAATTTTGTAAATATACAGAAAAGAATGTCTTATCTTTGTTTTTTGCGTATTATTGTTAGTCTGTAAAAGTGGCGTGCTACTCGGAAAACATGGTTCCCAGCAGTGACCTGGGAGTCCAAGATGCGTCCAAACATCCTCCCCATGCTGTTCCCATTTCGGTGGTGTTTCCATCAATTTCTAAACTTTTCCTATGAACCAGGCACCTCCCTGTTCAGAGCAGGCGGTGCCTGGTTTAAACTTCCAGGTGCTCGCCCGACACTGTGCTCGATCAACACTAATAAGCGTTTAATAGAACAGGTTCTGTTGACATCTATGTGGAATCAGCTGATGAGGGTGTAAAAGGAGTGCGCTTCTTCTTGATGCTAACATCTACCTGTAAGGCTGAGTTGATACTTGAGTTATTTGATCAGTTTTGGCACCGTGACCGCCCAAATAAGTGAAGGTTGCAGTGATTCTAAGAGCGTTGCCTGTCATCTGCATGTCATATAGACTCACAGTATTATTTCGCTACCAAAGCAGACTCCCTATGCGTGTTACTGCAAAGCACAGTGTTCTTCACCACTATAAAGGCTCTCGGCAGCCAGGAAATATCAATTTTTTAACTAAATTCACTGTGAATAAATTCATATCTAACCACATTTTTCCAAAAATTTCGGGGAATCGGTGAATCTCTATTATTAATCATATTATCACTGATTATATAAACATACTGTATGATCTTTATAATTATCAGTTTCATTTGTATGCAAAGTTAGAAATATTATTTTTTTAAAGTTTTACAATATTCAGAACAAAACGTAAAATATATGTGGTTCATGGAACGGAAACATATGAACAGCAAATGCTGCAGCTAAATATAATATCCAAGCTGTATTTGTACTAAGGGATCAAAACAAGCCTGTCATTTGATAACACCTATCTTTTGCAGTGCTAAACACATTTCAGCATTGCCAAAAAGGCAGATGTCATCTTGACAAAGGCTCATTGCACAGTTTGATCTGCATTTCTTGCAAGAATAGTACTTCACAACCTTGCCTTTTGGAGTACAATGAGAAAAATAAATAATATTGCAAGAAGGAATCGAATAAGCATCAGCTAACAGTTCAGTTAAATGAAGGTTTCCGTAGCAGAATATAAAGAACATTTAAAACCCACAGCATAGTTCTTAAAAGAACAATTAGCCATATGTTGCCGGTTTCTAGCTTGAATTAAAAATGTAGAGAACTGAAAATGTTTAAAACAATGAATGTTGACAACATGTAGATTTTAATCAGAGCTAAACTGTGAGCCACAATACTCTGGTTTAACCTTCTCACTGTGCTAAAAAGTGATCATTGCTATTAAAATGTGAAGCTGGTAACCGTGACTTAAAAGAAATTCTAATAGGTAATAATAATATACTTGCCAGTCAATTGATTCTAAGGAGAAACATAACGAAAAGTCTCTAAATCCTTTATTGCTCTTATACCTCTGATATATCACGTTTTATGCCAAGTATCATGCCACTGCTGTTTTTGCAGATGGTATCATAATGTCATATCCAGAATAATAAAGCTAATACAATTTCATAGTTGACATATGTTTTAGATATGAGGTAAAGAATAGTTTACAGAAAATATTGTCAATAAAGGGGTTGAATGGGCATTGCAAACAGGGGGAAAAAAGCCATGAAAACAGTAAAGTAGAATATTAAAAGGGTTGTTTGAAGATCTGCATTATCAGGGGTTATAAAAAGTGAAAGCTTCTGAAGCTTGAATGCCAGGGGAAAACATTATATTATACATGATGCATGTAACAGTAGATATGACTGCCATTAAGATACTGTTAATTAGCACTGGAAGAAATATTATCTTAACACCACAAAAAATAATTAATTTAAAATATTTCAAATTATTAAATTAAAATATTTGTTAAGCTAGAGATGAAGATGATGTCATATTCATTGGTACAGTACAATCCTATGTACAATGTTATAAAACGTGTTGACCCACTTTCATCTATTCATATATAGTTGCATAATACAGTTGAAAAAAGTCCAACAAGTTTAACCAAAGGACAGGTGGGGATGTGAATTTTAGGAAAGGAGAGTGAGAACCAAACTTCCACATATTTACATAGCCATTAATCCTACCTAGTTATAAGAATTTATCAAATATTTATATATATATATATATATTTTTTTAAGTCAACCACGTCCTGAGGTAGAGTATTCCACAGATTTAAAGCTCTTACAGTAAAGACACTTTGTTGCCTCTGGAGACTGAACTTTTTTTTTGTCCATTTATATATTTTTAAAGGTTAATTATATCCCCCTAAGATGACTTATCGCAAGACTAAATAAATTTAATTGTAATCTTTTCCCATAACTAAAACCCTCCATCAATTTATTGTACTTTTTAAAATAAATGTGAGTGAACGAGAGAAGGGTGAAGCAAATTATCCCCCCTTCTCTCATTCACTCACATACTCTCCATCTTTTTTTTTCCCCGTCTCATATCCAGTTCCAGCTATGCCTTCTCCGCACGATCTTGTCTATTATATTGCACACATGCTTAGCATGTTCCTCTGCTTGATCCCATGTCCACATGCTCTGGCTACCCTGCACATTCCTTCACAGTATGCCCCAGGCCAATTCTATACTTGCCAGCACTCCCTGACATCTTCCATGCCAGTGTTCCCTCGTATTATCCCTGCCACTACCCTGGGACTGCCCCCTCACACAGCTACTTAAGTGCTTTCATCATTTATAGACGCCAAGTGTCATCTGTCCTGCACTTGCAATAGCGCTACTGTATATACGCCTTTCCCCTCAGTGCTCGTCAGCTGTTCCACAGAGTCCACTACTCTTCATCTACATTCCTTCATGGTAAGCCAGTCCTCAGATATATGTGATTTATTATTGCTCTTTTCATACTTAACTCCACTGTACCTTGTTTATCTACATCATACCATTTTGTCAAAATATACAGCATGATTATAGGCCTTAGCTGTAAAATGGGGGGCACTCTAAATATATAGAGGACAGCTGGATCTTGTTGCCAAAAAAACGTTTATTATACACAAGATAAAAAACATACAATTCATATAGATGCTCATAAAAATAATATGGAATAAAAAGCATACAATGTAGTTCATGGGAGTACTCCTATAATGGTATAGTATAAGCTATTAAAATGCATAAGTAATGTGGGCTGGATAAATGTAGCTGGATAAGTGCAAAGCGAGATCCACCCTATAATAGGTGTTTGGAATGTTCCTTATCTCAGAACTTCCACACTAATAAGTGGTAGTGCAGATGCGTCCATTAGTAAAATAAGTAGCGGGCAATAGAAAGTCGGCACTTGAATAATACTTTACCGCTCCTGTGTTAGTAAAGTGCAGTCTTGATCCGACCAAGCGCGGCGTCCCGTGCTGGCTCGTAATGGAGATTGGCGTGTCACGTGATCAGCTGGATTCACGTGACTATGGCGTAGCAGGAGTGGGTGTGCCTTATGCCTTTGCTCCACAGGTCCTGTAGCTGAAGGAGTTATAGCCGGAGAATCACTCGGCAGAACGGCCAATGCCAGGAGTGTAGCTCTCAGGTGTACGGCTCTCAGGTTCCCTTTGCTGCAGATAGGACCAAAGTAAGACACAAGCCGCGGACTTATAGTGTTTCTCTGTGTCTTTATGGTTCCTCCAAAATGTCAGTCACTCCATACGCGTTTCGGGGTATACGCCCCTTCCTCAGTGGTAGTGACTGCAAGTGGGATATCCGGTTTTAATAGCCCAGCTTATTACTGGATTGGTAGATGTCGATTCGGGGTTGAAACCCCACAGGTGTCTTATAATCGTCAAATTACATAGAGGAAACAAGGAACAATGTTTTCCCTTCATTATACTATTATTGTCAATCCTCATATAGGTGGAAACACATATCATATATTTCATGCATTTGCTATAAAAAGAGATGGATAAATTAAAATACAATATAATAAAATCATATATGTCAGTTCACAAAACGCCTAAAAACGCATCCAATGTGAACTTGCTCATAATAGAAAATGGAAAATACAAAATTGATAAAAAATAAAATATGCTCAAATCACTTCATGGGTCTTATCAGCACATTGTAGGACTGCATTAGTATGTATACTATATATAGCAATTGCTAAATTGTTACAGAGTATCATGGGAATCACAGGATGATCTTTAGATGTTTCATTGGAGACTATATTTATTAACAGGGGTGTCATAAAAACACACAAGGCAATCTTAGATGTTTCCTTGGGGACTTTGCTGGTCGGGTGTTGATGGAGAAGCGGGAGTGGGAGCCGTAGGGAAAGAAGGGGTCCAAGTGCTGATACGCAGCCTGACATTGGACCCCCTGTCTCACCACGGTCCCCACCCTCACAAAAAACCGAACAGCTCCATCTCCGCATTGTGTCCCTTTGGGATGAGGGTATCAAATTCGAAAATACGGCGGGATTCTTGCCTAGACATCTTCATAACGTGGTTACCCCCTCTCCATGATCTCCCCACCTTCTCTAGGGCCACATAGGTTAGTGTGGAGGGGTCACTGTTATGCACGTGTTTAAAGTGTCTAGACAGTGAGTGAAGTTCATAGCCTTTGCGAATATTGGCCATGTGTTCACTCACCCGTTTTTTAAAGTCCGTTTAGTGCGTCCGATATATTGTTTATGACAGCCGCATTCCAAAAGATATATAACATCCATGGATGCACATGTTAATGTGCCCTTAATATTCATACTAAAATTGTTGGAAGTCGATGTCACTTTGGTAGTTTTTCTTGGGAAAGATGTTATTTTACAATTGGTACATATACCACACCTGAAGAAGCCATCTACATTCAGCCAATTCGAGCCTGATTTAATATTCCTTCGTTCCCTTACCGTAGGAGCTATCTGAGTTGCTAGATTGCCAGCTTTCGTGTAAGTGATGCGGGGTGTTTCTGTTAGCAAGGATCCCACTACCTTATCATCTAGGAGGTAATGCCAATTCCTTCTTATTATATTTTCTATTTTTCTATACTGAGGGTGGAATGGTAATATCAGCCGTATAGTTTCATCTGGCTCAATATTGTTTTTTGGGGCAAAAAATTTTTTTCTTGTCATACCTCTAACCCTATCTAAAGCTTGTTGTATAGTCCGTGGGGGATACTCCCTTTCACGAAACTGTTGGGTCATCACACTGGCTTCCTTTTCAAATTGCTCTACTTTTGTGCAATTGCGTTTCAAACGTCTAAACTGGCCTACAGGTATGTTGTTAAGCCACTTAGGAAGATGGCAGCTAGAAAAGAGGAGATAATTATTTTTCGCTACAGGTTTACTATGTGTGCTACAAATGATACGTGTCTCTTCAATTCTAATATCTAAATCCAAAAAAGTGATTACGTCTTGCCCTACAATAGGGGTAAACGTTAGATTTCTATCATTAACATTGATTTCAAGGAGAAAAGTATCTAGGGATGATCTACTCCCTTGCCATATGAACAGAAGGTCATCGATGTAACGCCGCCATAGCACCAGAGTCGCCCCCAGCCTAGGCTCAACCACCTCCCTCTCCCATTGGGCGAGGAAGAGGTTGGCGTAGCTGGGGGCGAATCTGGTGCCCATGGCGGTTCCAGTGCGCTGGAGGTAGAATGTACCCTCAAAATAAAAATAATTGTGAGACAGAATATACTGTATAGTGCTTAAAATAAAATCACTCTGTTCCCTTGGCAAGTGGTTGTGATTTTGGAAAGTCTGTTCAATTGCTCGTATGCCCTGTGTGTGCTCAATTACTGTATATAGCGAACTCACATCTAACGTGCCCATAATGAAATGTTCATGCCATGATATAGTCTCGAGTATTTCGATGATTTGAGTGGTGTCTTTTAGGTACGAAGGAATTACCTTGACAAGGGGTTGTAACCACTGATCAATATATTTTGATAAATTTGAAGATATACAATCAATACCCGAGACTATGGGTCTCCCTGGTGGTGCTTTAAGATCTTTATGTACCTTGGGAACACAGTAGAAGGCCGGCACCCTTCTCTGGGTCCCCAAGATAAATCTAGATTCACTTTCGGATAAATACCCTTTTTCTAAGCCTATATTACATATTACTTTCAGTTCTCTATAGAATTCCTCAGTTGGGTCGCGTGTAAGTTGTTGATATGTTGTAGTATCATTCAATTGACGCATGCATTCTTCCACATATTTTGTAGTATCCATAATTACTATCGCCCCTCCCTTGTCAGCGGGGCGTATTGTTATTTCCTGTATTTGCTGTAATTGTTTGATAGCCTCCCTTTCACTTCTACTTAAATTATTATAGCTAGTAGTTCCTTTCAGACTTCTCAGCTCTTTTTCTACACTTGTTTTAAAGCTGGCAATCTGTTCACCCATTTCTTGTTTGGGATACTTTCTGGACCTTTCTTTCAAGTCTGTATGTTGGAACTTCAATGGTTCAGGCCTACTACTAATATCTGAGTTGGAAACGATGGGATTTTTCATAAAGTATTTCTTTAAGCATAGTCTACGTACAAACTTTTCTACACCAACGTATGTGGTAAATTTATCCATTTTATTAGTGGGCGCAAACTTGAGTCCCTTTTCCAATACATTACATTGTGTCTCAGTTAATTGGTAATTACTAATATTTATGATGTTTGATACATCTACTGTTACCTGTTTCTGTATGCATTTCTTCTTAGAATGTCTTCCTCTCAGTAATTTCCTTGTGTTGTTCGTAACTGATTCTGTGTCCTTGGATATTGTGGTGCATTTTGTTCCCTTCTGTTGTCGTACGTCCTGTTGTGATTTATAAATGTGTCTGTTGGTCGGTTCCCAATCCCGGTGTCTCAAGATTGTAACTGTGTTGACTGTGATTGTGTTGACTGTTGGTCTGTCTTGGGGTGGCGTTTTTGGTTGACGTGACATTCGTGATGGAGTGGGGATTTTCTCATTCTCACTCTGTGATGTGGGGGTGTGCAATCTAAAAAATTAGGGGATGATAACGTGTCATATTTATTTGTGGTGGGGACATTAAACTGTTCCCTCCTTTCGTTTCTAGTGTCCTTTTTATCCTTTTTTGTACTATGTTCCTTATTAGTAGTTTCTGCGTTTTGTGTTGGTTGTCTATCCTCCTTCTTATCTAAGTTCCTAAATTTTTTTGTTTTTCTTTGCAAGATTTCTTGTTCCAAATTATCCAAATTTAGGCATATCCTCTGTTGCCATTTTGTAGTGTCCTCCGTTTCTGGATATGCAATAATATCTTTTTTGAGGTTGTCTATTTGTTCAGCCACCTGCTGTATAATAGACATTCTTCTCTCTATAATTAGTTGAACAAGTTTTTCTGATTGCATATATAGAAACGAGTCCCACTTTTTCTGAAACTCATCATCCAAAATGTCTGCTGCTGGGATCTTGGTGAGTAACAGACCTTTTGGGATATAGCCTTTTTGTAAATATTGGCTCAATGCAGATACCTCCCATTTATTTCTCAGCTGTTTCCGTAGCAAACTTTCCAATTGTCTATAACTGCTATCCCTATTAGGGGTCAAGTTGGTTGCCGTTGGTTCAGATACTTCAAATATATAACCTTCACTTTTTTGGCATTTAAGATCCATATGTTCCCATATATTCATAATGATAATCGAGGAGCACCACCAAATGGGTAGCAGAAAAAAAGAGGGAAGAAATGGTAGTCTGGCGGCTCACTGGATATATCAAATATGAAATAGGTGCTCACCCCTGGCGGTACCCAAGTCCAGAGAAAGAAAAACAATAGCTGTAAAATGGGGGGCACTCTAAATATATAGAGGACAGCTGGATCTTGTTGCCAAAAAAACGTTTATTATACACAAGATAAAAAACATACAATTCATATAGATGCTCATAAAAATAATATGGAATAAAAAGCATACAATGTAGTTCATGGGAGTACTCCTATAATGGTATAGTATAAGCTATTAAAATGCATAAGTAATGTGGGCTGGATAAATGTAGCTGGATAAGTGCAAAGCGAGATCCACCCTATAATAGGTGTTTGGAATGTTCCTTATCTCAGAACTTCCACACTAATAAGTGGTAGTGCAGATGCGTCCATTAGTAAAATAAGTAGCGGGCAATAGAAAGTCGGCACTTGAATAATACTTTACCGCTCCTGTGTTAGTAAAGTGCAGTCTTGATCCGACCAAGCGCGGCGTCCCGTGCTGGCTCGTAATGGAGATTGGCGTGTCACGTGATCAGCTGGATTCACGTGACTATGGCGTAGCAGGAGTGGGTGTGCCTTATGCCTTTGCTCCACAGGTCCTGTAGCTGAAGGAGTTATAGCCGGAGAATCACTCGGCAGAACGGCCAATGCCAGGAGTGTAGCTCTCAGGTGTACGGCTCTCAGGTTCCCTTTGCTGCAGATAGGACCAAAGTAAGACACAAGCCGCGGACTTATAGTGTTTCTCTGTGTCTTTATGGTTCCTCCAAAATGTCAGTCACTCCATACGCGTTTGGGGTATACGCCCCTTCCTCAGTGGTAGTGACTGCAAGTGGGATATCCGGTTTTAATAGCCCAGCTTATTACTGGATTGGTAGATGTCGATTCGGGGTTGAAACCCCACAGGTGTCTTATAATCGTCAAATTACATAGAGGAAACAAGGAACAATGTTTTCCCTTCATTATACTATTATTGTCAATCCTCATATAGGTGGAAACACATATCATATATTTCATGCATTTGCTATAAAAAGAGATGGATAAATTAAAATACAATATAATAAAATCATATATGTCAGTTCACAAAACGCCTAAAAACGCATCCAATGTGAACTTGCTCATAATAGAAAATGGAAAATACAAAATTGATAAAAAATAAAATATGCTCAAATCACTTCATGGGTCTTATCAGCACATTGTAGGACTGCATTAGTATGTATACTATATATAGCAATTGCTAAATTGTTACAGAGTATCATGGGAATCACAGGATGATCTTTAGATGTTTCATTGGAGACTATATTTATTAACAGGGGTGTCATAAAAAACACACAAGGCAATCTTAGATGTTTCCTTGGGGACTTTGCTGGTCGGGTGTTGATGGAGAAGCGGGGAGTGATTGTATATCTTCAAATTTATCAAAATATATTGATCAGTGGTTACAACCCCTTGTCAAGGTAATTCCTTCGTACCTAAAAGACACCACTCAAATCATCGAAATACTCGAGACTATATCATGGCATGAACATTTCATTATGGGCACGTTAGATGTGAGTTCGCTATATACAGTAATTGAGCACACACAGGGCATACGAGCAATTGAACAGACTTTCCAAAATCACAACCACTTGCCAAGGGAACAGAGTGATTTTATTTTAAGCACTATACAGTATATTCTGTCTCACAATTATTTTTATTTTGAGGGTACATTCTACCTCCAGCGCACTGGAACCGCCATGGGCACCAGATTCGCCCCAGCTACGCCAACCTCTTCCTCGCCCAATGGGAGAGGGAGGTGGTTGAGCCTAGGCTGGGGGCGACTCTGGTGCTATGGCGGCGTTACATCGATGACATTCTGTTCATATGGCAAGGAGTAGATCATCCCTAGATACTTTTCTCCTTGAAATCAATGTTAATGATAGAAATCTAACGCTTACCCCTATTGTAGGGCAAGACGTAATCACTTTTTTGGATTTAGATATTAGAATTGAAGAGACACGTATCATTTGTAGCACACATAGTAAACCTGTAGCGAAAAATAATTATCTCCTCTTTTCTAGCTGCCATCTTCCTAAGTGGCTTAACAACATACCTGTAGGCCAGTTTAGACGTTTGAAACGCAATTGCACAAAAAGTAGAGCAATTTGAAAAGGAAGCCAGTGTGATGACCCAACAGTTTCGTGAAAGGGAGTATCCCCACGGACTATACAACAAGCTTTAGATAGGGTTAGAGGTATGACAAGAAAAATTTTTTTGCCCCAAAAACAATATTGAGCCAGATGAAACTATACGGCTGATATTACCATTCCACCCTCAGTATAGAAAAATAGAAAATATAATAAGAAGGAATTGGCATTACCTCCTAGATGATAAGGTAGTGGGATCCTTGCTAACAGAAACACCCCGCATCACTTACACTAAAGCTGGCAATCTAGCAACTCAGATAGCTCCTACGGTAAGGGAACGAAGGAATATTAAATCAGGCTCGAATTGGCTGAATGTAGATGGCTTCTTCAGGTGTGGTATATGTACCAATTGTAAAATAACATCTTTCCCAAGAAAAACTACCAAAGTGACATCGACTTCCAACAATTTTAGTATGAATATTAAGGGCACATTAACATGTGCATCCATGGATGTTATATATCTTTTGGAATGCGGCTGTCATAAACAATATATCGGACGCACTAAACGGACTTTAAAAAACGGGTGAGTGAACACATGGCCAATATTCGCAAAGGCTATGAACTTCACTCACTGTCTAGACACTTTAAACACGTGCATAACAGTGACCCTCCACACTAACCTATGTGGCCCTAGAGAAGGTGGGGAGATCATGGAGAGGGGGTAACCACGTTATGAAGATGTCTAGGCAAGAATCCCGCCGTATTTTCGAATTTGATACCCTCATCCCAAAGGGACACAATGCGGAGATGGAGCTGTTCGGTTTTTTGTGAGGGTGGGGACCGTGGTGAGACAGGGGGTCCAATGTCAGGCTGCGTATCAGCACTTGGACCCCTTCTTTCCCTACGGCTCCCACTCCCGCTTCTCCATCAACACCCGACCAGCAAAGTCCCCAAGGAAACATCTAAGATTGCCTTGTGTGTTTTTTATGACACCCCTGTTAATAAATATAGTCTCCAATGAAACATCTAAAGATCATCCTGTGATTCCCATGATACTCTGTAACAATTTAGCAATTGCTATATATAGTATACATACTAATGCAGTCCTACAATGTGCTGATAAGACCCATGAAGTGATTTGAGCATATTTTATTTTTTATCAATTTTGTATTTTCCATTTTCTATTATGAGCAAGTTCACATTGGATGCGTTTTTAGGCGTTTTGTGAACTGACATATATGATTTTATTATATTGTATTTTAATTTATCCATCTCTTTTTATAGCAAATGCATGAAATATATGATATGTGTTTCCACCTATATGAGGATTGACAATAATAGTATAATGAAGGGAAAACATTGTTCCTTGTTTCCTCTATGTAATTTGACGATTATAAGACACCTGTGGGGTTTCAACCCCGAATCGACATCTACCAATCCAGTAATAAGCTGGGCTATTAAAACCGGATATCCCACTTGCAGTCACTACCACTGAGGAAGGGGCGTATACCCCGAAACGCGTATGGAGTGACTGACATTTTGGAGGAACCATAAAGACACAGAGAAACACTATAAGTCCGCGGCTTGTGTCTTACTTTGGTCCTATCTGCAGCAAAGGGAACCTGAGAGCCGTACACCTGAGAGCTACACTCCTGGCATTGGCCGTTCTGCCGAGTGATTCTCCGGCTATAACTCCTTCAGCTACAGGACCTGTGGAGCAAAGGCATAAGGCACACCCACTCCTGCTACGCCATAGTCACGTGAATCCAGCTGATCACGTGACACGCCAATCTCCATTACGAGCCAGCACGGGACGCCGCGCTTGGTCGGATCAAGACTGCACTTTACTAACACAGGAGCGGTAAAGTATTATTCAAGTGCCGACTTTCTATTGCCCGCTACTTATTTTACTAATGGACGCATCTGCACTACCACTTATTAGTGTGGAAGTTCTGAGATAAGGAACATTCCAAACACCTATTATAGGGTGGATCTCGCTTTGCACTTATCCAGCTACATTTATCCAGCCCACATTACTTATGCATTTTAATAGCTTATACTATACCATTATAGGAGTACTCCCATGAACTACATTGTATGCTTTTTATTCCATATTATTTTTATGAGCATCTATATGAATTGTATGTTTTTTATCTTGTGTATAATAAACGTTTTTTTGGCAACAAGATCCAGCTGTCCTCTATATATTTAGAGTGCCCCCCATTTTACAGCTATTGTTTTTCTTTCTCTGGACTTGGGTACCGCCAGGGGTGAGCACCTATTTCATATTTGATATATCCAGTGAGCCGCCAGACTACCATTTCTTCCCTCATGATTATAGGCCTGCTAGTCATTATATATTTTTCTGTACACACCATTTTCTTGATTATTGCCTATTTCCCTCATGTTGTTCATATAAGCCACCATATATAACTCTCTTGTGGTGCTAGAGGAACACATATATGTAGTTGGTGTGGCTTTTCGATGACTGAACTGTGAGGCGAGCTGTAGTGGTGGGTGGGTGCAGTGGTCATAATGGGAAATTTTAAAGGAAATGTGTCACCAAAAATGTCACCTGCCAGATAAAACTAGATAGCAACACATCCTTTTTCTAATCTATTTTTATTTTCTGATTGCAGATTTTTTTATTTTGGGGCTATGCTCTGTTGAATGTGGTAATTTCTAATAATGCAGGGCTTGTTGGGAATGTCACTATTCGTGAAACACTAGGTGATAGTGACCATATATAATTATATTTTCCCAAAACTACTAAAAAGCAAACTTTCTAGGAATGCAAAAACACTGAATTATGAAAGGGACAAAGTGCAGCACCTCAGGATATACATTAGGGGAAGGTATTGTCACATAATAATACAGAGGGTAAATGGGAAAGCTTTAAATCTATGTTGGGTAATTATACTGAAAATTTATTACTACGGGTAACAAGTATAAATGACTAAAATTAAACACCACATAGGTTTTAAAAAACATCCCCTTGAAAGATTGCTACTTATGGTTTACTCTGGTCTCTGCACTCTGTTTGAATATCCTGAATCAGCAGGGGTTAAACGCAATAAGATGTTTTTTAGATCTACTGTAGATCCATCTATGCCAGTAGCGCAAAAATAATTCGTTTTAGATTATATCTTTTTTATTCTCACCCATACATAATGTTTTTAAGTTCATTGGCAAAATCTATCAACAAACAAAGAGAACCACATTGGGCACATATACGTTTTGCAAATTTACCGTATTTTCCGGCATATAAGATGACTGGGCATATAAGACTACCCTCTACTTTTCCAGTCAAAATATAGGGTTTGGGCCATACTCTCCATATAAGACTACCCCTCTTCCAACGCACACCAAATAAAAATTAAACAGATGATCTGAGCATGAGATCAGGCAGAGGGGGCTGCTTCAGGAGCGACTGGCCGGGATGCAGCGCACGGTGGCTCAGCTAGAGGGCGCCTGTCCCTGAAGCTGGAGAAGGACAGCTTCTCCAGTCCAGCTTGGAAGTAAAGAGGACCTTTCACTGGTCCAATAATTGTTAGATAATGATACTGTATATACCGTATGTATAGAGCGGCGCCCAGGGATAATAGTAAGTGCATGGAGATCCCTGGGCGCCGCTCTACACATACATATCATTATCTAACAATCGTTGGACCAGTGAAAGGTCCTCTTAAGTTTCAGCACACAGTATACCGGCGTATAAGACGACCCCCGGCTTTTGAGAAGATTTTAATGTGTTAAAAAGAAGTCCTATACGCCAGAAAATACAGTACATATGGGCCTCATTGAACAGTTTTTACATATATATGTAGATTTTATATAATTTGGAATAGAGATATTATTATACAGTTGTGTTCAAAATTATTCAACCCCCACTGAAATTGAGTGTTTTGGCCAGTTTGACATTGATTTTGATCATTTCAGTCATCTTGTTTACAATTAAATCAAAGAGGCACTTGTAAGTCAGACAAATATAACATAACATTTATAATGAAATAACCACAAATGTCTTTTCTGTGCTCACATCGTTATCAGTTTTATTCAACCCCCAAGTGACATTCAATCTTAGTACTTAGTACAACATCCTTTTCCAGTTATAACAGCTTTTAAACGTGAAGAATAGCTTGACACAAGTGTCTTGCAGCGATCTACGGGTATCTTCACCCATTCTTCATGGGCAAAAGCCTCCAGTTCAGTCACATTCTTAGGTCTCTTTCACACGAGCGTGTCCGGATTAGGTCCGGATGCGTTGCGGATGCGTTCAGTGAAAACTGTGCGATTTCACAGGCAAAGCCATTCAGTTTTTCCTGCGATTGCGTTCAGTTGCTCAGTTTTTTCCGCGCGGGTGCAATGCGTTTTGATGCGTTTTTCACGTGCGTGATTAAAAACTTAATCTTAATCTCCTAGCAACCATCAGTGAAAAACGCAACGCACCCGCACTTGCTTGCGGATGCAATGCGTTTTTCACGCAGCCCCATTCACTGCGCAGAATATAGAACATGCTGCGATTGTAACGCAACGCACAAGTGATACGTGAAAAAAAAAACGCTCATGTACACAGACCCATTAAAATGAATGGGTCAGGATTCAGTGCGGGTGGAATGCGTTCACATCACGCATTGCACCCGCGCGGAAAATTCGCCCGTGTGAAAGGGGCCTTAGGCTTGCGCGCTGCAACTGCTTTCTTTAAGTCCCACCAGAGGTTCTCAATCGGATTTAAGTCTGGTGACTGCGATGGCCACTTCAAAATGTTCCAGCCTTTAATCTGCAACCATGCTCTAGTGGACTTGGAGGTATGCTTGGGATCATTGTCCTGTTGAACGGTCCAACGTCTCCCAAGCCTCAGGTTTGTGACGGACTGCATCACATTTTCATCCAATATCTCCTGGTACTGAAGAGAATTCATGGTACCTTGCACTCGCTGAAGCTTCCCTGTACCTGTAGAAGCAAAACAGTCCCAAAGCATGATTGACTCCCCCGCCATGCTTCACAGTAGGCAAGGTGTTCTTTTCTTCATAGGCTTTGTTCTTCCTCTTCCAAACATAGCGTTGATCCATGGGCCCAAACAGTTCTAATTTTGTTTCATCAGTCCACAGAACACTATCCCAAAACTTTTGTGGTTTGTCCACATGACTTTTGGCATACTGCAGTCGACTCTTCTTATTCTTTGGAGACAGCAAGGGATGCGCCTGGGAGTTCTGGCATGGAGGCCTTCATTACGCAGTGTGCGCCTTATTGTCTGAGCTGAAACTTCAGTACCCGCATCTGACAAATCTTTTTTCAGTTCCTCAGCAGTCACACGGGGACTTTTCTCCACTTTGCGCTTTAGGTAGCACACAGCGTCGAAGTCAGCATCTGCTTTCTGCCACGACCAGGTAGCGTTTTAACAGTGCCCTTTGCCTTGAATTTGCGAATGATGCTTCCTATGGTGTTTCTTGGTATGTTTAACATCTTTGCAATCTTCTTATAGCCATTGCCCTTCCTGTGAAGAGAAATCACCTCTTCTCTTGTCTTCCTGGACCATTCTCTTGACTTCACCATGTTTATAAACACACCAGTAAATGTCTAGAAGGAGCTGAGTATCACAGTCATTTTAAATCTTCCTAATTGGTGCTTATTATGCTTGATTGCTGCTCCTTGACATCCAATAGGTGTTTTCAATACCTGATCGAAAACACTTGAATGAACCTCTGTTCTTAAGAGTGGTAGTCTTTAAGGGGTTGAATAATTGTGTCAATGAAGAGATCACAAAAAAAACATTTAATACTGTATTACAAAAACAATTGATGTCATTTTAGTTGCATTTGGTTCTTTAAAAAGTCCTTGTAAGATTTCATTCTGAACACAATTACAAATGTACACTAAATTCCCTAAAACCCTTTACAGCATTGGGGGGTTAAATAATTTTGAACACAACTGTAAATGCTATATATTATCTATTTTGAATTGGGGGTGGCACCCATGAATCAGTACATGATTTTTTTGTCCCATCTCAATACTAATAAATTGCGTCTCTAATTCACAGATTCATATTCCAATATGCAAATTGAATTTCTTGATCTCTTACGGTTTCATGAGGGTTCAATCATCAACACAAAACCCCATTTTAGAAAAGTTAACAGCAATAGCTATTTGGACTTTCAAAGTGCTCATCTCAAGAAATGGAAAATGAACATCCCTTATAGTCAATTTAAACACATCAGGAGAAATTGCAGTAATGTGAGAGATTACTATAATCAGAGTCAGATCCTAAGATTAAGGTTTGAGGCTAAATGCTACCCTGAAAAATTATTATAACTGCCTATAAAAAGTGGGGAAACACAGGAAGAATGTCTACTACCAAGAAACATGTGTCAACTAATGAAATAAAGAAGACACCAGACATTTGATTTATTACAAACTATAATGTTAAGCATGAAATGTATTATCTATTTTTGAAAAATATTAACCCAACAAAAAATGAGTGAAATAAATTTCCTTTAAACATAAAATACTTTTTATTAGACATGATAAGAAAAAATAATTCATACATAATCATATTAGTAGGGAATTGGCGCAGCTAGAAAATACTAACTACTAGCAGAAGGACCCGTTTCCGTGTGTCGTAAAAAGATATCAACAGTATGCCCCATAACAGTGACCTCTACAGCACCCTGCCCCACTGTCTGCTGAGCTGTGTATCCAATCCTGTCCTGGGTGATACCATCTGCTGAACTGTGTATCTAATCTTATGTTGTATGATACTGTCTGCTGAGCGTGTATCTAATATTCTATCCTGTGTGATACTATCTGCTGAGCTGTGTATCTACTCCTATCCTGTGTGATACTGTCTGCTGAGCTGTGTATCTAATCATAACCTGTCTGCTGAGCTGTGTACCTAGTAGTTGATTTTTAACTTTATTTTTTCAGTCCCTGTTGGCTGAGTGGGAGGGGGCATGGCCTAACTGGATTGGGGCGTGTCCTTTTGAACATCTCAATCTAAGACAGCAGCACTGTCCTCTCTGAGTGTGAGCTGCAAAGAGAAAGTCACCGTCCCTCCCTCCTCTGCAACTGACAGAAGTTTATTTTTAACTTCATTTTGTCAATACTCATTAGCAGCAGAGTGGGAGGGGTGTTTAATAAAATGTATAGGGGGTGTGGCTTAGCGGACCTAAAAGTTGATTTTTAACTTTTTTTTTTCAATCCCTGTTCGCTTAGTGGGAGGGGATGTGGCTTAACATGATTGGGGTGTGTCCTTTTAAACAGCTCTCTCTAAGACAGCAGCACTGTTCTTTCTAAATGTGAGCTGCAGGGAGAAAATCACCGTCCCTCCCACCTCAGGAGGGGAGGGGGCATGGCCTAACCAAAACAGAGGTGTGGCTTATCTGGACCTGGGGGCGGTGTTTTAAGAGTGACTTGAATGGCCACCCTACTTTCCCCCTGAACTGAACTGTGACCTCCATAGCACTCCGCTCCCTTAACAGTGTCATCCACAGCGCCCTGCCCCTTTAAAGCTAACCTGCAGCAGTGAAGAGAAATAGCCAAGTTGTTATGGAAACCTCAGGAAATAAGGTACTAAGTGCTATTAGGCCCTGGCTTTACTTCTATAGTGATTATCCTGGTGACAGATTTCCTTTAAACGTCATCCAGAGCAGCGAGGAAACATGGCTGGGTTGTTATGATTACCTGGAGTAAAACTGTGTGTGTGGAGATGAAGTGCCAGGAAGCAGTAAATGACAGTTTGGGTTTAAGTGAAAGGCTTGCAGGCTTGTATTGGCTAATGCAGGCCATTTTTAGGGAATATCTCAGGAACGGTAAGTCCTGGAGACCTGAGACCTGGTCTAAACCCATCCCGGACACCTTATGTACCCATGTGCAAATTTGGTGAAGATCGGTCCAGTCGTTTGGTCGCGCATAAAGAACGTCTAGACAGATGTCTAGACGAATAGACAGAAATTCATTTTTATATATATAAGATACTAGCAGAAGGACCCGGCTTCCCACTGGTATATTTCATCTATTTCGTTTCATGTTTCTGTGTGTCTTAAAAAGATATCAACAGTATCCCCCATAACAGTGACCTCTACAGCACCCGGCCCCACTGTCTGCTGAGCTGTGTATCTAATCCTGCCCTGGGTGATACCATCTGCTGAGCTGTGTATCTAATCTTATGTTGTGTGATACTGTCTGCTGAGCTGTGTATCTAATCCTATCCTGTGTGATACTGTCTGCTGAGCTGTGTATCTAATCCTATCATGTGTGATACTATATGCTAAACTGTGTATCTAATTCTATCCTGTGTGACACTGTCTGCTGAGTGTGTACCTAATATTCTATCCTGTGTGATACTATCTGCTGAGCTGTGTATCTAATCCTATCCTGTGTGATATTGTCTGCTAAGCGTGTATCTAATATTCTATCCTGTGTGATACTGTCTTCTGAGCTCTGTATCTAATCATATCCTGTCTGCTGAGCTGTGTACCTAGTAGTTGATTGTTAACTTTTTTTTTTCAATCCCTGTTAGCTGAGTGTGAGGGGGCCAGGGCTGTGGAGTCGGAGTCGGAGTCGGAGTCGAGGAGTCGGAGTCGGAGGCAATTTTGGGTACCTGGAGTCGGAGTCGGAGTCGGCAAAAAATGGACCGACTCCGACTCCGACTACTAGATTTAAATTGGAATAAAAAAATTGGAATAAAAAAAGCAAGTTTAAATGTCCCAATTCAGATAAAGTTATAATTAATTACTTCTCTACTGTAAGAATAAAGGCCAATGCATGCAGTGCGTCACGTTACCGCTAAACAAAGACGTTAAGTGACCGTGAAGAAGCTTTTCATATGCTTTACTATGCAGTTAAAGGGACACTGACAGGCTGATATATCTGCTGGTATTCATCAGAGGATCAGGAATACAACTAGACGACTGTTACCCCCAGTTGAGCGTTTACTTGTGTTTAAAAACGTTTTAATCAATATGCAAATTCTCTACCTTTGTGCCCAAGGGGCAGGCGCACATGTAGAGTACTGGCAGCACTAGACAGGACTTGGTAGCGAAGAGGAAGAGAGAAAGCTGGCACAGCCTCAGCATAGCCAGACGAGGCTGCTGCCAGCACTCTACACGTGCGCCTGCGCAGAAATTCAGCGTTCGGCTAGCCTGAAAAAAAGGCCAGAGCAGTGAATAATAACGAGGGGAACAGCGCTGGGAAGCTGTACTTCGGGCGCGGCTGGGCACAAAGCCGCAGGAGACGCTGCCCCATTGGGCACAAAGATAGTGAATTTGCATACAGATTAAAATGTTTTTTAAACACAAGTACAGCTTAACTGGGGGTAACATTAGTATAGTTTTATTCCTAATTCTCTGATGAATACCAGTATATATATATCTTTAGCTGGAAAATCAGCCTGTCAGTGTCCCTTTAAGGAGCGGCAATACTCATTACCCATTGTTATCCTAGCCTCTCACTGATAACTGATTAAGGACTGGAGACACTTGTATAAGTGAAGGGAATGGATAGTCAATAGTTCAAGACTGAAGCTGTAAACCATTTGAAAAACTGCTATCATTCAGCTAAGGCTATAAAACATGTAAACTCAGATTGTTAGCTTAAATTTTAAACATGACTATGGGATTCTACTAGAAAAATCATGTTTTAAAATAAATGCCCCTTCCCCTGCCCCTTCCTGGATCCTCCCACTGCTCTATCTTCAGCAGAAGATCAGCACACAAAGGAGATGGCAGCAGCTTCTGCTCAACTACCTCTCTGTGCTAGAGGAGATTAGAAGAACTTGGTGGAACAGCTTCGTATTTGCATATTAAATACAGAGGAGTCGGAGTCGAGGAGTCAGAGTCGGAGTCAGAAGTTTCAAAATCTGAGGAGTCGGAGTCGGAGTCGGACAATTTATCTACCGACTCCACAGCCCTGGAGGGGGCATGGCCTAACTGGATTGGGGCGTGTCCTTTTGAACATCTCAATCTAAGACAGCAGCATTGTCCTCTCTGAGTATGAGCTGCAAAGAGAAAGTCACCGTCCCTCCCACCTCTTTAGCTGACAGAAGTTGATTTTTAACTTCATTTTGTCAATAGTCATTGGCTGCAGAGAGGGAGGGGTGTTTCCTAAACATATCGGGGGGGTGGCTTAGCGGACCTAAAAGTTGATTTTTAACTTTATTTTCTCAATCCCTGTTCGCTTAGTGGGAGGGGATGTGGCTTAACATGATTGGGGGCGTGTCCTTTTAAACAGCTCTCTCTAAGACAGCAGCACTGTTCTGTCTGAATGTGAGCTGCAGAGAGAAAATCACCGTTCCTCCCACCTCAGGAGGGGAGGGGCATGGTCTAACCGAATCAGAGTTGTGGCTTATCTGGAACTGGGGCGGGGTTTTGAGGGTGACTTGAATGGCCACCCTACTTTCCCCTATACTGAACTGTGACCTCCATAAAACTCCGCTCCTTAACAGTGTCAACCACAGCACCCTGCCCCTTTAAAGCTAACCTGCAGCAGTGATGAGAAATGGCCGAGTTGTTATGGAAACCTCAGGAAATAAGGTACTAAGTGCTATTAGGCCATGGCTTTACTACTATAGTGATTATCCTGGTGACAGATTTCCTTTAAACGTCATCTAGAGCAGTGGGGAAACATGGCGGGGTTGTTATGGTTACATGGAGTAAAACTGTGTGTGTGGAGACGAACTGCCAAGGAGCAGTAAATGACAGTTTGGATTTAAGTGAAAGGCTTGTATTGGCTATAATGCAGGCCATTTTTTGGGAATATCTCAGGAACAGTAAGTCCTAGAAAGCTTATACCTGGTCTAAAACCTTCCCGGACACCTGATGTACCTGTGTGCCAAATTTGGTGAAGATCGGTCCAGTCATTTGGTCGCGCATAGAGAACGTCTAGACGACTAGACAGAAGTTCATTGTTATATACACTCACCTAAAGAATTATTAGGAACACCTGTTTTATTTCTCATTAATGCAATTATCTAGTCAACCAATCACATAGCAGTTGCTTCAATGCATTTAGGGGTGTGGTCCTGGTCAAGACAATCTCCTGAACTCCAAACTGAGTGTCAGAATGGGAAAGAAAGGTGATTTAAGCAATTTTGAGCGTGGCATGGTTGTTGGTGCCAGACGGGCCGGTCTGAGTATTTCACAATCTGCTCAGTTACTGGGATTTTCACGCACAACCATTTCTAGGGTTTACAAAGAATAGTGTGAAAAGGGAAAAACATCCAGTATGCAGCAGTCCTGTGGGCGAAAATGCCTTGTTGATGCTAGAGGTCAGAGGAGAATGGGCCGACTGATTCAAGCTTATAGAAGAGCAACGTTGACTGAAATAACCACTCGTTACAACCGAGGTATGCAGCAAAGCATTTGTGAAGCCACAACACGCACAACCTTGAGGCAAATGGGCTACAACAGCAGAAGACCCCACCGGGTACCACTCATTTCCACTACAAATAGGTAAAAGAGGCTACAATTTGCACGAGCTCACCAAAATTGGACTGTTGAAGACTGGAAAAATGTTGCCTGGTCTGATGAGTCTCGATTTCTGTTGAGACATTCAAATGGTAGAGTCCGAATTTGGCGTAAACAGAATGAAAACATGTATCCATCATGCCTTGTTACCACTGTGCAGGCTGGTGGTGGTGGTGTAATGGTGTGGGGGATGTTTTCTGGGCACACTTTAGACCCCTTAGTGCCAATTGGGCATCGTTTAAATGCCACGAGCTACCTGAGCATTGTTTCTGACCATGTCCATCCCTTCATGACCACCATGTACCCATCCTCTGATGGCTACTTCCAGCAGGATAATGCACCAGGTCACAAAGCTCGATTCATTTCAAATTGGTTTCTTGAACATGATAATGAGTTTACTGTACTAAAATGGCCCCCACAGTCACCAGATCTCAACCCAATAGAGCATCTTTGGGATGTGGTGGAACGGGAGCTTCGTGCCCTGGATGTGCATCCCTCAAATCTCCATCAACTGCAAGTTGCTATTCTATCAATATGGGCCAACATTTCTAAAGAATGCTATAAGCACCTTGTTGAATCAATGCCACGTAGAATTAAGGCAGTTCTGAAGGCAAATTGGGGTCCAACACCGTATTAGTATGGTGTTCCTAAAAATTCTTTAGGTGAGTGTATATAAGAGATTAGGGGGATAAGCGACTGAGCCAATTTATGAATATGAAGATATATTACAACAACTTCCTTTATTTCAAGCGAGGATTCTATAGAAGGTATAAGCAGAGGGATAGCAAGCAAGGGGGGAGAAAAATTTCCTCTTGTTTTTTTTTGCACTTTGTCACTTTAGTCAAGTTGGTCTAGCTAATATTGGATTTTGTTTACATTGGTTGAATAATCTGTTATAATTGTCCACAGTTTTTACACTTTAGTAATTTCAGTAGGGCACTTACTGACACTTTAAAGGGCTTCTGTCACCCCTCAAAAGTAATTTTTCTTTTTTGGGCTTACTAAAATCCTTATTGGGCGATTATTCTATATATACTGTTTTTACCTTTTTCTGTTGGTTATTTTCGCTAAAAAACGCACTTTTAAAATATGTAAATTACCTCACTACCAGCAAGTAGGGCGGTTACTTGCTGGTAGCCACCGCATCCTCCTTTCCAAAAAACGCCCCCTCCTCCTGTTGAGTGACAGGGCCAGCGAGCGCTCTCCTCCTCTGGCTGGCCCTGTCTCCGTTCCAAATCTCGCGCCTGTGCCGTACCGGTCTTCAGTCGGCGCAGGCGCACTGAGAGGAGGACGCTCGCTCGGCCGCTCCTTCCTCAGTGCGCCTGCGCCGATGATGTCACATCTACACCCGGAAGAGAAGATGCCGGCGACTTCTCTTCCGGGTGTAGATGTGACATCATCGGCGCAGGCACACTGAGGAAGGAGCGGCCGAGCGAGCGTCCTCCTCTCAGTGCGCCTGCGCCGACTGAAGACCGGGACGGCGCAGGCGCGAGATTTGGAACGGAGACAGGGCCAGCCAGAGGAGGAGAGCGCTCACTGGCCCTGTCACTCAACAGGAGGAGGGGGCGTTTTTTGGAAAGGAGGATGCGGTGGCTACCAGCAAGTAACCGCCCTACTTGCTGGTAGGGAGGTAACTTACATATTTTAAAAGTGTGTTTTTTAGCGAAAATAACCAACAGAAAAAGGTAAAAACAGTATATATAGAATAATCGCCTTATAAGGATTTTAGTAAGCCCAAAAAAGAAAAATGACTTTTGGGGGGTGACAGAAGCCCTTTAAATGTTTATTTTGCACAGAGTGACTGTATGAATTAAATTTTTATTCTAATTTATTGCATTACCAGCACTTTAATTGCCTTGTCATTTTTTGTCTTGTATGTGTAATCATGTAATCACTTATATTTCATTCGAATTGGTTGCACTGGTTTTAATATGCACCGTTTTTTAGGATATTATCAGATTAAATAGGTTTTAAGTCCGTACACATTAATATAAATAGGATTTATCCCCTTACCTTTATTGCATCCTATATAGGTAATCCTCTGCACGGCACTTTATTTTTCACAGTCTGGAGCACATGGCTGTCCCGCGGCCCGTAAGCTTCCATCTATCTCTATGGAGACCTGGCACAAGAGACGCCAATCCCTGTAAATACGCAGTGATTGCCCTCTCCAGCGTCAGACTCGGGGAAGGGCGGATATGACATGGCAGACGGCAATAGGTCATGCGCCACTAATATGACTGTGATGTGATAATGATCACATGATTTCAAAGACAGTCAATCATAGGCTAGGTTGTCCTTTAAAAATTAGACCTTTTGCCCTCAGTAAAACCACTCGTGCTGAGGAAGCGAGACCGCAAAACGCACATCAAGGAGCGTTTTACCACCACCCCCACTACACTTAGGTATGAAACTATTTTATCTAATGGTGCACTGTCATGCTTATATAACTGAGAGTTATTGAATAGGTGTGAATAAGTAGATGACAGCAGGGGTTAGAGGCGGTATAGGCCCCATATCCATCTGGATTTGTGTTGCTGCTACTTTAAACTGGTCATGATTCTCTGAATTGGCAGCCTTGGCGATAAAAATTTTTTGTGGATGGCATAAGACACCTTATAGTATGTACTTGATTGGGGTTGATTAGGTGGTGAAGCTTTTGTAGATTCCCTACTAATATGATTATTAGTGTTGAGCGAGCACACCAGTTTGGCTCGAGCATTGCTATGCTCGGCACATGGCGGTATTCAGCTACGCAGCCAATAAACGGGCAGGTAAGTACTGCCCTCACTGTAATGTGTAGCCATGTTAGTTACTGGCATTACAGTGAGTGGCTGGCTGGAATGTGTCATCGGGTTTTATATAGCACCAGAGGGCGCGTGTTCGGCTCAGTCTTAGTCAGGGAGAGCTGTGCATAGGAAGGGACAGAGAGTGTAGGGAGTGATATTGGACTATTTTTATTAGAAAAACTTTTCAGAGACCCAAAAGTCCTTTTAAGGACTATTGTGTATGGCAGCAGCAATATATATTTTTAGCGCAACCTGCGCTAAATAGCATCTAATAGGCTGCTGCGGACAGTTAAATTATCTGCGCAACATCTATTTCTGACAGTGACATTACCAGTGCCACATCTCCAGTGTAACATGTGCGCATAAAATCTTTATCTGACATACACTGTACTTTTTCTGTAGATGCTGCGGACAGTGACATTACCGGTGTTACCTCTCCTGTATAACGTTTCTTCATCCCAAATACCTGTGACATTGCCTGTAATTTTTTATTAGCCGCTGTTGACAGCATTGAAATTATCTGCGGCATATCTCCTGTGTGATGTTTCCACATCCCAAATACCTTTTTAAATTTTTTTGCGCATACACTTCCAAATCCTACCCCACTGTATGCTACTGTATGTGTGACATACTTTTAAGCATACATAACATTTAATATGAAGAAGGCGAGCACTAAAGGATGGGAAAGTGGCCGTGATGTTGATCGTTAGAGATGAGCGAATCGAAGCTGACGAAGTAGAATTCATTCCGAATTTCATTAAAAATGCAAATGCAAATGCAAATTTCCTCACGCTTTATGGTAACGAATCACATTAATTATTTCCTACAATGGCATCTAAAATGGTGGCTACATGTGCGAGGACATGGGGCAAGGAACTCTGGGAGGGAGTCATGTGTCATGCATGCAGCCAGTCAGCAGCCAGGCAGCCCGGTAATGTCACAGCCCTATAAATATGGAGGCCATCTTAGACGCTGGCATTCACTATCGTGCATTGTTCAGGGACAGACGTCGCTAGGGAGAGGGAAAGAAACACGAATTGCTAAAAAAAAAAGGAAAGAAGTGCTGATTGACTAGTGCAGGGAAAGAATAAGGCCTCTTGCACACGAACGTGTGCGCCCCGTGCCCGTATTGCGGACCGCATTGGCGGATCCGCAATACATGGGAACTGTTCCATGGCCATTCTACAATGGGTCCGCAAATCCGGAGATGCAGAACGGTGCAGAACGGAATGACGGAACGGAACACTACGGAAGCACTACGGAAGCACTACAGAACATGTCCTATCTTTTTGCCGAACGGGCAGATTGCGGACCCATTCGAGTTAATGGGTCCGCAATCCGCTGCGGCTGCCCCACGGTCGGTGCCCGTGCATTTCGGGCCGCAATTTGCGACCTGCAGCATGGGCACGGGCCAACTACGGCCATGTGCAAGAGGCCTAAGTGAGAGGAATCATTTCACAGACAGGGAGGGAGAGATGTGTGCAGATGCTAGTAGGGAGAGTAATCGGAATTTCCTCATTGTGACAGCGATTTACAAGTGCAGGGAAAGGACAGTGAGCGTAAACATTTCACAGTCAGGGACGTGTGCAGATGCTCGGGAGAGTCATAGTAAATTCCTCAATGTGAAAAAAAAGCGATTTACTGGTGCAGTGAAACGTTACATGGGGATCCAGACAGTCTCATAATATCAATCTCTGTCATTCCAGCAATTAGTTATTGGGGTGCAAGGGCTATGTTTAAAAGCCTTTATTGGCTTTTATATGTTGAAAAAGATAAATATATGCGCAGGTCACTTTTGATGTTAACTGCGTTGATATCATTTAGTGGCCAATTTCAATACAATACAAGAAACATATACGCATGTCAATTTTATGTTTTTTTACGCTAAAATAATTTGCAGTAATTTCTGTTGAAAGCGTATAGTGGCCTTTTTTCTGTAATACAGGAAAAATATTTACCCACTGCATTGTAGGGATAATTTCTGGTGAAAGCGTATAGTGGCCTTATTTCTGTAAGACAAGAAAAATATATACCCACTGCACTGTAGCGATAATTTCTGTTAAAAGCGTATAGTGGCCCTATTTCTGTAATACAAGAAAAAAATATAACCACTGCATTGTAGAGATAATTTCTGGTGAAAGCGTCAAGTGGACTTATTTGTGTAATACAAGAAAAATATATACCCACTGCACTCTTGCAGTAAATTCTGTTAAAAGCGTATATTGGGCTTGTTTCCCTAGAACAAGAAAAATATGTACCCACTGCACTCTTGCAGTAAATTCTGTTGAAAGCTTATATTGGCCTTATTTCCCTAATACAAGAAAAATATATACACACTACTCTGTTGCAGTAATTTATGGTAAAAGCGCATAGTGGCCTTGTTTCACTAAAAAAAGCGTAATATATACACACTGCTGTTGCAGTAATTTCTGGTGAAAGCGCATATTGGGCTTGTTTTACTTAAAAAAGCGCAATATATACCCACTGCACAATTGCAGTAATTTCTGGTGAAAACACATATTGGCTTGTTTCAGTAAAAAAAAGCGGAATATATACACACTGCTCTGTTGCAGTAATATCTGTTGGAAGCGCATGGTGGCCTTGTTTTACTAAAAAAAAGCCTCATATATATCCACTGCTCTGTCACAGTGATTTCTGTTGAAAGCGCATTTTGACCTGGTTTATTTAAAATAAACGTAATATATACCCACTGCTCTGTTGCAGTAATTTCTGGTGAAAGCTCATAGTGGCCTTCTTTCACAAAAAAAAAGCGTAATATATCCACACTGATCTGATGCAGTCATTTCTGGTGAAAGCACATAGTGGCCTTGTTGCAGTAAAAAAAGCGTAATATACACACACTGCTCTGTTGCAGTAATTTCTAGTGAAAGAGCATAGTGGCCTTGCTTCACTAAAAAAAGCGTAATATATACACACTGCTCTGTTGCAGTAATTTCTAGTGAAAGCGCATACAGTAGTGGCCTTGTTTCACAAAAAAAAAGCATAATATATACACACTGCTCTGTCGCAGTTTTTCTGGTGAAAGCGCATATTGGCCTGGTTTCTTTAAAATAAGCGTAATAGACGAGATAGACCAGGCGGCAAATCATAATGAAGTTGTTATTATAGGGGACTTCAACTACCCAGATATAGACTGGGAAACTGAAAGCTGTACATCCCATAAGGGAAACAGGTTCTTGGCAATAGCCAAAGACAATTACCTTTCCCAACTGGTTCAGGACCCAACTAGAGGGACGGCCATACTGGACTTAGTATTAACCAATAGACCTGATAGAACAACTGATGTGCAGGTTGGGGGACACCTAGGAAATAGTGACCATAAAGTAATAACCTTCCAATTATCCTTCAAATGAGAGTTTTTTTACCACCTCAGCCCCCCTAGCTTAAACTCCCTTACCAGACCACTTTTTACAATTCTGCACTACACTATTTTCGCGGTTTATTGCTCGGTCATACAACTTACCACCCAAATGAATTTTACCTCCTTTTCTTCTCACTAATAGAGCTTTCATTTGGTGGTATTTAATTGTTGCTGACATTTTAACTTTTCTTATATTAATAAAAAATTACCCAAATTTTTGCAAAAAAATTAAATTTTTCGCTTTCTGTTGTAATTTTTTTTTTTAAAACTACATTTCTATATAAATTTTTCTCTAAATTTATTGTTCTACATGTCTTTGATTAAAAAACAATGCAATAAGTGTATATTTATTGGTTTGGGTAAAAGTTATAGCGTTTACAAACTATTGTGCAAAAAAGTGAATTTCCGCATTTTGAAGCAGCTCTGACTTTCTGAGCACCTGTCATGTTTCTTCAGGTGCTAGAATGCCAGGATAGTATACATACCCCCCAAATGACACCATTTTAGAAAGAAGACACCCCAAAGTATTCGCGGAGGGGCATGGTGAGTCAGGGCCGGCGCGTCCTATAAGCGGACTAGGCCGACGCGTAGAGCGCCCCTTGGCAAGGGGCGCTGCTAGGAGCGCCGGCCCTGCCTAATGCTGCAGCCGCCCGAGCGCTCTGAATTGAGCCTCAGACGGCTGCAGCACTGCCCGGGCTGGCGCGTCCATGAGGGCGCACCGCCCGGGCTCAGGAGAGGAGCTGACAGGAGGGAAGCGCTCAGCGCTCCCTCCTGTCAGACCAGTGTAGCGCGGCCGAGCTCTTTATGGCCGCAGGTACAGGAGCATGTGTCTCCTGTACCCGGCCCGACTGACATGAAGTGCGCACACAGTGTGCACTTCCTGTCAGTCCGTCAGTGTACAGGAAACTAAAGCTCCTGTACCCCTGGACCATAAAGAGCTCGGCCACGCTACACTGGGGGAGGGGGAGAATGACAAGAGTGGGGGAAAAAGAATGACAAAGGGGGGAGAGAATGACAAGAGGGGGAAGGAAGAATGACAAGAGGGGGAGAATGACAAGGGGGAAGGAAGAATGACAAGAGGGGGGGAGAATGACAAGGGGGGGGAAGGAGAATGACAAAGGGGGGGGGGGAGAATGACAAAAGGGGGGAGGAAGAATGACAAGGGGGGGGGGAGAATGACAAGGGGGGAGGAAGAATGACAAAGGAGGGGGGGGTGAAGAATGACAAGGGGGGGAGAGAATTGGCATTAGTTAAAGGGGTTCTGCAGTTTATTTAAACTGATGATCTATCCTATGTATGCAGTAGCGCCTCGGCCTTCTTGCTGTTTAACGCTGGCGCAGTGACGTCACGACTAGTATCACTGGCCTTGGCGGGGTTAAGCTCTGTTCACTTGAATGAAGCTTAGCCCCGCCCAGGCCAATGAAACTAGTCGTGACGTCACTGCGAGAAGGCTGAGGCGCTACTGCCAGCGCCGCTGCCTTCTGAAACAGCTGATTGGCGGGGGACCTGGGTGTCGGACCCCTGCCGATCAGTTTAAATAAACTGAAGAACCCCTTTAATATGGCAGATCATATGGGTGGGGCATTGTGATGTCACATGGGGGGGGGGGCGGCAAACTTTTCTTTTGCCTAGGGCGGCAAAAATCCTTGCACCGGCCCTGTGGTGAGTTCATTTATGATTTCATTTTTTTCACAAGTTATCGGAAAATGACACTTTCTGAGGAAAAAAAATAATAATAAAGTTTCCATTTCTGCTAACTTCTGTAAAAAAAAAACTAAAATCTCTCACGGACTCACTATGCCCCTCAGTGAATTCTTTGAGGTGTCTACTTTCTGAAATGGGGTCATTTGAGGGGTGTGTTTACTGTTCTGGCATTATGGGCGGGGCTAAATTGTGAACAACCCTGTAAAGACTAAAGGTACTCGTTGGACTTTACGGCCCTTTTTGCACCTAGGCTGCAAAAAAGTATCACACATGTGGTATCGCCGTACTCAGAAGAAGTAGGGCAATGTGTTTTGGGGTGTATTTTTACATATAACCATACTGGGTGAAAGAAATATCTCTGTAAATTGACAACTTTGTATACATTTTTTTTAAAAAGTTGTCATTTACAGAGATATTTCTCACACCCAGCATGGGTATATGTAAAAATACACCCCAAAACACATTGACCTGCTTCTCTTGAGTATGGCAATACCACGTGAGTGACACTTTTTTGCAGCCAAGATGCGCAAAGGGGCCCAAATTCCAATGAGTACCTTTAGGATTTCACAGGGCATTTTTACGCATTTGGATTCCAAACTGCTTCTCACGCATTAGGGCCCCTAAAATTCCAGGGCAGTATAAATACCCCACAAGTGACCCCGTTTTAGAAAGAAGACACCCCAAGGTATTCCGTGAGGGGAATGTTGAGTTCATGCAAAATTTTATTTTTTGACATAAGTTAGTGAAATATGAGACTTTGTAAGAAAAAAATAAATATCAATTTCCGCTAACTTGTGCCAAAAAAAAAAAATCTTCTATGAACTCGCCATGCCCCTCACGGAATACCTTGGGGTGTCTTCTTTCTAAAATGGGGTCACTTGTGGGTCATTTTAAGGGCCCCTAAAGCGTGAGAAGTCGTTTGGAATCCAAATGCATAAAAATGCCCTGTGAAATCCTAAAGGTACTCAATGGAATTCGGGCCCCTTTGCGCATCTTGGCTGCAAAAAATTGTCACTCATGTGGCATCGCCGTATTTAGGAGAAGTAGGGCAATGTGTTTTGGGGTGTATTTTTACATAAATCCATACTGTGTATGAGAAATATCTCTGTAAATGACAACTTTTTTAAAAATTTTGCAGAGATATTTCTCTCACCCAGCATGGGTATATGTAAAAATACACCTCAAAATACATTGCCCTACTTCTCCTGAGTACGGCGATACCACATGTGTGACACTTTTTTGCAGCCTAGGTGCGCAAAGGGGCCCAAATTCCAATGAGTACCTTTTAGGAGGGCTTTTTTACGCATTTGGATTCCAGACTTCTTCTCACGCTTTAGGGCCCCTAAAATGCCAGGGCAATATAAATATCCCACATGTGAACCCATTTTGGAAACAAGACATCCCAATGTATTCCGTGAGGGGCATGGCGAGTTTATAGAAGATTTTTTTTTTTGCCACAAGTTAGCGGAAATTGACTTTTTTTTTTTTCTTACAAAGTCTCATATTCCACTAACTTGTGACAAAAAATAAAATTTTACATGAACTCACCATACCCCTCACGGAATACCTTGGCGTGTCTTCTTTCTAAAATGGGGTCACTTGTGGGGTATTTATACTGCCCTGGCATTTTAGAGGCCCTAAAGCGTGAGAAGTAGTTTGGAATCCAAATGCGTAAAAATGCCCTTCTTCTCGCGCTTTAGGGTCCCTAAAATTCCAGGGCAGTATAAATACCCCACATGTGACCCCATTTTGGAAAGAAGACACCCAAAGGTATACCGTGAGGGGCATGGCGAGTTCATAGAAGATTTTTTTTTTTGGGCACAAGTAAGCGGAAATTTACTTTTTTTTTTTCTCTCAAAGTCTCCCTTTCCGCTAACTTGTGACAAAAAGTTCAATATTTCATGGACTCAATATGCCCCTCAGCGAGTAGCTTGGGGTGTCTTCTTTCCAAAATGGGGTCACATGTGAGGTGTTTATAATGCCCTCGCATTTGAGGGTCTCCGCAATCATTACATGTATGGCCAGCATTAGGAGTTTCTGCTATTCTCCTTATATTGAGCATACGAGTAATGAGATTTTTTTTTTTCGTTCAGCCTCTGGGCTGAAAGAAAAAATGAACAGCACAGATTTCTTCATTCGCATCGATCAATGTGGATGAAAAAATCTCTGCCAAAAAATGTGTAAAAAAAGAGGGTAAAGGACATAGGAGTGCTTGCAAAGTAAGGCCCCATTCACACGTCCATAAAAATGTCCACATCTATTCTGCAATTCTGCGGAATAGATGCTGACACATTCAGTGTGAAGGGGGCTGGCGGTGATGTGGAGAGCAGACTATGTGCTCCCCGCATCAGCATATGCGGAACTGCGGCCGCGAACTTCCGATTTTCGGCCCCGAAACATCCGACCGCAGCTCCGCAAATAATAGAGCATGTCCTAATCTTGTCCGTGGACAAGAAAAGGCATTTTCTATATAGTTCTGGCAATGTGCGGATCCGCAAAATGCGGAAAGCACATTGCCGGTGTCCGTGTTTTGCGGATCCGTGGACTCATGGATCCGCAAGACACATACGGTCGTCTGAATAAGCCTTACAGGGGGGTGACACGGGGTAATCAGGGGGGTGACATGGGGTGATCAGGGGTTAATCATTGACCGGGGGGGGTGATTGGTGCACTTACAGTGTCCTCTGGTGGTCCCAAGTAAAAGGGACCACCAGAGGAGCAGGCAGCAGGCATATCAGACGCTGTTTACAAAACAGCATCTGATATGTGATTCAGATGCCATTTTTTAACATCTATAGCCTGCCAGCGGATGATCAGCGCTGGCAGGCAGTAGTTAAAGTTCCTGCTTTTGCGATCCAAATCTCGCCTCTCGCGAGATGACGCACGGATGCGTCTAGGAGGAACATCCCGGCAGCCCGCAGGACGCATCCCTGCATTAGGTTGTCGAGAGGTGGTTAAAGGGAGGAACAAAAATGCCAAACTTCAAAACAGCTAAATTTAGCCAACTAAGCGAGGCCATAGGCCTAACTAACTGGGACAAAGTCCTCAAAAATAAAAATACAACCACAAAATGGGAGATTTTTAAAAGCATTGTAGCATCTAAATGTGAGAGGTACATACCTTATAGGAATAAAAGGCTAAGAAATAGAGAAAATGTTCGGGTTCGGAATCCGAACTCGACCCGAACTTTATCCCGAACCTCATCAAAGTCAATGGGGACCCGAACTTTTGGGCACTAAAAAGGCTGTAAAATAGTCCAGGAAAGGGCTAGAGGGCTGCAAAAGACAGCAAAATGTAGGTAAATGCCATGCAAACAAATGTGGATAGGGAAATTTATTAAAATAAAATAAAGTAAATAAAAATTAACCAATATCAATTGGAGAGAGGTCCCATAGCAGAGAATCATGCGTCATATCACCCACCACTGGAGAAGGCCACTTTCAGTTATTTCGGCCCCAGCACCCAGACAGAGGAGAGAGGTCCCACAACAAGGAATCATGCGTCATATCACCCACCACTGGAGAAGGCCACTTTCAGTTATTTCGGCCCCAGCACCCAGATATAGGAGAGAGGTCCCACAGCAAGGAATAAGGCATCATATCACCCACCACTGGAGAAGGCCACTTTCAGTTATTTCGGCCCCAGCACCCAGACAGAGGAGAGAGGTCCCACAGCAAGGAATCATGCGTCATATCACCCACCACTGGAGAAGGCCACTTTCAGTTATTTCGGCCCCAGCACCCAGACAGAGGAGAGAGGTCCCATAGCAAGGAATAAGGCGTCATATCACCCTCCACTGGAGAAGGCCACTTTCAGTTATTTCAGCCCCAGCACGCAGACAGAGGAGAGGTTCATTCAACTTTGGGTTGCACCACAAGATCATGGTAAAGTTAAAAAAATGAGGATTCAATAAAGAAGTGCCCCAGAGTACAAGAATACATGGTTGAGGGGGAGGCAGTTATAAATGTCTATTCTGCACAAGGGAGGCACAGGTCCTGTGGTTCATTTTTATGAACGTCAGATTGTCCACGTTGGCTGTGGACAGGCGGCTGCATTTGTCAGTAATGACGCCCCCTGCCATGCTGAATACACGTTCAGACAAAACCCTGGCCGCCGGGCAGGCCAGCACCTCCAAGGCATAAAATGCTAACTCTGGCCACGTGGACAATTTGGAGACCCAGAAGTTGAATGGGGCCGAACCATCAGTCAGTACGTGAAGGGGTGTGCAGACGTACTGTTCAACCATGTTAGTGAAATGCTGCCTCCTGCTAACACGTTCCGTATCAGGTGGTGGTGCAGTTAGCTGTGGCGTGGAGACAAAACTTTTCCACATTTCTGCCATGCTAACCCTGCCCTCAGAGGAGCTGGCCATGACACTGCTGCGTTGGCGACCTCTTGCTCCTCCTCTGCCTTCGCCTTGGGCTTCCACCTGTTCCCCTGTGACATTTGGGAATGCTCTCAGGAGCGCCTCTACCAGCGTGCGCTTGTACTTCCTATCACGCTCCAGTGCAGGAAGTAAGGTGGGCACATTGTCTTTGTACCGGGGATCCAGCAGGGTGGCAACCCAGTAGTCCGCACACGTTAAAATGTGGGCAACTCTGCTGTCGTTGCGCAGGCACTGCAGCATGTAGTCGCTCATGTGTGCCAGGCTCCCCAAAGGTAAGGACAAGCTGTCCTCTGTGGGAGGTGTATCGTCATCGTCCTCCGTATCCCCCCAGCCACGCACCAGTGATGGGCCTGAGCTGTGTTGGGTGCCACCCCGCTGTGAACCTGCTTCATCCTCATCCTCCTCCACCTCCTCCTCATCCTCCTCATCCTCCAGTAGTGGGCCCTGGCTGGCCACATTTGTACCTGGCCTCTGCTGTTGCAAAAAACCTCCCTCTGAGCCACTTCTAAGAGGCTGGCCTTAAAGTGCTAAAAATGACCCCTCATCCTCCTCCTCCTCCTGGGCCACCTCCTCTTCCATCATCGCCCTAAGCGTTTTCTCACTGAGACATAGAAGTAGTATTGTAACGCTAATAACGGTGTCATCGCCACTGGCCATGTTGGTGGAGTACTCGAAACAGCGCAACAGGGCACACAGGTCTCGCATGGAGGCCCAATCATTGGTGGTGAAGTGGTGCTGTTCCGCAGTGCGACTGACGCGTGCGTGCTGCAGCTGGAACTCCACTATGGCTTGCTGCTGCTCGCACAGTCTCTCCAGCATGTGCAAGGGGGAGTTCCACCTGGTGGGCATGTCGCATATGAGGCGGTGAGCGGGAAGGCCGAAGTTCCGCTGTAGCGCAGACAGGCGAGCAGCGACAGGATGTGAACGCCGGAAGCGTGCACAGACGGCTCGCACTTTATGCAGCAGCTCTGACATGTCGGGGTAGTTGTGAATGAACTTCTGCACCACCAAATTCAGCACATGTGCCAGGCAAGGGATGTGCGTCAAACCGGCTAGTCCCAGAGCTGCGACGAGATTTCGCGCATTATCGCACACCACCAGGCCGGGCTTGAGGCCCACCGGCAGAAACCACTCGTCGGTCTGTTGTTCAATACCCCGCCACAACTCCTGCGCGGTGTGGGGCCTGTCCCCCAAACATATGAGTTTCAGAATGGCCGAAGTTGGTGGTGAAGGTGTGTGGCTGACTAGATGAGCTGGTGGAAGCAGAGGAGGAGGAAGCCGAGTAGGAGGAGGAGGCTACAGGAGGCAAAAAATTATGCCCTGTGATCCTTGGCGGCGGAAGGACGTGCGCCAAGGAACTCTCCGATTAAGGCCCAGCCGCCACTACACTTAGCCAGTGTGCAGTTAGGGAGATATAGCGTCCCTGGCCGTGCTTACTGGTCAACGTATCTGTGGTTAGGTGGACCTTGCCACAGATGGCATTGCGCAGTGCACACTTAATTTTATCGGATACTTGGTTGTGCAGGGAAGGCACGGCTGTCTTGGAGAAGTAGTGGCGGCTGGGAAGAACATACTGTGGGACAGCCATGGACATCAGCTGTTTGAAGCTGTCTGTGTCCACCAGCCTGAATGACAGCATTTCAAAGGCCAGTAGTTTAGAAATGCTGGCATTCAGGCCCAGGGCTCGAGGGTGGCTAGGTGGGAATTTACGCTTTCTCTCAAAGGTTTGTGAGATGGAGAGCTGATCGCTGCCGTGTGACATGGTGGAGATGCTTGATGACACAGGTGGTGTCGGTGGCACATCCTCTGTTTGGTGGGAGGCAGGTGCCAACATTCCTCACGAGGCGGAGAAAGAGGCCGAGGCGGCAGCAGAAGAGGGAGCAGCGGGAGCCAGAGTGAGTTCATTGCTTTTAAGGTGTTTACTCCACTGCAGTTCATGCTTTGCATGCAGATGCCTGGTCATGCAGGTTGTGCTAAGGTTCAGAACATTAATGCCTCACTTCAGGCTCTGATGGCACAGCGTGCAAACCACTCGGGTCTTGTCGTCAGCACATTGTTTAAAGAAGTGCCATGCCAGGGAACTCCTTGAAGCTGCCTTTGGGGTGCTCGGTCCCCGGTGGCGGTGGCCAGTAGCAGGCGAACTGTCTTGGAGGCGGCTGTTCTGCTTTTGCCCCCTGCTCCCTCTTTTGCTACGCTGTTGGCTAGGTCTCACCACTGCCTCTTCCTCTGAACTATGAAAGTCAGTGGAACGACCTTCATTCCATGTGGGGTCTAGGACCTCATCGTCCCCTGCATCGTCTTCCACATAGTCTTCCTCCCTGACCTCCTGCAGAAAGACGCAGCAGTTGGCACTTGTGTTTCGTCATCATCAGAGACGTGCGGACTGCGATGAGATGGTATTCCCATGTCCTCATCATCAGGAAACATCAGTGGTTATGCATCAGTGCATTCTATGTCTTCCACCACTGGGGAAGGGCTAGGTGGAGTCCCTTGGGAAACCCTGCCAGCAGAGTCTTCAAACAGCATAAGAGACTGCTGCATAACTTGAGGCTCAGACAGTTTCCCTGATATGCATGGGGGTGATGTGACAGACTGATGGACTTGGTTTTCAGGAGCCACCTGTGCGCTTTCTGCAGAAGACTGGGTGGGAGATAATGTTGTGAACGTGCTGGATCCACTGTCGGCCACCCAATTGACTAGCGCCTGTACCTGCTCAGGCCTTACCATCCTTAGAACGGCATTGGGCCCCACCAAATATCACTGTAAATTCTGGCGGGTACTGGAACCTGAGGTAGTTGGTTCACTAGGACGTGTGGCTGTGGCAGAATGGCCACGTCCTCTCCCAGCACCAGCGGGTACACTAACACCACCACGACCGCGTCCGCGTCCCTTACTAGATGTGTTCCTCATTGTTACCGTTCACCAAGCACCACAATAAGAAAAAAAATATTTGGCCCAATGTATTGATTTTTAAATTCAGTTTTTTTTTTACAGGCACCTAACACTGCCTATTTATGCCTATTTATTTATGTAGCGTATTACACTAATCCAGGCACAGCAATAACCACTGATTTAGGGGAATATCTATTTTAGGGCTAGTATTTAGGCCCTGGATGAAAGGTATCCTTTTATGGACAGATTTAAACTAGGCCTGCAACAGCTGGAACACCAGATTCGGGGTATTGCTATTTTGGCAATTGAATTTCACCCCAGAAGAAAATATATAATTTGCAGGACACTATTATACTTTGCCAGCCAGTGCTGGGACACCAGATTTAGGGTATTGCTATTTTGGCAATTGAATTTCACCCCAGAACAAAATATACCCTGTTAGGACAGTTTAACGCTTGGCCTGCAACTGCTGGAACACCAGATTCAGGGTATTGCTATTTTGGCAATTGAATTTCACCCCAGAACAAAATATATGTTTTGGCAGACACTATTATACTTTGCCAGCCAGTGCTGGAACACCAGATTAAGGGGAATGCTATTTTGGCAATTGGATTTCACCCCAGAACAAAATATATGTTTTGGCGGACACTATTATACTTTGCCAGCCAGTGCTGGGATACCAGATTCAGAGTATTAATATTTTGGCAATTGAATTTCACCCCAGAACAAAATATACCCTTTTACGGACAGATTAACACTTGGCCTGCAACAGCTGGAACACCAGATTCAGGGTATTGCTATTTTTGCAAGTGAATTTCACCCCAGAACAAAATATATGTTTTGGCGGACACTATTATACTTTCCCAGCCAGTGCTGGGACACCGGATTCAGGGTATTGCTATTTTGGCAAGTGAATTTCACCCCAGAACAAAATATATGTTTTGGTGGACACTATTATACTTTGCCAGCCAGTGCTGGGACACCAGATTCAGGGTATTGCTATTTTGGCAATTGAATTTGACCCCAGAACAAAATATATGTTTTGGCAGACACTATTACACTTTGCCAGCCAGTGCTGGGACACCAGATTCAGGGTATTTCTATTTTGGCTATTGAATTTCACCACAGAAAATAATCTATCCTTTGCCAGACAGCTGACATTATTACATTCGGCTAGCCAAAGCTGGAACACCAGATTTAGGGGATTGGTGTTTTGGCAATTGTATTTAACCCCTTAATAAAATATAAAAATTGCTATCCTGAGTTTTTAGGGGTGACAATAAGCACAGCCAAGCCCCTGATGTAGGATATAGCAAAAAAATAAAATAAACTATTGATGGATTGATGGACATGGTGGCAGCTTGTTCTGGTGCACCAGAAGTCACAAAATGGCCGCCGATCACCCCAGAAAAAAGTGACAGAAAAACGCTCTGTGCAGCCTAAAAACTAGTGAGCAATTAACTAGCAGAAGTTGAATCATTCACAGCTGTAGATCGATCAGTTCATTATGTGCTGTTGCTGACTTTTCCCTGCCTAATCTCGTCCTCTCCCTACACTAATCAGAGCAGTGTGACGTGCGGCGCTACGTGACTCCAGCTTAAATAGAGGCTATGTCACATGCTGCACTTGGCCAACCACAGCCATGCCATTAGTAGGCATGGCTTTGATGGCTTGTTAGGGCAAGAAGTAAAACGCTAGCTGATTGGCTGCTGTGCAGCCCTTCAGAAAGCGGGAAGAAATCATCGAACAACGGACCCGAACCCGAACTTTTTTGAAAATGTTCGGGTCCGTGTCCCGAATACCCCAGAATTCGGTACGAACCCGAACTATGCTCGAACTGTTCGCTCAACACTACTAAGAAACAATAAAAAACCAATGTTTAAGAAACCAATAGAACCGTAAAGAAAGCAATAAATGACAAAAAGAAAGCATATAAATCACTAAAACAGGAGGGGTGCCAGGAAACACTGATAAACTATAAGGAAATGGCATACATCCCCGTATCCTAAAGGAATTATGTGATGTCATAGCCTGACCTTTATTTCTGATATTTACGGACTCTATACTGCCAGGGAATGTTCCACAGGATTGGCACATAGCAAATGTGGTGCCAATATTCAAAAAGGGTCCAAAAACAGAGCCTGGAAATTATAGGCCAGTAAGTTTAAGATCTGTTGTTAGTAAACTGTTTGAAGGTTTTCTAAGAGATGCTATCTTGGAGTATTTCAATGAAAATAAGCAAATAACGCCATATCAGCATGCCTTTATGAGGGATCAGTTATCACAGCGGCGAATTAATGGATGTCTTATATCTGGACTTCTCTAAAGCATTTGACACTGTACTCGGTTCTCGGTGCCATCTACTGATCGTGTCTTGACCAGCAACCCAGTTCTTATTGATTGGTTAACTCGGTCATCCAATTTATCCCAAGTGACACCTGACACCCACAGCCAAGAGTCAGTGGTTTCGTCAGACACAACCCTTAGTTGGCATGGCCCGGGATCAGGCCCTGAGCCCTCATCTGTCCTCAAACTGCCTATGTTCTTTGCTGTTCCTTAAGCCACAGAAGTACTATCTGCTGTGGGCTCAGCTCTACTATTCAGCGAGGACGACCTATTTGAAGACAGTCAGCAGCTACTGGCCAGCCAAGATTTGCAGGAGACATCCGCCACTTTCCCCGTTGGTCGGGCATGTAGTGATGAGGAGAGTGGTGTGGGAGGTGGTGTGGCGAGGGGTCAGGCTCCTGACCCAGAGAGCGTTGAGGATGACACTGATGACTTGCAGACACTACTCGATGATGAAGAAGCCAATCGCACTTGTGAGCCGGGTGAAGAAGGGTCTTCATCATCATTGGGAGAAGAGGGTGGCAGCTTGCCCACGAGGCAGCAGCTGAGCCAGCAGAGTGGCAGCATGTTGGCAGGGTGGCAGCAGTGAGAGGTCAGCAGCCAAATGGGCCAGGGGTAGACCATCAGCTTCGAAGGCGCCTAGTTGCTCAGAAAGGAGTGGTGCACAGGTTCACGCAAGCAGCGGCACTAGCAGTCAGTCAGTGCGGAGTGTTGGGGGGAAATCAGCTACTCTGTGGTGTGGCAGTTTTTTGTCAAGACTCCGGAGGAGGTAAACATGGCAATATGTCAAATCTGTGGGCAGAAGGTTAGGTGTGCCCAGGGGGCCAATGTTGGCATCTCTACCCTGCGACAACATATGCAGTGACACCACAAAGTGGCCTGGGATAATTGTGGCTCTAATGTGATGCTCCAGCCTGCCGCAGCAACCGTTGCGTCACCTAGTGGCATGCACCCAATTGCAGGCAGTCAAGGCTCCACCAGCTCAGCAGAAGAGAGCTGTCTGTCCCATCGTCTGCTGGTCCTGAAGCTCCTGCTCCTCCTCCTTCTACTCCTCGTCAGTCATTCCGGCAGCAATCAATCTCTGAGGCGATTGCCAAGAGACAGCAGTATGCATCAACACATCCGGGGAGCAGAAGCTGAATGTGCTCCTTGCCTAGTTGCTGGTGCTGCAAGCCCTCCCTTTCCAAGTGGTGGACTCTACACCTTTCAAAGAACTGATGGCTTGTGCCGAGCCGAGGTGGAGAATCCCAAGCCGTCATTTATTTGCCCAAAAGGCAGTACCAGCCCTGCCTAGGTATGTAGAAGAGAAGGTGGTCCAGTCCTTGAGCCTGTCGGTGTCTGCAAAAGTGCACGGTAGCGCCAACGTGTGGAGCTGTAACTAAGGTCAGGGACAATACATGTCCTTTACGGCCCACTGGGTGAATGTTGTTCCTGCACAGCCACATCTGCAACTTGCCGAGGTGACGACGCTTCCGCCTCCACGTTGTCACACCATTAGTCCTGCGACAATGTCCTCCTCTGCCTCCTCATCCTCCACCATGTCCTCAGCCTCCACTGCAGGGACAAGTCACAGTGCCCCTCCAGCATTCCGCATGTGCAGGGCACGGCTATGTCACTCGGTTCTGCACCTGGTTTGCCTGGGCGAATGGAGTCACACAGGGGAGGAACTGCTCTGTGTCCTTCAGAAAGAAATTGACTGCTGGCTTTCTCCGCGACAACTTAAAATCGGAACCATTGTGACCAACAACGGGAAGAACATGTCGGTGCTGCGTCAAGGAGGGCTGAGCCATGCATCCTGCATGGCACACATGTTAAATCTGGTTGTTAAGCGGTTCCTGAAGTCTTTCACCCATCTGCAAGGCATCCTAAAAATGGCCAGGAAACTTTGCATGCATTTCAGCCACTCAAACACCGCAAAGCACACCCTCCTTGAGCTGCAGCGGCAGAACACCATTCCCCAACATAGGCTGATATGCAACGTTTCTACCCGTTGGAATTCCACCCTCCATATGTTGGACCGACTGTACGAACAGAGAAAGGCCATCAATAATTTCTTGATGATCCAAGCAGATAGGAGTACTCCCCTGTGTAAATTCGATGTCAGCCAGTGGCAGCTCATGCGTGACACCTGCCGTTTGCTCAGGCCCTTTGAGGAGGCCACATTATTTGTCAGTCGCCAGGACTATGGGATGACCAACGTCATTCCACTGTTCACAGGTCTGACTGGGGGGGCCCTCTGCGCTCACATTCCACTGCCATGGCTGCTGGGGAGGGTGCAGTGGCAGGAACAGTAGCAGCTCCATTAACAGCAGCCTGAATTTGGAGTTCATGATGAGCAGCTTTCTTCACCCTCATAGTGAAGTAACTACTCACCAGCAGCAGTAGGTAGACCTGGAGCAGGACCTGAATCAGCAGTTGGTGGCATACTTGGAAAGCACCCTGTCACCCCACATTGAAGATCCACTGGACTACTGGGCAGCCAAACTGGATTTGTGGCCGCAACTTGCAGAGTTTGCCCTGGAAAAGCTGTCCTGCCCGGCCAATAGTGTGGCATCAGAGCGGGTGTTTAGTGCGGCAGGGGCCATAGTTACCCCAAGAAGAACTCGCCTTTCCCACCAAAATGTGGAGAGACTTACTTTCGTCAAGATGAATCAGTAATGGATCAGCCACAATTTCAACCCACCAATGACTGATGCATAAGATTAGATCATCCGTCTTCACGCTATGTCTCCTTGCCACTTTGTGGCCTACTCTTGCTGCCATCTACACACTATGTCTCCTTGCCACTTCGTGGCCTACTCATGGTGCCATCCCCACACTATGTCTCCTTGCCAATCTTTGTTATCATGCTACTGCTGTTGCTGCCATCTCTTTACTATGTCACCTTGCCAATCTGTGTTATCATGCTGCTGCCATCTCCACACTATGTGACCTTGCCAATCTGTGTTATCATGCTGCTGCTGTTGCTGCCATCTACACACTATGTGATCTTGCCAATCTGTGTTATCATACTGTTGCAATCTCCAAACTATGTCACCATGCTAATCTGTGTTATCATGCTGCTGCCATCTCCACACTATGTCTCCTTGCCACTTTGTGGCCTACTCATGCTGCCATCTCCACACTATGTCTCCTTGCCACTTTGTGGCCTCCTCATGCTACCATCTCCTCACTATGTCACCTTTCCAATCTGTGTTATCATGCTGCTGCTGTTGCTGCTTGAAGGTCTTGGACTGATCACCCGCCACACGATCTAATTTAGGTTTTGGAAAGGATAAACCCAACTTGCTTTTGAGGGCTGCATTAATCTGCAGGTTACCTTTGTACAGCTCTACAGATAACTTTCCTTCTGCATCTTTCTCAACAATCTGTGCCCACAGTCTTTTGTCCACACTATGTCACCTTGCCACTCTGCGGCCTACTCATGCTGCTGCCACCTCCAGACTCTGTCATTGTGCCACTCTGTTGCCTTCTCATACTGTAGAACTCCACACTGTGTCACCTTGAGAATCTGTGTTATCATGCTGCTGCCATCTCCACACTGTCACAATGCCAATCTGTGTTATCTTGCTGCCATCTCCACACTATGTCTCCTTGCCACTTTGTGGCCTCTTCATGCTGCCATCTCCACACTGTCACCTTGCCAATCTGTGGTATCATGCTGCTGCTGCTTGGAGGTCTTGGACTGATCACCCGCCACACAATCTAATTTAGGTTTTGGAAAGGATAAACCCAACTTGATTTTGAGGGCTGCATTAATCTGCAGGTTACCTTTGTACAGCTCTACAGATAACTTTCCTTCTGCATCTTTCTCAACAATCTGTGCCCACAGTCTTTTGTCCACACTATGTCACCTTGCCACTCTGCAGCCTACTCATGCTGCTGCCACCTCCAGACTCTGTCATTGTGCCACTCTGTTGCCTTCTCATACTGTAGAACTCCACACTGTGTCACCTTGAGAATCTGTGTTATCATGCTGCTGCCATCTCCACACTGTCACCATGCCAATCTGTGTTATCATGCTGCCATCTCCACACTATGTCTCCTTGCCACTTTGTGGCATCTTCATGCTGCCATCTCCACACTGTCACCTTGCCAATCTGTGGTATCATGCTGCTGCTGCTTGAAGGTCTTGGACTGATCACCCGCCACACGATCTAATTTAGGTTTTGGAAAGGATAAACCCAACTTGCTTTTGAGTGCTGCATTAATCTGCAGGTTACCTTTGTACAGCTCTACAGATAACTTTCCTTCTGCATCTTTCTCAACAATCTGTGCCCACAGTCTTTTGTCCACACTATGTCACCTTGCCACTCTGCGGCCTACTCATGCTGCTGCCACCTCCAGACTCTGTCATTGTGCCACTCTGTTGCCTTCTCATACTGCTGCGAACTCCACACTGTGTCATTGTGCCACTCTGTGGCCTCCTCATGCTGCCACCACCTTCAGATTCTGTAGCCTTCTTGACGCTAACATGGATCTGTAAGACTGAGTTAATACTTGAGATTTTTGGTCAGTTTTGGCCCCGTGACTGCACAAATAAGTGAAGTATGCAGTGATTCTAATATCAACGCCTGTCATCTGCATGTCATCCTCACTGACAGTATTATTTCACTACCCCAGCACACTCCACATGCGTTTTACTGCAGAGCAAAGTGTTCTACACCCCTATAAAGGCTCTCTGTAGCCCGGAAATATCCGTTTTTTAACGCGATTCGCCACAAATATATACGGATCAGAACAATTTTTTTCAGAAAATTCGATAAACCAGCCAAATCGAATTTTTTAGAAATTCGCTTGTCACTACTGATGGTGCACGCAGAGGCCTTGGCCCTGGGAGTGTTTAAACTGTGCCTGCTGCCAGAATTCAAGAAAAACAATCATCCACGATACCTAGCTTCATGTCCCAGTTTGCAGGGCGGCAGAGGGCACCACTCTTGAAGTCAGACCAGTGCGACCAGATGGTTGGTTGGTTTTCCACCAAGTCCAATCTCAGTAGCCAAGGCCCTTGCATCTAATGTTTTACAGGTCAGCTCACCTACAGGCCCTCTCATATAATTTTTTATAGGGTCAGCTCACCTGCAGGACCTCACATATAATGTTTTACAGGGTCAGCTCACTTTCAAGCCCTCACATATAATGTTTTACAGGGTCAATTCACCTACAGGCCCTCGTCTACAACCATTTAGAAGGTCAGCTCACCAGCAAGCCTTCACCTACAATCTTTTACAGGGTCATCTTACCTGCAGGCCATCACCTAAAACCTTTTAGAGGGTCAGCTCACCAGCAGGCCCTCACCTGCAATCTTTCACAGGGTCAGCTCACCTGCAGACCCTCTCATATAATGTTTTCCGAGTCAGTTCACCTGCAAGCTCTCACATATAATGTTCTTTTCTTCTAACCCCGAAGTTAGACACAATACCTGTTTAAGACACATAGGTTTTGTACATTGTGACAGCCACCCTTGCAAAACTTGCAATTATGCCACACCTACCAAAACCTTTAGTGATTCAGAGCACAGTTCAGATTTTGTGATTAAATCGTACATCAATTGCAATAGTACTAATGTCATATACATTATTAAATGCACCCAATGTGATCTATTGTATGTAGGTAGTACCACTTGGAAATTAAAAATAGGAAACTCAAACATCTGAATTTTGTAAGTAAAACATCTTACATCAATATCTCAGGAGCTGCTAAACATTTCATAACTGAACATAACAGGAGTATCCCTACTTTCTGTGCCTTTGGAATAGAGAAAGTTTTCCCCCCTCTTAGAGGTGGCAGTATAAAAAAAAAAATGGTATTACAGAGAGAAGCTTATTGGACATTTAGATAAAAAAAACAGGTATCCCGAGGGCATAAATTATAAAAAAGAATTGATGCTTTTTTATTAATTACGTAAGATGCAGAAGTTACTATTGGGCGAGGGTGCTTATGTCCCAAGCGATGTGTTGCTTCACCACGGTTTTTTTAGAAGTTTTGCCATATTGTAAAAGTTGTCTTATATAGGCATGTGTTCAGTGTTCAATTCTTGGATCAGTTCCCCATTTTCACGGAGTCTGTTGATTTTAACCCTATATGTTAAAATTTTGTATGGCTTTATACTTGCACATGTTTTAGGACACACTAGCCACCATGAAGATTTCTGACGAAATGTGATTTTTTACACACCTGAGCTTTCCCCCCACCCAGGGGAGCTGCTCACACATGTAGGTGTCTTTAAAACTTAAATTGTCAGAGGCCAACATGGAGTCATGATTAAGAACAAGAGTGTTCGAAGTGCTTAGACTGGACGTGAACTTTCCAATAGAGGTTGTATTGCTACACAAATGGTTTTCACCGCAGGCCCTCACCTTTAAACTTTTAGAGGGTCAGTTAACCACCAGGCCCTCCTTTATGTGATATACAGGTTGTATCGGAGTGCCTCTTGCTTGTAATTTTTGGCAGCACTTGCACTTTATATACAAGTAAATATACAGGAAAAAATGTTTCCTAACAATTTTTTCTCTAAAAACGATTTTATCTTTGGTTTTGTTCGTATTATTGTCAGTCTGTAAAAGTGGTGTACTACTCGGACAACATCGTTCCCAGCAGCGACCTGGGAGTCCAAGATGCATCCAGACATCCTCCCCATGCTGTTCCCGATCCATTTTGATGGTGTTTCCATCAATTTCTGACCTTTTCCTATGAACGAGGCACCCTCCCCTCCAGAGCATCTCGATGTGTTAGGCACGAGCACCCGAGCACTTGGTTGCTCGATCAACAGTAATGATTATGTATAAATTATAATGGCACTATTATTATTTTTTATCATGTCTAGTAAAAAGTATTTTATGGTTAAAGGAAATTCATTTTATTAATTTTTTGTTGGGTTAGTATCAATTATTGAGTTTTGCTGTGAGGTTATGTGTTAATTTTGGACCTATTGTGGTGTTAATTTTGAAAAATATTGTCCCTTTCTGTTGGACGATCCCTTCCTCAACAAGGCCATTCCTACTGAACCTTGCATTATATACCAGAAATGACAGTTTTTTTAAAAATACAGCAGTACCAAGTAAATTACACACAACTTAAAATCGACCCCCAGTTGCCTTTTTCCTGACATCATTGAGAACTATAGATGTGGACGTAAAAAATGCAAATGTTGTCAAAACATAAGACCCTGTAAGCAAACATTTAACAATAATCAAACAGGAGAAGAATTTATGATCAACACTTTTATGAATTGTTCAACAACATTTGTTATCTATCCTTTGGAATGTCCCTGTGGTTTACAATATCTAAGAAGGGAAATTCAAAGTCTTAAAGAGAGAATAAATAAAGACAGGTCAAATGTCACACTTAGCTATTTAAACCCTTCAAGCGACAGCCAGTATGGACCTAATGCAGGAGCCCCATTTTTCAAATCTGATATGTGTCAGTTTATCTGGTAATAACTTTGGAACGCTTTTACTTTTCCAAGCCATTCTTAGATCGTTTTCTCGTGATGCATCATTCTTAGTGGTGAATTTGAGTTGATATGTTTTACCCTTGTGCATAAAAAATCCAAAATTTGCAGACAATTTTGAAAAATTTACTATTTTTAAAATTAGAATTTCTTTGCTCTTAAGACGGATAGTGATACTACAATAGTTATTACTTTACATTCCCCTTATGTCTAATTTATGTTTGCATCATTTTGTCAAGGTAATTTAATTTTTTTTTTAGGACGTTAGAAGGCTTAGACGTTTAACAAATTTTTACATTTCTATGAAAATTTCCAAAACCCAATTTTTTAAGGACCAGTTCCGTTATGGAGTCACTTTGTGACCCCATTTTAGAAACTACACCCCTCAAGCTATTCAAACTTGATTTTATAAACTTTATTAACCCTTTAAGTGTTTCACAAGAATTAAAGAAAAATGGAGGGGAAATTTTAAATTTTTTGTGTGCAGATTTTCTATTTAAATGCAATTTTCCTGTAATACAGCAAGGGTTAACAGTCAAAGAAACCTCAATATTTATTACCCTGATTCTGAAGTTTACAGAAACACCCCATATGTGATCGTAACTTGCAGTATGGGCATGCGGCAGGTTGCAGAGGGAAAGGAGACACATATTGTTAACAGAGGGCAGATTTAGCTGGAATGGTTTTCAGGCGCCATGTAACATTTGAAGAGACCCTGAGGTACCCCTAGAAAGAAAATCCCCAAAAGTGACCCATTTTGAAAACTATCCCCTCAAGGAATACACATGGCTGTGAAAATTTAAAATTTACATTTATTTTCAATATAAAGTTGCTTTAGCCCCACATTTTTCATTTTCACAAGGGGTAACTGGAGAAAATGCAATACCACAATTTGTTATGCATTTTTTCATGAATATGGCAACACCTCATATGTTGTCATAAACCGCCATTTGGGGGCACAGCAGCATTCAGGGAAGGAGCGGCATCAGGATTTTCTAACCCGAGGATGGGCAAGGGCACACATAGGCAGCGACCAACCGACTACATAGGATCTCTCAATAGTAGTTGAGTTTGTCATCCCTCTCATTAGGTGGAAAAAAGGCCCCCATTTAGGCATGGTACCGAAGGTCTAATATTTTGGAGTGGCAGTAGTCATCCCTCTGCCGAATGGTGATAATGCGGCTGTCACTACACAAATAATTCAGCATTAATTTGGCCATGTGCACAAGGAAATCGGAGGTATTCCGATAAACCACCTATTTCTATATACAATTCCTTGGCATTAATGTCCTCCTCCTCCGCCAGGTTAGCCCCTTCACTGCTCAGGTGGCCGTGAAATATAGGAACCATGTCTACTGTTCCATGGCCAGTCAGATTTATCGACATCTGCTCCAGTACACGAAGGAGTGGAATTGCATAATTCATCCCATAGTTTTGGTGAATGAAACAGTGACCTCCTTAAAAGGCCTGAGCAAACCTGGCTAATGTCAAAGTTACGCAGTGGAGTACTAAGACGTCTTGGAGTTGGAGGGAAGACTTCAAGAACCGGTTTAAAACCAGATTAAAAATGTGTGCTATGCAGCATGCATGGGTCAGCCCTCCTTGATGCAGTGCTGACCCAATGTTCTTCCCGTTATTGGTGACCATGGTTCGGAACTTCAGTGAGGAGACAGCCAGGATTCGTTTTCTTGGTTGATGAGACGGAGGAGTTCCTTCCCGGTGTGACTCAGTTCACCTAGGCTGGCCAGATGCAAAACAGCGTGACACCATAGTGCTCTGCATAGGTAGTATGCTGGAGGACAATTTAGAAATGTGACTACAATGGAGGCTGAGGTCAAGGTGGAGCATGAGGAGGCAGAGGAGGACATTGGCGCAGCATGAGAACGCAGAGGCGGCATTACCATCATCTGGCCAAGTTGCTAGTGTGCCTGGTCCAGAACAATATTTATACAGCTCCATTTGTCAGTGCTAGAGATGAGTGAATTTTTCGAAAATTCAATTCAACTGGTTCAGCGAATTTTTGGGAAAAATTTGCTTCGATCCATACTTATTTGCAGTGAATCGCATTAAAAAATGGTTATTTCCGGGCTGCAGATAGCCTTTATAGTGCTGTAGAACACTGCGCCTTGCAGTAACACGCATAGGGAGTCTGCTGTGGTAGTGAAATAATACTGTGAGTCAGTATGACATGCAGATGACAGGCGTCACTCTTAGAATCACTGCATACTTGGGCAGTCAAGGGGCTAAGGGTACTTTCACACTAGTGGCATAGCTATCCGGCAGGCTATTCCGGCAGGTGAGCAGCCTGCTGGATCCGCCATGCTGCAAGTACCCGGGCATTGCCATGCTGCCGCTCCGTCCCCATTGACTATAATGGGGCCGGAGCTACGGCACAGCACGGCAGTGCATGGCAGAGATCGCCGGACTAAAATGTCAGACCTGCAGTACTTTTAGTCAGGTGATCTCCGGCCATGCATTGCCGTGCTGCGTCGTAGCTCCGCCCCCTGCCCCATTATAGCCAATGGGTACTTGCGGCATGGCGGATCCGGCAGGCTGTTCACCTGCCGGAACAGCCTGCCGGATAGCTATGCTGCAAATGTGAAAGTACCCTAAAACTGAACACATAACTGAAGTATCAACTCAGCCTAACAGGTAGATGTTAGAGTCAAGAAGAAGCGCAGCTCCTTTTACATCCTTGTCAGCTGATTCCACATAGATTTCTACAGAACCTGTTCTATTAAATGCTTATGCAAGTAGAGCACCCCTGAGAGAGTAGAGAGGGTGTCAGCAATAAGTTTGTGTTGACATTACTGATTAATTTTCGGCATTATTTGATCCTTCAGAACAATTACCCAGAAAAAACGGATCCTGTCTGTGGAGAATACGCCTTTGCTCGGTCAGCATTTGCTCAAATATCCATCAGTATTGATAATGCCAAAAAAAAACAAAAAATGTAGTAGATCTAAAACAGAGATGACACGTGATTGGACTATTTGCATGTCTTCTGTGCTTTCTACCCACTCCTGCTTTTGGCTACGAAATCATAAGCCAATTCTGATGCGACCATACATGCATTAAAGCTGGTACACAGACAGGATACGTTTTGTGTCTCATTTTTCCTTCCTTCTGACAGATTAGAAGAAGTGTCAAATAAATGATGATGTCAGCCAGGCCAAAAGCCAAAATAGTGGCCCAGTCATGAAGTGGGGAGGGTGGAAACTAGAGATGTCCCGAACTATTCACCGGCGAACATCGCATGTTCGCGTTCACCGCAGCGAGCGAACATATGCGATGTTCGGTTTGCCACCTATACATAATCATTGAGCAAACTTTGACCCTGTACCTCACAGTCAGCAGACACATTCCAGCCAATCAGCATACCCTCCCTCCCAGACCCTCCCACCTCCTATCAAAAAGCAAGGACAGCATCCATCTTAGATTCATTCTGAAGCTGCAGTGTTAGTTAGAGCAGGGAGAGTGCTGCTGCTGCTGAATTAATAGGGAAAGCGTTAGGTAAGCCAGTGTTCTGTGTCCACTCCAGTCCTCAAAGACTCATCGGCCTCTTTCACACGAGCATGTCCGGATTAGGTCCGGATGCATTGCGGATGCGTTCAGTGAAAACTGTGCGATTTCACAGGCAAAGCCATTCAGTTTTGCCTGCGATTGCGTTCAGTTGATCAGTTTTTTCCGCGCGGGTGCAATGCGTTTTAATGCGTTTTTCACGCGCGTGATAAAAAACTGAAGGTTTACAAACAACATCTCCTAGCAACCATCAGTGAAAAACGCAAAGCACCTGCACTTTCTTGCGGATGTAATGCGCTTTTCACGCAACCCCATTCACTTCTATGGCCCCTTTCACACGGGCGAGTTTTCAACGCGGGTGCAATGCATGATGTTAACGCATTGCACCAACACTGAATCCTGACCCATTCAATTCAATAGTTCTGCGTACATGAACATTTTTTTCACGCATCACTTGTGCGTTGCGTGAAAATCGCAGCATGTTCTATATTCTGCATTTTTCATGCAGCCCTAGCCCCATAGAAGTTAATGGGGCTGCGTGAAAAACGCATTGCATCCGCAAGCAAGTGCGGGTGCGTTGCGTTTTTCACTGATGGTTGCTAGAAAATGTTGTTTGTAAACCTTCAGTTTTTTATCACGCTGGTGAAAAACGCATCAAAACGGATTGCACCCGGCGGGAAAAAACTGAACAACTGAACGCAATCGCTAGCAAAACTGAATGGCTTTGCCTGTGAAATCACACAGTTTTCACTGAACGCATCCGGACCTAATACGGACACGCTCGTGTGAAAGGGGCCTATGGGGCTAGGGCTGCGCAAAAAAAACGCAGAATATAGAACATATTGCGATTTTCATGCAACGCACAAGTGATGCGTGAAAAAAAACGCTCATGTACACAGACCCATTGAAATGAATAGGTCAGGATTCAGTGCGGATGCTATGCATTCACGTCACGCATTGCACCCGCGCGGAGAACTCGCTCGTGTGAAAGGGGCCATCTGCTGTATGGACAGCGTCCTGACAGCACCCCAAAAATCCCTTTTTAGGGCTGGTCATCAGTCTGCTTCTATTTTATTTTTTCTATATATATATTGCAGTTGCCTGTCTGTGTGTGAGAGGCCGCAGGCCCACAGACTGTACTGTGTGCACACCACTCATATACTGTAGGGTGGCACAGTACCTTGCAGTTAAAAATGAATTTAATTTTTACCCTTTAATATAATTGCAGTTGCCTGCCAGTGTTTGTCAGGCCCACAGACTGTACTGTGCCCACTGCCCACCATTCATATAGGGTGTCACAGTATATTGCACGGCGCACACGCAGTAACCGAAAATTCAAAGGAAGCGGAACGAGCATGGGTCTTTTTCCATCTCCCGTTTCCAAAAATCTATTCACTACACCGACCCTGGCCCTGATATGGGACAAAACAAAGATTAAACTGATAGGAATAGTACTTAGTTAACACTAGTTGCATTGGTGGCAAATTCCATTGCAAGTGCCCAAAATTAGAAGGAAGCGGACAGAGCAAGCTTTTTTCTCTATCTCCCCATGCAAGGATTCAATTCAATACACGTCCCCTGATAGGGGACTTAACAAAGATTAAAATGGTAAGAATAGTAGTCGTTCACACTATTTGTATTGGTGGCACAGTGCCCCAAATTGGAAGTAAGAGGACTAACCAATCATCTTTTTCCATCTCCCGGTTCCTAAAATCTATTCAATAAACGTCCCCTAATAGGGGACATAACAGGGATTAAACTGATAGGAATAGTACTACTTAACACACCACTCATATAGGGTGGCACAGTACATTGCATGGCTCACGCGCAGTGCCCCAAATTGGAAGGAAGAGGACCGACTAACGATCTTTTTTCATCTCCCGGTTCCTAAAATGTATTCCATACACCGGCCCCTGATAGGGGACAAAACAGAGATTAAACTGGTAAGAACAGGTTTATTTTATTTAAGAGGACAGGCTCTGTGGAGCTGGGTATTTTTTGGCCGTGTTACTGAACGCTCAAGCACAATGGCTGTAGACTCATGCGTCCTTTTGCGGAGGTGACAAACCTGGTCAGTCAAACCCAAGGCAACATCATCGACCTCATCCCATATGTGTTTTTTCTGGAGCGTGCCCTGCAAAGAGTGCTGGATCAAGCCGTAGATCAGCATGAAGAGGAAGAGTTGTGGTCACCATCACCACCAGAAGCAGCCTTGTCGTCGTCGATTGCTGGACCTGCGGCAACGCAGAGAGAGGAGTCTGAAGAAGAGGAGCCAGAGGAGGAAGGTGGCTTTGAGGAGGTGGAAGACCAACCACAGCAGGCGTCCCAGGGGGCTTGTTGTCACCTTTCGGGGACCCTTGGTGCTCTACGTGGCTGGGTGGAGGAAGAGACCTTCAATGACGTCAGTGAGTACAAGAAACGGACATGGCTCACTTGGTATCTAACCTTGTGCAAATGGGGAGTTTGCAGTTGTGCAAATGGACTGTTTGTGGTTGTTAAACGGAGAGTTTGGTCCTGATCGATACAACATCATACCTGATCGTATACACACACTGGATGTTTTAAAGCACGTTATTCCATACAATTTAGGAATGTTAGGTGATTTATGCCCTTTATGGATTAAAACCCGACTCTGCGTCAACTACGTAATTTTCCATGAGAGTTTTGCCATGGATCCCCTTCCGGCATGCCACAGTCCAGGTGTTAGTCCCCTTGAAACAACTTTTCCATCACTATTGTGGCCAGAAAGAGTCCCTGTGGGTTTTAAAATTCGCCTGCCTATTGAAGTCTATGGTGGTTCGCCCCTTTCGCCCGTTGGCGAACATTTGCGGAAGTTCGCATTCGCCGTTCACAAACGGAAAATTTTATGTTCGTGACATCTCTAGTGTGAACAGCATAAGAAGTGCACATAGTGGACATATGACATAGTGGTGAGGTGGAGGCAGCATGAGGAGACCACAGAATGGTACAATGACAGAGTGTGGAGGTGGCCACAGCATCGGGAGACCACAGAGTGGCAAGGTGACATAGTGTGGAGGTTGCAGCAGCATGAGTAGGCCACAGAGTGGCACAATGACAGAGTATGGAGGTGTCAGCAGCATGAGTTGGACACAGAGTGGCAGAATGACAAAGTCTGGAGGTGGCAGCAGCATGAATAGGCCACAGAGTGGCACAATGACAAAGTCTGGAGGTGGCAACAGCATGAGTAGGCCACAAAATGGCACAATGACAGAGTCTGTAGGTGTCAGCAGCAGCAACATCAGGAGGAGGCCACAGAGTGGCGGAATGGCAGAGTATGGAGGTGACAGCAGCATGCGTAGGCCACAGAGTGGAACAATGACAGAGTTTAGATTTGGTAGCAGCAGCATCAGAAGGAGGTAACATAGTGGCACAATGACAGAGTCTGGAGGTGGCAGCAGCATGAGGATGCCACAGAATGGCACAATCACAGAGTGTGGAGGTGGCAGCAGCATGAGTAGGCCACAGAGTGGCAAAATGGCGTAGTCTGGAGGTGTCGGCATCAGCATCAGAAGGAGGTAACAGAGTGGCACAATAACAGAGTCTGGAGGTGGCAGCAGCATGAGGAAGCCACAGAATGGCACAATCACAGAGTGACGATTGACCAAGATACTTCTGGGAGAACCTTCCTGGCATGAACAGGCCTCTAGTAGCTACAGACAATAAGAAGACAAAGGGTCAAGTTAGCTTTGAGCCCAGAAGAGTCGCAATATTCATCAAGATACGTCACTAAAGATCTTACCGCATATACCTGCAGCGCTAACATGTGAAAAATTTTTGTTTTTTGACCAAAATACTTCAATAAAGATTTTACTGCATATAACTGCAGCACTGACCACCGAATTTAAGGAGTTTTCCCATCTCAGCCGCCACCCTACATTCCTTTCTATGGGGACGCCAAAAATAGCCGAGCGCTGGCTCGGCTATTTCTGTCTGCCCCATAGGAATGAATGGAAGCATGGGCCGTGCATGCACGGTGCGCTCCCATTCACTTCTATAGGAGCAGCAGGGAGCAGCATTTGGTGGTGGAAGGACCCCGGGACATCTAGGGTCTTCCAACCACAGCGTTCCCGCTTCGTTCTCCTTGTAGCTGCGGGTCCCAGCGGTGGGACCCGCACCTATCAGACAATAGGGGCATATCCTAGCGATATGCGCACATTATCGGAGATGGGAATACCCCTTTAATTTTGTTTTTCCACCGAAATACTTAAAAAAAAATGTAACCACATATTACTGCAGCTCTGAACGCTGAATAAAATTTGTTTTTCCACTGAAATACGTCAATAAAGGTTTTACCACATACAACTGCATAGCTGAACGCTAAATAAAATTTGTTTTTCCACCAAAATACATCACAAAAGATTTTACCACATATTACTACAGCGCTGAATGCTGAATAAAATTTGTTTATCCACCGAAATATGTCACAAAAGATTTTGCCACATACAAATTCAGCACTGAACGCTGAATAAAATTTGTTTTTCCACCAAAATACTTCACAAAAGATTTTAACACATATAAGTGCAGCGCTGAACGCTGAATACAATTTGTTGTTCCACAGAAATACTGGAATAAAGAATTTACTACATATAACTGAAGCGCTGATACATACAGTTTGTTTTTCCACCAAAATAAGTCACAAAAGATTTTACCCCATATTATTACTAAAGCGCTGAACGCTGAATAAAATTTGTTTTTCCAACGAAATATGTCAATAAAGATTTTACCACATATAACGGAGCACGGAGATGGAGAGGGATTCCCCCTGCACTATACAGACGTCTCACAAATGAACCCCTGCTCCTGACAGCAGCTCCTGGGAAGGTCATGGAGCTTCCCGGTAATCCGGCATCTATTCGCCCCAATAAAGGATTGTTTTAAAAGTGTGTAGAAGCCACAAGGGGCCCCCACGCTGCTGATTTATCATGGAGATATAATGGAAATTTTACTGCATATAATTACTGCGCTGAATGCTAAATAAAATTAGTTTTTTGACCGAAATACGTCAAAAAAGATTTTACAAAATATAACTGCAACGCTGAACGCTAAATAGAATTTGTTTTTCCAACGAAATACGTCAATAAAGATTTTACCACACATAACGGAGCATGGAGAGGGTCTTCACATACCCCCTGAACTATACGGACGTCTCAGAAATGAACCGCTGCTCCCGACAGCAGCTCCTGGGAAGGTCATAGTGCGTCCCGGTCATCCTGCATCTATTCGTCCCGCTGAAGGATTATTTTGAAAGTGTGTAGAAGCCACACGAGGCTCCCACTCTGCAGAATTACTGCATGTAAATTCAGCGCTGAACACTGAATAAAATTAGTTTTTCCACCGAAATACGTTGTGGTAAGGTGCAGGGTGCCGTCCTAGATGGCAGGTACGTGTCACGAGGTTCATAGCCTCGGTGAGGTAAGAGCCGTTTGTTGATGTCAGTAGCAGGTAGTGCTACTGACACATTTGCTAAATAGCATGGCTGCAAAGCCGATCCGGGCCGGCTCTTACCGGGAGCAGCTAAAGTGTAGGGTGGGTGGCTGCTCCCCACGACCCAGTCCTGGTTTTGGGCTGGGTTTGAAAACTCAGCCAGCACCAGCAGCTGGGGGAGTGTTTGTCCTGGAGCTGATCACAGTGCTGTGGAGCTCCCTGACCTGGAGGAAGGAGCTCAGCCAAGTGGGGTTATTCCTGGAAGCCTGTTGGTGGATTGTCCTGCGGCTGGGCTGACAGCCAGGTGCGAACCCGCACCTCAAACCTCCCAGGTGATTGGAACCTGTGTTTGGACTTTTTGTTTTTCCACTCGTTTTCTGATGTGTGTGTGATTTAACACCAAGTGACTGTCTGCTGTTAATTTGATGCAAGTGTGAATAAAACACTGTTTTCCGCACCTTCTGGACTCCCTTGTGCCTCTATACTGCACCCGCACCGCTGTCTACCAGAGCGACTCCCCACATTTGGTGTCGGATGCGGGCATGCGCAGTGAGGCTGGCGTGAACGCCGAAGTTTGTTTTTCTGGGAACGACTGGATGTCCTATATTCGGCCGGCAAAGTTGCAGCCTGTGTTCCCTGACAAAATGGAGGCGGCGGTGAAAGCTCTCATAGAGGCAAACGTGCAGCAGCGGGAGACCAACCAGCTACTGCTACAGCATGTGATGGCGTTACAAGCCGCAGGAGCGTCCCACCACGTCCATGATGCCCGGAAGGCGGTCTGTGCGGCGGTCCCAAAAATGACCCCCTCAGACGACGTTGAGACATACCTGGCGGTCTTTGAGAAGGTCGCCGTGAGGGAAAAGTTACCCCGTGACCAGTGGGCCGAGGTGGTTGCTCCGTTCCTGGCATCCGGACCCCAGCAAGTTTTTTTTTGATTTAGCAGATGACCAGGCTGCTGATTATCCCACGGTGAAGGGGGAGATCCTGGCCAGACTGGGGGTAAATATGTTGGTCCGGGCTCAGCGGGTCCACCAGTGGGACTTTAAAGCGGCTGAACCCGCCAGGCCGCAGTACTATGAGTTGCTGCACAGGTTGCAAAAATGGCTGCAACCTGACATTCTAAGTCCGACTGCTATGCTGGACCGTCTGCTGGCTGACATGTTCTGGAGGGCCTTGCCTTACCCCCTTCAGCACTGGATCGGCCAGGTATCACCCACCAATGCCCTAGAAATGGTCGACCTGGTGGAGCGCTATGAGGCCACCCAAAACTTGAAAGGGGGTGTTGTTGGGAGGGGGCCGGTCAAACCCCGGAGGACTCCCATCCAGTCCCGGCGACTGGTACCCGAGAAACCGGCTCGGCGTGTACCCCCTGTAGACCCGGCCCCGATAGTCTGCTGGCGGTGTCACGAGCCTGGCCACGTAAGGGCCGACTGTCCACAGTGGGGAGAACCCATGGAGGTTAATTATGGGTACCGGGCTTCCATGTATGCCCGGAGACTGTGTGCGACCGGCACCCCCGAGACAATAGACAATCGTCATCTGTGCCAGGTGCAAGTCGGGGATAACCTGGCAGTGGCGCTGTTGGACTCAGGGAGCCTAGTAACCCTGGTAAGTGCTGCCCTGGTACAGCCCACCCAGTATACGGGCCGGAAAGTTGGTGTGGTGTGCATACACGGAGACTTAAAGGACTATCCCACTGCTGTAATGTCTCTGTCCACGGCGGCCGGCACATGGACTTGTGAAGTGGCGATCTCCTCAAAGCTACCCTATGAACTAATAATTTGGAGAGACTTCCCTGGTTTTCCGTCACTATGGCCTGAGGTGAAAGTGACTAATAGCCCTGAGACAGGGGTAACCCTAGCTGAGTGGCCTGGTTCCAGTGGGAGGCCAGAGCCCTGGGAGCCCGAGTCCGAAGGGCCTGCGGTAGGGGTGACCACCACTTCTGTGATAGAGGGGGAGGCACCCCCACTGAGTGTAATGGTGGGAGACATGGAGGACTTGCCACCAGGACCTGAGTTGGCAGACCTCCACGTCTCCGGAGATAATTTTGGGACTGCCCAACACCGGGACCAAACCCTAACCAGGGCCTGGGAGAATGTGCTGGAAATTGATGGTAAACCCCAGAGACCAGGGGCTGAGGTAATATTTCCCGCTTTGTTGTTCACCAAGAAATGTTATATCGGGTGAACCAAATCCGGGTGAACCTGTTGAACAGTTGGTGGTGCCCACAGCGCACCGCAAGCTTGTCATGGAGCTTGCCCACCAACATGTTCTTGGGGGACACTTGGGGTGGCAGAAAACCCAGGACCGCATACTGCAGCGGTTTTATTGGCCCAGTGTGTTCAAGGAGGTAGAGAATTATTGTAAGTCCTGTCCCACCTGTCAGATAAATAGCCCCCAGCCACATTTCCGTAGTCCTCTGGTACCTCTTCCAATTATTGAGGTCCCGCTTGAGCGAATCGCTATGGATCTAATTGGGCCTGTACCAAAGTCTGCCCGGGGCCACCAACACATTTTGGTAGTTCTCGACTATGCCACTCGGTATCCGGAGGCGGTGCCTCTGCGACATACCTCAGCTAAGCTCATTGCCAAAGAGTTAATGGAAATGTTTTCCCGTGTGGGCCTGCCAAAAGAGGTTCTGACAGACCAAGGGACCCCTTTTATGTCCAAAGTTATCAGCGAACTGTGTAAATTATTGCGTATAAAGCAATTGCGGACGTCCGTTTACCATCCGCAAACGGACGGTCTTGTCGAGAGGTTTAACCAAACTTTAAAAAATATGTTAAAAAGGGTGGTGTCTAGAGATGGGAAGGACTGGGACCTGCTTCTGCCCTATCTCATGTTCGCAGTGCGAGAGGTACCCCAGGCCTCTACTGGGTTCTCGCCCTTCGAACTGCTTTATGGAAGACACCCTCGGGGCCTGTTGGATATCGCCAAGGAAGCATGGGAACAACAGCCTGTCCCCCACAAAAGTGTCATTGAGTATGTCACCCAGATGCAGGACCGGATGGAAAGGGTGTTGCCGCTGGTCCGGGAGCATATGGAGGCAGCGCAACAAGCCCAGAGTAGGGTGTACAATCGTCAGGCTCGGGTACGGGGCTTCAATCCGGGAGATCGATTTTTGGATCTGGTACCCACCCTTGACAGCAAATTCTTAGCTAGGTGGCAGGGCCCCTATGAGGTGATCGAGAAGGTAGGGGAAGTAAATTACAAAGTACACCAGCCAGGGCGGCGCAAGCCGGAGCAGGTGTACCACGTGAATTTACTAAAGCCGTGGAAAGATAGGGACACGGCCGACGACCACAGCCCCCGGCCAGGGCTTCTAGGTGAAAAGGGTCCAGCCCCACAGTTCGAGACCTGTGAAGCCGTAACCACGGTAAAAATTGCAGACAGCCTGTCTTCCAAACAAGTTCAGGAAGTCAGGGAGTTCATCAGTCGGAACACGGATGTGTTCTCGGACCTCCCTGGCCGCACGCCTCTCATCCGACATGACATCGCCACTGAGCCTCAGGCCAAGATCCGGTTAAAACCATACCGGGTACCCGAGGCTCGGCGACGGGCCATCGCGGAGGAAGTGCAATTAATGTTGAAGCTCGATGTCATTGAGGAGTCAAAAAGTGAGTGGGCCAGTCCCATAGTCCTAATACCCAAGCCGGATGGGACGCTGCGGTTCTGCAACGACTTTCGCAAGTTAAATGAAGTGTCCAAGTTTGACGCGTATCCCATGCCCCGGGTAGATGAGCTTGTTGAGAATTTAGGACAAGCCCGTTATTTTTCTGTGCTGGACCTCACTAAAGGGTACTGGCAGGTACCCTTAACGGAGTCGGCCAAGGAAAAACGCTTTGTTACCCGCAGGGCCTGTATCACTACAAGGTGTTACCCTTTGGCCTGCATGGCGCCCCGCCACCTTCCAAAGGTTAATGGACATAGTGCTGCGACCACATCGTCGGTACGCCTCGGCCTACTTAGATGATGTAATCATCCACAGCACCGACTGGGAAAGCCATTTGCCCAAAGTGCAGGCGGTAGTGGATGCCCTGAGGAAAGCTGGTCTAACCGCCAATCCAAAGAAGTGTGCGATTGGGTTGGAAGAGACCAAATACCTGGGGTATGTCATTGGGCGGGAGTCATCAAGCCTCAGGTAAATAAGGTAGAGGCAATACGGAGTTGGCCCCGACCGGTCACCACCAGGCAGATAAAGTCGTTCCTGGGGATTGTGGGGTATTACATGAGGTTTGTGCCCCACTTTGCCACTATCGCTTCGCCATTGACTGAGTTATTAAAGGGGCGTAAGACAGGGATGGTCCGCTGGAATGAGCAGGCGGAAAAGGCTTTCTCCGCCCTGAAATCGGCCCTGTGTGGGTCCCCGGTTTTGGTGACACCCGATTTCAGGAAAGAGTTCGTTGTCCAGACCGACACCTCTGAGGTTGGCCTTGGGGCGGTACTATCGCAGGAAGTCAACGGGGAGGAGCATCCCGTTGTCTTCCTCAGCCGCAAGCTCACCCCAGCCGAGACCAGGTACAGCATAGTCGAGAGAGAGTGCCTGGCCATCAAGTGGGCACTCGAGGCCCTCCGTTATTACCTGTTGGGCAGAAGCTTCCGCCTGGTGACCGACCACTCCCCACTCAAGTGGATGTGCCAAGCCAAAGAGAGGAATGCCCGGGTCACCAGGTGGTTTCTGTCCCTACAGAATTTTAAATTCACGGTGGAGCACAGAGCGGGCCGGTTGTTAAAAAATGCAGACGCACTCTCCCGGGTACACTGTTTGTCGTGTGTCCACCCCTCAGGGTTGAACAAAGGGGGGTATGTGGTAAGGTGCAGGGTGCCGTCCTAGATGGCAGGTACGTGTCACCGAGGTTCATAGCCTCGGTGAGGTAAGAGCCGTTGTTGATGTCAGTAGCAGGTAGTGCTACTGACACATTTGCTAAATAGCATGGCTGCAAAGCCGATCCGGGCCGGCTCTTACCGGGAGCAGCTAAAGTGTAGGGTGGGTGGCTGCTCCTCACGACTCCAGTCCTGGTTTTGGGCTGGGTTTAAAAACTCAGCCAGCACCAGCAGCTGGGGGAGTGTTTGTCCTGGAGCTGATCACAGTGCTGTGGAGCTCCCTGACCTGGAGGAAGGAGCTCAGCCAAGTGGGGTTATTCCTGGAAGCCTGTTGGTGCATTGTCCTGCGGCTGGGCTGACAGCCAGGTGCGAACCCGCACCTCAAACCTCCCAGGTGATTGGAATCTGTGTTTGGACTTTTTGTTTTTCCACTCGTTTTCTGATGTGTGTGTGATTTAACACCAAGTGACTGTCTGCTGTTAATTTGATGCAAGTGTGAATAAAACACTGTTTTCCGCACTCCCTTGTGCCTCTATACTGCACCCGCACCGCTGTCTACCAGAGCGACTCCCCACAACGTCAATAAAGATTTTACCACATGTAATTGCAGCACTGAACGCTGAATAAAATTAGTTTTTCGACCGAAATACGTGACTAATGATTTTACCACATATACCAACAGCTCTGAACACTGAATACAATTAGTTTTTCCACTGAAATATGTCACAAAAGGTTTTACTACATATAACTGCAGCACTAAATGCTGAATACAATTTGTTTTTCCACTGAAATACTTCACAAAAGATTTTACCACAACAATGAACACTGAATATATTTTTCTTCTACCGAAATAAGTCTCCTAAGGTTTAGTATAACTGCAGCTCTGAACGCTGAATAAAATTTGTTTTTCCACTGAAATAGGTCAATAAAGATTTTACCATATATAACAGCAGAGCTGAATGCTGAATAAAATTTGTTTTTCGGCCAAAATTCGTCACAAAGGATTTTACCGCATATGACTGCAGCACTGGAACACGGAATACAATTTGTTTTTCCACCGAAATAAGTCAAAAAAGATTTTACCACATATAACTGCATTGCTGAACGCTGAATAAATTTTATTTTTCAACTGAAATGTGTCACAAAAGATTGTACAACATATAACTGCAGCGCTGAACGCTGAATACAATTTGTTTTTCCACCGAAATAAGTCACAAAAGATTTTACCGGATATTACTACAGCGCTAAATGCTGAATACAATTTGTTTTTCCTCGAAATACGTCAGTAAAGAACTTACCACAGATAACGGAGCATGGAGAGTGTAATCACTTTCCTCCTGAACTATACGGATGTCTCAGAAATTAACCCCTGCTCCCGACAGCAGCTCCTGGGGAAGTCATAGAGCGTTCCATTTATGCGGCATCTATTTGCCCTGCTGAAGGATTATTTTGAAAGTGTGTAGAAGCCACATGAGGCCTCCATGCTCCAGATTTATCATGGAGACACCATGGAGATTTTACCGCATCCAAATAAAGCGCTGAATGCTGAATAAAATTAGTTTTTACACCGAAATACGTCAATAATAGGGCTGGGTTAACCCGAACTGTATAGTTTGGGTTCGTACCGAATTTTGGGGTGTTGGGGACCCGGACCCGAACCCGAACATTTTCATAAAAGATTCTTCCCATTTTCTGAACCCAATCAGCAAGTGTTTTACTTCTTTGCCCTAAGAAGCCATCACAGCAATGCTTACTAATGGCATGGCTGTGATTGGCTGAGTGCAGCATGTGACCCAGCCTCTATTTAAGCTGGAGTCATGTAGAGCCACACGTCACTCTGCTCTTCACAGTGTAGGGATGCTGCCACCTTTGTGAGGGACAGATTAGGGAAGAAATCTGCAGAACCTATTGTAATTTAATCCACAAGATACAGCAAATAGAGAGGGAGGGATCTTCAGCAATCCTAAATTTCTGTACCCAGCCACTGCCCAGGTATTTTTTTTTTAATCTGTGTGTTAAAGAGGTGGGGGTCAGCGGCCATTTTAGCCACTGCAGTGTACTGCATGTCTGCCAGCCTGGCAGAGACATCAGTTTAATCCTTTTTGGTAGCTCAGTGAAGGAGAAAATCCTTTTTTTCTGGCTGCTGAAGTCCCCTACATTACCTTTTGTATAATTAAGGGTTGACATAGTCCATTTGTCTAGTCTGGGACCTGTGATGCCACAGAGCACTTGTGTATACAACGCACTAAACTGTATATTCAATTTCTGTAGTATTTTTGTGATAAAAAGCTGTGATCCAGGTCCCCAAAGCAGTTTTAAATATACTGCCCAAATACACATTTGACATTTCTGCAGTGAAATAGTGAATACATTTTTTTTTTTTTCTGGGAAAAAAGCAATATTCTTGCTTTACAAAGCAGTTGTGCATACAGCGGACAAATACATATTTTATATTTCTGCAGGGAAATAGTGCATCAGTGTGTTTTAGAGGAAAAAAAGTTATTCTTGGTCCCCAAAACAGTTTGAAATACACTGCCCAAATACACATTTGACATTGCTGCCGTGAAATAGAGCCTTAGTGTATTTTTGGGAAAAATAAAAGTATTTCTGGTCCACCAAGCAGTGTTAAAAACACCGCCCAAATACATATTTTACATTTCTTCAGTGAAATAGAGAATCAGTGTATTTTTGGCAAAAAACAACAACGTATTCCTAGTGTTCAAAACAGTTGTGCAGACAGCGTACAAATGCATATTTAATATTTCTGCAGGAAAATAGTGCATCAGTGTGTTTACTGGAATAAAAATGATATTCCTGGTCCACAAAACAGTTTGAAATATGCCGCCCAAATACACATTTGACATTTCTGCCGTGAAATGGAGCCTCAGTGTATTTTTGGGAAAAATATAAGTACCGTATTTTTCGCCATATAAGACGCACTTTTCCCCCCCCAAAACTGGGGGGAAAATGGCAGTGCGTCTTATATGGCGAATGCTACCATTTTCCTATCGCTAAAGCCGATACATCGCACAGCCTGCGATGTATCAGCATGGAAGGAGGAGGGGGCGGAGCCTGGCAACACATGGCGGGCGGCCCGCCGCTCACAGCGTGACTGCTTTCATAACATTTATAATCTTTAATCATGTCCCCTTATTCCCTATAAGCCCAATACAGTATAGCTCTGCTAACCTGCTATACCGATCCTCTAGCAGGCAGAGCGGTGCTGTGTAACGTCCTCACTGACGTCATCTGCCTGCTCCTTTCACTTTATGAATGAAGCAGGAGGAGCAGGCAGATGGCGTCAGTGAGGACGTTACACAGCAGCCTGCCGCCGCACCGCTCTGCCTGCTAGAGGATCGGTATAGCAGGTTAGCAGAGCGCTACTGTACTGGGCTTATAGGGAATAAGGGGACATGATTAAAGATTATAAATGTTATGAAAGCAGTCACGCTGTTAGCGGCGGGCCGCCCGCCATGTGTTGCCAGGCTCCGCCCTAAGCAGTCACTATGGGCCAGATGTTTTAGAAAAGGGGCATCTTTGGATGACACTGTAATTGGAGTGATCTGTGGATGACACATATAGCATAAGATGCTATATATGTGTCATCCACAGATCCAATCCATTACAGTGTCATTCATAAATGCCCCCATCACAGTGCTATCCACAGATCCCCCATCACAGTGCTATCCACAGATCCCCCATCACAGTGCTATCCACAGATCCCCCATCACAGTGCTATCCACAGATCCCCCATCACAGTGTCATCCACAGATCCCCCATAACAGTGCCATCCACATCTCCCCACATAACAGTGCCATCCACAGATCCCCCATAATACTGTCATGCACAGACCACCATTACTTCAAAAGCACACCTTTTGGTTAAAAACATTTTTTTTCTTATTTTTCTCCTCAAAAACCCAGGTGCGTCTTATAGGCCGGTGCGTCTTATAGGGCGAAAAATACGGGTATTCCTGGTCCACAAAGCAGTTCCAAACAGTCCTCCCAAATACACATTTGACATTTCTGCAGTGAAATAGTGAATACATTTTTTTTTTTTTTGTGGGAAAAAAGCAATATTCTTCCTTCACAAAGCAGTTGGGCATACAGCATAGAAATACCAAAGTTTTTCTGTGTTTTATAAAAATATCCTGGGTCCACAAACCACTTGTGCATACAGTGTAGAAATACCAACGTTTTATTTATAGTAGTGAAATACTGCTTTTCTGTGTTTTATTAAAAAAATCCGTGTTCTGGGTCCACAAACTACTTTTGCATAAACCGTAGAAATAGCTATGTTTTATTAATAGCAGTGAAATGCAGATTTTCTATTTTTATTTAAAAAATCATTGTTCTGGGTCCACAATACCCTTTTGCATAAACCGTAGAAATAGCTACATTTTATTAATAGCACTGAAATACAGACTTTCTGTGTTTTATTGAAAAAAATCCATGTTCTGGGTTCACAAACCACTTGTGTATACAGCATACAAATACCAATTTTAAATTGCAGCACGAAAATAGTGCTTTACTGTGTTTTACTTAAAAAGAAAAAACGTGTTCTGGGTTCACCAGTTGTGCATACAGCGTACAAATACATATTTTACATTTCTGCAGTGAGATTGAGAATCAGTGTGTTTTAGGCAAAAAAAAACATTATTCTTGGTCAACAGAGCATTTTTATTACACGGGCACTGCCTGAACTTAATTGTTGACAATTGGCAGTTAAATTGACACCGGAGAGAAACCATCTTTCAGCTTGGTGGGTAAACACAAATAATGAGGAGAACATCAAATAAGGGACGTGGGCATGGTCGTGGTGGTGTTGGTGGAGCTCCTGTTGCTGGGAGAGGACGTGGCCGTTCAGCGCCAACTACCGGTCTAAGTGAAACACCTTCCTCTGGTGCGAGTAGGCGACAGAATCTGCAGCATTATTTTGTAGGCCCGAATGCCTCTCTATGGATGGTGAGGTCAGAACATGTACAGGTGATAGTAGATTGGGTGGCTGACAGTGCCTCCAGTTCCTTCACAGTTGTCACCTGCAGCCCATGCCCATCAGTCTTTCACCTCACCCCCTTGCAAATCAGCCAAGCAGTCAGAGCTCCAAGTCAAACAGCAAACTCTTATGCTTTTTAAATACTCTGTTGGCAGAGTATCCCCGGCCCATCCACCTAGCCCTGCCCCAGAAGTGGAAGACCTTGAATGCACTAATGCCCAACCACTTATGTTGCAGGATGAGGATATGGGAAAAACGCCGCAGCATGTCTCTGATGATGAAACACAGCAGCCAACTGCTGTGGCTTTCAGCAATGTGCAGACTGACGAGGAGGACAGGGGACATGAATGGGTGGAAGATGATGTGGAGGATGATGAGGTCCTAGACCCAGACTGGATTGAAGGTCGTGCTAGTGACGTGTGAAGTTCTGAGGAAGAGACAGTGGTCGCACAGAGGCAACAGCAAATCAAAAGAGGGAGCAGGGTGCAAAAGCGGAGCGGTCGTTCCATAGAGAGTACACCTGCTACTGCCCACCGCACCCAGGCACCGAGCACACAAAGGCCTGCTCCAAGGAGTTCATTGGTGTGGCAGTTCTTCACACAATGTCCTGACAACAAGACACGAGTGGTTTGCATGTTGTGCCATCAGAGTCTAAAGCAAGGTATAAACATTCTTAACCTGAGCACAACCTGCATGACCAGGCATCTACACGCAAAGCACGAACTGCAGTGGAGTAAACACCTTAAAAACCACGAAAGGTCTCAGGCTCCTCCTGCTCCTTCTTCTGCTGCTGTCTCGGCCTCTTCCTCCAACTCTGGTGTCAATGTGGCACCTGGCAACCAGCAATAGAGGATGTCCCACCAACACCACCACCACCTTTGTCACCATCACTAAGCATCTCCACCATGTCACAGGCAAGCGTTCAGCTGACCATCTCCCAAACACTGGAGAGAAAGAGAAAATACCCACCTAGAGATGTCAGAGCTGCTGCTGAAAGTGCGGTCCATCTGTGCTCGCTTTCGGCATTCTCACCTTGCTGCTGCTCGCCTGTCTGCGCTGCAGTGTAACTTCGGCCTTCCAGCTCATCGCCTCGTATGCGACTTGCCAACCATGTGGAACTCCACCTTGCATATGCTGGAGAGACTGTGCGAGCAGCAGCAGTTGATAGTGGTGTTTCAGCTGCAGCACGCACGGGTCAGTCGCTCTGTGGATCAGCACCATTTCACCACCAGTGACTGGGCCTGCATGTGAGACCTGTGTGCCTTGTTGCAGTGTTTCAAGTACTCAACCAACATCGCCAGTGCCGATGACGCCGTTCTTAGCGTTACAATACCACTTCTATGTCTCTTTGAAAAAACACTTAGGGCGATGATGGAAGAGGATGTGGCACAGGAGCAAGAGGAGGAGGAAGAGGGGGCATTTCACAGGGTTTAAGGCCAGTCATTCAGAAGTGGCTCAGAGGTTAGGTTCCTGCATACCTTGTTGCGGTCTTTTGAGTACTCAACCAACCAACCAACATGGCCAGTGCTGATCACACCATTGTTAGCATTACAATACCACTTCTATTTCTCCTTGAAAAATCAATTACGTCGATGATGGAAGAGGATGTGGCAGAGGAGTAGGAGGAAGAAGGGGCTTTTCACAGTGTTTCAGGCCGGTCATTCCGAAGTGGCTCAGAGGGTGGGTTCCTGCACCAGCAGAGGCCAGGTACACATGTGTCCAGCCAGGGCACGGTTCTGGCGGACGAGGAGGATGAGGTAGAGAAGGCGGAGGAACCGGGTTTATTGCAGGGTGGCACCCAACACAGCTCAGGGCCATCACTGGAGTGTGGCTGGGGGGATACAGAGGACACAGATGATACACCACCTACAGAGGACAGCTTATCCCTACCTCTGGGCAGCCTGGCACACATGAACGACTACATGCTGCAGTGCCTGCGCAACGACAGCAGTGTTGCCCACATTGTAACTTGTGCTGACTACTGGGTTGCCACCCTGCTGGATCCCTGGTACAAAGACAACGTGCCCACCTTAATTCCCCCACTGGAACGTGATAGGAAGATGCGCGAGTACAAGCGCACGCTGGTAGAAGTGCTTCTGAGGGCATTCCCAACTGACACGTGGGGACAAGTGAAAGCACAGGGCGAAGGCAGAGGAGGAGGAGGAGCAAGTGGTCACCAACACAGCTGTGTCACGACCAGCTCCTCAGAAGGCAGGGTTAGCATGGCCGACATGTGGACAAGTTTTGTCACTGTGCCACAGCAACCTGCACCACCAGCTGATACGGAACATCTTAGAAGCATTTGATCAACATGGTGGAACAGTACGTGTGCACATGCCTCCACATACTGACTGATGGTTCTGCCCCATTCAACTTCTGGGTCTCCAAATTGTCCACATGGCCTGAGATTGCCCTTTATGCCTTGGAAGTGCAGGCCTGCCCTGCAGCCAGTGTATTTAGCACAGCAGGGGGCGTGATTACAGACAAACGCAGCTGCCTGTCCACAGTCAACGTGGACAAGCTCTTGTTCATTAAAATGAACCAGGCATGGATCCCACAGGACTTGTTCGTACCTTGTGCAGAATAAACATTTATAACCGCCTCAACCATACATTCTTGTACTTAAATGCACTTATTCATTGAATCCTTTTTTTATTTGTACCATTATTTCGGGGGCTACCCCAATTTGAATGAACCTCTCATCTGTCTGGGTGCCTGCGGCCTAATTTACTGAAAATGGCCTGTTACTTTGGTGCGTGACATGAAGCTTGTTTTGCCATGCATTGACCTCTCTCCTCTGTCTGAGTGGCTGCGGCCTACATTTATGATAATGGCCTGTTGCTTTGGTGGGTGACATTAACCTCTTTTTACCGTGCATTAACCTCTCCTCTATCTGGGTGCCAGGGGCCTACATTTATGATAATCGCCTGCTGCATTGGTGGGTGACAAGAAGCCTGTTTTGCCAAGCATTGACCTCTCTTCTGTCTGGGTGCCAGGGGCCTAACATTTCTGAATATCACCTGTTCCATTGGTGGGTGACATTAACCCATTTTTGCCAGTGCTAATCCACAGCTGTGCATTGCTGGCAGGAAATCAAATTTTGTAAAAACGTATGCTACTGATCAAAAGATGCTTGACTACTGACTACAAAACGCACGATGGTAGACGCGCTGCTGATGGCATTCCCACCTGACGCCTCCCCAACCTCATATTCCACCTCCTCCTCTGAGTTGTCAATTAATATTGTTTAATTTTTAGTTATTTTATTTTATTTAAATTATTTTATTTTGCAGGGCACTTACCCACATTTTGCTGCCTTTTGCAGCCCTCTAGCCCTTTTCTTTAGCCCTGGCATTTTAGTGCCAAAAAGTTCGGGTCACCATTGTCTTCAATGGGGTTCGGGGTCAAGTTCTGGTCAAGTTCGGATCACAAACCCGAACATTTCCGTGAAGTTCGGCCGAACTTCTCGAACTTGAACATCCAGGTGTCCGCTCAACTCTAGTCAATAAAGATTTTACCACATGTCACTGCAGCGCTGAACAAAAAACTTTTTTGACCGAAATACGTCACTAAAGTTTTAAGAACATATAACTGCAGTGCTGAACGCTGAATAAAATTTGTTTTTCCACCGAAATACGTCACTAATTATTTTGCCACAAATACCAGCAGCGCTAAACGTTGAATACAATTTGTTTTTCCATCAAAATATGTCACAAAAGATTTTACTACAACAGTGAACGCTGAAAATATTTTGTTTTTCTACTGAAATACGTCACAAAAGGTTTTAGCACATATAACTGCAGCGCTGAATGCTGAATAAAATTTGTTTTTCCACCTAAATACTTCAATAAAGATTTTTCCACATATAACTGAGCGCGGAACGCTTAATACAATTTGTTTTTCCATTAAAATAAGTCACAAATGATTTTACCTCACGTCTCACAAATGAAGCCCTGCTCCCGACAGCAGCTCCTGGGAAGGTCATGGAGCATCCCAGTCATCCGTCATCTATTCGCCCCGCTGAATGATTATTTTGAAAGTGTGTAGAAGCCACACAGGCCCCCACACTGCAGATTTATGATGGAAACATTATGGAGATTTTACTGCATATAACTACAGCGCTGAACGCTAAATAATATTAGTTTTTTGACCGCAATATGTCAATAAAGATTTTACCACATATAACTGCAGCGCTGAACGCTAAATACAATTAGCATTTTCCACCGAAATACATCACAAAAGATTTTACCACATATTACTGCAGCGCTGAACGCTGAATAAAATTAGTTTTTCCACCAAAATACATAAAAATATTTTTTATATACACAATAAAAGATTTTACCACATATAAAGGAGAACAGAGATGGAAACGGTCTTTGCATTCCCCCCGCACTATACGGACGTCTCAGTAATGAACCGCTGCTCCCGATAACAGCTCCAGGGAAGGTCATGGAGCGTCCCTGTCATCCGGCATCTATTCACCCTGCTGAAGGATCATTTTGAAATCGTGTAGAAGCCAGATGGGGCCCCCATACTGCAGATTTATCATGGAGACATCATGGAGATTTCACCACACATAACTGCAGCGCTGAATGCTGAATAATTTTTTTTTGCGACCGTAATACATCACTAAAGGTTTTGCCACATATACCTGCAACAGTGAACGCTAAATATATTTAGTTTTTCTACCAAAATACGTTACTAAATGTTTTAGCACATGTAACTGCAGCGCTGAACGCTGAATAAAAGTTTTTCCACTGAAATACATCAATAAAGATTTTACCACATATAATTGCAGCGCTGAATGCTGAATAAAATTTGTTTTTCGACCGAAATACGTCACTAAAGGTTTTGCCACATATGCCTGCAACAGTAAATGCTGAATATATTTTGTTTTTCTACCAAAATACGTCACTAAAGTCTTTAGAACATATAACTGCAGCGCTGAACACTGAATAAAATTTGTTTTTCCATCGAAATAGGTCAATAAAGATTCTGCGACTTATAACTGCAGAGCTGAACGCTGAATAAAATTTGTTTTTCCACCGAAATACGTCACTAAAGGTTTTGCCACATATACCTGCAACAGTGAACGCTAAAAATATTTAGTTTTTCTACCAAAATACGTCACTAAATGTTTTAGCACATGTAACTGCAGCGCTGAACACTGAATAAATTAGTTTTTCCACTGAAATACATCAATAAAGATTTTACCACATATAATTGCAGCGTTGAACGCTGAATAAAATTTGTTTTTCGACCGAAATACGTCATTAAAGGTTTTGCCACATATGCCTGAAACAGTAAATGCTGAATATATTTAGTTTTTCTACCAAAATACGTCACTAAAGTCTTTAGAACATATAACTGCAGCGCTGAACACTGAATAAAATTTGTTTTTCCACCGAAATACGTCAATAAAGATTTTACCACATATAACTGCAGCGCTGAAATGCTGAATACAATTTGTTTTTCGACCAAAATACGTCACAAATGATTTTACCGTGAATAACTACAGCGCTGAACATTGAATAATATTTGTTTTTCGACCGAAATACGTCACTAAAGATGTTGCCACATATACCTGCAGCAGTGAACACTGAATATATTTTGTTTTTCTACCAAAATACATCACTAAAGTTTTTAGAACATATAACTGCAGCGCTGAACACTGAATAAAATGTGTTTTTCCATCGAAATAGGTCAATAAAGATTCTGCGACATATAACTGCAGAGCTGAACGCTGAATAAAATTTGTTTTTCCACCGAAATACGTCACTAAAGGTTTTGCCACATATACCTGCAAGAGTGAACGCTGAATATGTTTTGTTTTTCTACTGAAAAACGTCGCTAAAGGTTTTAGCACATATAACTGCAGTGCTGAACACTAAATAAAATTTGTTTTTCCACCGAAATACGTCAATAAAGATTTTACCACATATAACTGAAGCGCTGAAATGCTGAATACAATTTGTTTTTCGACCAAAATTCGTCACAAATGATTTTACCGCATATAACTACAGCAATAACAAAAGACAAAACAGGTGCACCCTGTGGTCTTACTAAGCCCTCAAACTGATGTTAAAATTGAGAGATTAGTCAACAAGTCCTGCAGTGGAGGACATGTCTTAAGCCCGAGCACCACGCCAAGCTTTCTCAAGTAGCTCGGGACCTAACACTAACCTACCTGTGCCATATGGGCAATACCAGGGGCCAGTGAGCAAAATTACAGGAATGTATTAGGCCGACTCGCAGCAGACTCCTCAGTTACCTCCAGCATGTAACCATGCCTGCAATGGGAGGAGGGAGAAGGCTGTGAGCCCCACCCAAGACTGGCTGATATGGCCCAGGCCTCACATGTGCACCTAAATATAGCCTGTGGATGGAAAACAGGCTACATTTACATGGGAGTTTATACACCTCCAATATAACTACAGCGCTGAACACTGAATAAAATTTTTTTCGACCGAAATACGTCACTAAAGGTTTTACCACATATAACTGCAAAAGTGAATGCTGAATATATTTTGTTTTTCTACTGAAATAATAATTTCAGAAGTGAAATGCGTATATATTTTTCGTTTTGTACTGAAATAGGCCACTAAACTCTTTCACCACAAATAAATGCAACAGTGAAGTGTGTATCTTTTTTTCTTTCTGTACTGACACAGGCCACTAAATACTTTCAACACATATAACTGCAGAAGTGAACTGAGAATATATCTTTCTTTTTGTACTGAAATAGGCCAGGCCACTAAACGCTTTTGCAACAAATAAATGCACCAGTGAAGTGCATATATATTTTTCTATTTGTACTGAAATACATCACTAGACTCTTTCACCACATACAACTGCAGAAGTGAATTGCGTATATACTTTTCTTTTTGCAATAAAATACTCCACTGAATGCTTTCACCACATAAAGCTGCAGAAGTGAACTGCATATATATTTTTCTTTTTGTTCTAAAATACACCACTAAATGCTTTCACCACATATAACTGCAGAAGTGAAGTGCGTATATATTTTTCTTTTTCCACAGATATAAGCCACTAAAGGTTTTTCAACTCAGCACTAACACCCCAAGAACAAATGGCTGGAATGACAGAGCTGTATAATGGCTATTTGGAACCCCAAATTATCTTTCCCTGCAGTTGTATATCACGTTTCTAGCACAGTCCCTAGCACCTTCTGATGTCTCTTCCTACCCCGCACTTATAAAAAAAATTTTTTTTCACAATTAGGTTTTTCCTATTGCTGTCCCTAGTGCCTTCTCACATCTGTCCCTGTACTCAGAATGCTGGAAAATGTCTGATTCTAAGATGGCCGCCGTATTTATAGGGCTGTGACATCACAGGTCTGGCTGGCCACTGATTGGCTGCATCATGCATGTCAGCCTGGGTGATCCAGCCTTCCAACACCTCCTTTCTACATGTCCTCACACTTGCAGCAGCCATTTTAGGAAAAATGCGCTTTGTTACCACGCGCGAGGATATTCGCATTCATTGCAAACAGAATTTTTCCTGAAATTTGGATCGAATTCCACTTTGTCAGCTTTGTTTCGCTCATCTGTAGTCAGCGCTGCCATAAACCAGATACTGACAGGCTCAAGGACTGTCTCACCTTCTGCTGTACGTACGTATGCAGAGCTGGTACAAGCCATCAGTTCTCTGAAATGTGCAGAGTCAACCACATGGAAAAGGGAGGGACTGTAGTACCAGTAAATTGGCCAGGAGCAGCTTCAGCTTGCACTGTTAGATGAGTGCATGCATACTGTTGTCTCTTTTCAATTGCCTCCGTGATCAATTACTGGCGAAACGTCAGTCTGGTCAGTCCTAATGAGGAGTACAGGAGGAGCATCAGGACCAGTAGACAATGGGAAGTAAACACAGCTTCTTTTTGCTGAGGAGGTGGAGCCCTGACTGCTGGAGAAGGGGAGGGGACCACTCAGAGATGTGTCAGGCTGTACCACTACATTAGCACCACAGTTTTCCAAGGCCACTTTATGGTGGCATGTGTTGATGCAGGGTCATGGTGCCAGCATTGGCACCCTGTGTGCGCTTTACTTTCTGCCCACAGATCCTACATACAGCCACGTTTATGTCCTCCGGCACATTTAGGGAAAATTCCCACACTGGCGAAAATGGGATTTTACCCCCACTACTGCGTAATGACTGCCTGCCTCTGCCTCTGTGGAGAGGTGCACCACTAGCTGTTTCCGGACAGGTAGGCTCCTGAGTAGTAGATGATCTAACCCGGACATGTGTGGCTCCAGATCTAACACTGCTGCCACCCTTCTAGCTCACAGCCTTCTAGCTTGCACCTTGTTGGCTCTGCAGAACTTTGCCACCCTGCCTCTGTCTCATAGGCAAGCTGCCACCCTCACCCCTGATGATGATGAAGCCCCCTCTTCACCCGGCTCCCACATGCGACCGGCACTTATAACACCCTCACCAGTCTCATGCCCCATCACCGACCGTTTGAAACACCTTCTCCCACATGACTCTCATCATCGCTACTTACACTCCTACAGGAGGAAGCATCGGACTGCTCCTCCAAATCTGGGCTGTGAAGTAGGTGCTGATTATCCTCAGTAATACCTTCCTCACTGAAAATCGGAGCAGAAGGAGCAGAAAAAGAAAAAGGCAGGTTTAGAACCGGTGAGGGCACATAGCTTGTTTCTGGGCCATGCCAACTAAGTGTGGTGTCAGAGTAACCTACAGACTCCTGGCTGTGGGTGTCTGCTGTCAGTTGAGAAAATGTTGAAAACTGAGTCAACCATTTAAGGACAGCGGGATTGGTCATCAAAACACGAGCGCTGGTTGACACAGGCCGCAGTGGCCTGTTGCTGCCTCTGCTGCTACCACCCCCCCTCCTGTTTCTGTCGCTACTTTTGCTGGCTCCAGCAACATTTTAGCCACTGCTCGCTCTTTCAGAGGGTCCTGGGACCTCTTTGTTGGGCATACTATGTGGTAACAGTAACTGTATATGTCAAATAAGTTATTCATTGTCAATGTGGACACCCTAATAACAGTTATATTAGAAAGCTTATTCATCCCAATATGAGAATCAAGGCCTCATGGAATTGTTTATTTATGAAACAAGATATACACCCCAATAACAGTGATATTAGACAGGTTATTCACCCCATTATGAGAATCAAGACTGAATGGAATTGCTTATTTATGAAATCAGATGGGCACCCCAGTAAAAGTTATGTTACACAGGTTATTCACCCCAATATGAGAATCAAGGACTAATGAAATTTATTTTCTATTAAATAAGGTGGACACCCCAATAATAGTTATATTATACAGGTTATTCACCCTAATATGAGAATGAAGGCGCAATAGAATTGTTTATCTATTACACAAGGTGGGCACCCTACTAAACAGTTATATTACAAAGGTTATTCACCCCAGTATGAGAATCAAGGCCTAATAGCCAGGCTGGGTCTCACAGGCACACTGTATTACACTGACAGTCAATGTAGTACAATACAGTATGTGTAGTACTACATTGAAACAGGGATCAGACCAGGAAATGTTGAAGTTCCTGTACTGGGACAAAAATCAAAAGTAAAAAAAAGTGTTTTATGAAAAAATAAATACGGTAAATAAATGTTTACAGTAATAAAAAAATGCCCCTTTCCCTTCATCGAGCGATTTTCAATTGAAAAAAAATTAACAGTGTAATAAAATAGACATATTAGATATTGCCGCATCCATAACTATCATATGTACCAAAGATGTTACCAATAAAAATGTCAAATTTCCCCCCGAAAAATGGGCCCCTACGCAAGACAATCAGCAGAAAAATAAAAAAAATATGACTTAAAAATATGATCTGATAATGGAGACACAAAAACATGATTTTTGTTCAAAAATGCTTGCATTGTGTAAAAGTGAAATAAATAAAAATATAGATTTATTAGGTATTGCTGCATCCATAACAACCTGCTCTATAAAAATATCACATGATCTACCCCCTCAGGTGGACGCTATAAAAAAAATTCAAAATAAAAACTGTGCCAAAATAGACATTTTTCTTGTCACCTTGCCCCAAAAAAGTGTAGTATTGAATGATCAAAAAAAATCATATGTACTCAATAAAAATATCAACTCTTCCTGCAAAAAATTAGCCCCTACACAAGAAGATCAGCCAGAAAATAAAAAAAGGCTTTCAGAAAATGGAGACGCCAAAACATTTTTTAAAATACTTTATCATGTAAAACAGAAACAAAAAAAAAAAGTAAACATATTTGGTATCGTCACGTCCGTAACAACCTGCTTCTAGGTTACTTTGATGCGGGACTATTGTCCTGCACTCATATGATCTTATCAGTGCGGGACCGTATGTCTCGGAGGTCGTGTGCAAGGGGCCTTATCCTGTAGTTTCCAAAATGGGGTCACTTTTTGGGAGTTTCTACTGTATCAGGGGGTCTTCAAATGGGTTTAAAGGGCAACAATGTTTGACGTTACCAAAAATAGATGAGACACAAAAGGGTGCTTGTGGAACACTGTTTTATAGTAGAATAATAACTTGAACATTTTCAATCCTTTGCCCATAAAAAAAAAATAAAAATAAAAATATATATATATATATATATATATTTTAAGGCTGATTCATCAGCCTGTAATTGTGGGAGGGGCGGAGGGCTATATATATTCCCTCCTTCCCTGGCCTCACCATGTTCGATTGCCGTGCGTCCTGTTCAGCCGGGCTTCCTGTTCACTCTCCAGCCCCTTCCGCACTTGCTTCTGACGTCATCGCCACGCCGCCAGCATCGAGCCGCACGCCGCGTCGGGTAAGTGAATGCACTGCATCCCATCGCCAGCCCGAGGGCCTCGATCGTCCGGCCCCACATCAGTTTACATCGGCCGGGAGTGCAGTTCCTGCCGGCGGTGGGGGGTGAGTGGGGGACGGAGGGAAATCCGGGGGGACAAGTGCTCCACTCGGGCTAGTTAGACAGGTGCCGGGTCTTTTTGCCTGCCCGACCCCGACAGGTGCCATATGGCCTTTTCCCTGCCACAACCATAAGATGGCCCTCGGCGGCTTGGTTGGTTCCCTGGGAGTTCTGGAGATAGCCCAGTACATCGCTCATCTGTTTCCAGAGCTCCCATGGTGATGAGTGGAGTGGCCACGCATATACACGACTATGCGCGCCGTGCCTTTTAGGAGAGCTGCAGGGGCCCACATTCCCATGCCTGGTGGGGGCTTCTACAGTAGGACCCCCACTGATCTAACAATTATCCCCTATTCTGTGGATAGGGGATAACTTGTAGCAAGCAGAATATCATGAAACGTAGTAATTTGCAAATGGGGGGGCGCTATCTTAACATGTAAAAAAAAAAACTAAAAAAAATTTGGGGGGGGGTATATAAAAAAAATATTTTTATTTTTTTTATTAAAATAAAAGTGCGTTATAAGGTTACCCCAACATCCGTCAAGTGCTCCATATGGTATATGTTCCTTCTCAAGAGGTCCCCTCACTAACTATTTTTCCTGGTTTATTGTCTCATAAGTCTAGAGTTCTTGTTTTTCCCTCTCCTGGTCTAAACGTCCGCAGGCCATCCTTTATTCCATTCCGGCAACCGCGTCAGGTAGGCCGGGACCAAGAGTCTCAGTGTTTGGCTAAATGGCCTCTTTTACGAATCACGTCTAAACACGGTCGCTCAAAATCATGTCATCTTTGCAATCTGTCTCACGTCCTCTTGTCTCTCAGCCTCGTTCCACATTTATATCTTATCACGTCCATATTGACCACCTTTTCTCCCTCCAGCTTTCACGTGGTTGCTCACTCACGGCTAAGTTCCCGCATCCGCCGACAGGTTCGGTTTTCTCAACCTATTCATCAGCTTCCTGTAAAAGAAAAAAAAAAACAACATTACCGTCGCATCCCCAGCCATCAGTTATAGTCTGCTCCCGATAACTGCTCCATCATCCCCGGACCCAGGCCTCTGGCCATGACTAAGTGCTGAGTCACGCCCCCTGCACCAATCACACCATGGTGTGGTCACAGCAGGTCCTCCAGCTTTTCCAAGTTCGGGTTCGTGGAGGCCGCCCCTCATGGATCCCTCATGCCGGGATATTCCGCGGTAGTGGGGTCCATGGCGGGATGCGGCGTTTCCCCCAACCTGAGCGCTAAACCAAATTCTGAAGTTTGCTCATCTCCAGTCGCAACCCCTGTAGTCATGGGTCACGGTCGACACCGGGTCACTTCTGTCTCCCTCCACAGGTGTTCCTCCAGCAGCCTTCCTAGACCACGCCATGTTTTCACAGCTCGCCATGCCACATTTTAACTCCAGTCACTGGGCCGTCCGGGCGCTTCGCTCATACCAGCACCACACCGGTTCTATGGTTCTTGGATCTGTCCCTGTAATTCTGTCTACATCCTTCAGCTAGGGTCTTGGGCTTCTCCGCTCGTTAAACTTCACTCGGGTGGTCCATTTATATCTGTCTTGCCTGTTTGCGTTATGCGGGCCACGCTTTCAATGTTTTCTGCCTGTTGCGGTTCAGGCCACGTGTCAATGTTTCATGCCTGTTTGCGTTATTCAGGCTACGTTTCTGTGTTTTTTCTTGCCTGTTTACGTTATTCAGGCCACGCTTCTATGTTCATGCCTGTTTGCGTTATTCAGGACACGTTTTGGTTCTGCTGTTTTCCGCCATCCGGCCCCTGCTTGCGTCCTTTCTACCTGCTTTCAGTCTCCTAGTCTACGTGTTCATGTGCTTCGGTCTTTATCTAAGTCCATGTTTTCAACCATCGGCCAGTCACGCCTTACCTTATCACACGGCACCTTCATCAATAATTTGCTCGATATGCTTCAATCCAGCCGGCAGCAGGGGTTCCACGTTTTGTCCTCTCTGAATCACGCGCTCTTCTGTTTACCACGTCTAGGTTGTCGGTCACGGGTCTGTCAGTCTCTACGTCGCTCTCCAGCACAGTACGCCATTCGGTAAACCGTTCCCTTTCTTATCCGTTTTTCGTTTGATTTCTTCATACTCGGTCTAGTGTCGATCTGAGCGTTTCTCCTCCAAGGTCGGATCCTCTCAAGCCCGGTCTCCACCACCATCAGCAGGTATTTATTTAATTTTGAGGGGTCGCTCGTTCACACGTCTTTGAACTACTTGCTGCACTCGATATTCGCTATTTCCGTCTCCAGTACGGGGCTATCGATGCTCACGACATGCAACACAAGTTCCGATGTTCTCCACCATAATACGTTGTTTTAAATTTCAGCATGTCTCATCATTCTGACGCTGAAGATGCCTCCTCAGTCGCAGAGTCCCTGGCCTCCGACGCAGCCAGCACTGCGTCACTAAGAAATTGGACAATTCCCAAACTCATTGCTGAATTGAATAGAAGAGGAATTCGGCACCCAGCCTCGGCAAGAAAGGCAGAGCTATACAGGCTGCTCATGTCTGAGCCCGCCGCTCCGCCGGGGGATCAAGCTGGCATGCCTCCAATTCAATTATCGCTGTTACAGCTTCAAGCCACCATGGATTACCTGGCTACTTCGATGTCGGACATCCAGTACCGGCTATCAGCAGTGGAATCCAGAAACCTGACTCCCGCGTCGCTCGTGGCATCTCCCTCCTGTCCACCCACTTCAGGTAGGGCCATTGACTTGCCTGAGGTAGCGCCCTCTCATTTTCTGCCGGACAATTTGAAAAAAGACATTCTGGAGGGCAAAGATGTTAATCTTGCCTCAATCCTCATTGCTACCCACGATACCGTGGAGAGCAAGACAATCATGTGCGAAGATGTCTCCATAGTCCTCAAATCCAGGGATGCCCGTTTAAACAGGAAACTATCCATATCAGAGTTTGTGTTAGCATTCAGCCTTTTTAGGGACGTCATCTGTTCAGCTCACCCTGAGAGACGTGAGGAGCTGGATACTTACCTGTACAGGGTAACCGACTTAGGGCACAAGTATGGTGGCCATGCTTTTTACGATTATCACCGTTCTTTTTCGGCAAAGGCGGCCGCCACGCTTGTTCAGTTTCATCGGGTCACCAGTTGGGCATCACTGGACATGGAGCTGTTTTGCCGCCATTTTGCCGGGCTCAAGGCCCCAGCCTGCACCTTTTGCCAGTCAATACTTCACTCCTCAGAGTGGTGCCCTAAGTCCAGCCTTTAGAGTTCCCAGGGTAGAGCTGTAGCTGGTCCCTCGGGTTTTCAAAACAAACAGGCTCCAAATGTGGACAAACTAGGGCGCCCCATAGTTTTTCTTGGCAGTAGCCAAGTTTGTAATAATTACAATCTGACCACATGCAATTACACCAAGTGCAGGGCCCTGCATGTTTGTTCTGTATGTTTCAGGGCCCACCCCGCTTCTGCATGCCCTCAAAGGCTTGCCAGGCACAAGTGACTAGACGGGGTGAACACTGATGTCTTGGCCTCCCTTCTCCGGGATCATTATGACCCTTCATTTGTCCTCTTCTTAATTAACGGTTTCACGGAAGGTTTCGACACCGGGCTGGTATCTCTCCCTCAGTCAACCTGGGAGGGCCCCAACCTCTTGTCCGCCAGCAGAGACCCCAAAATTGTCACTTCACTAATACAGGTGGAGGTGGAAAAGGGTTTTCTCTTAGGCCCTTACCCCCACGTCCCCTTTGACTACTGGCGAATTAATCCTGTAGGTGTTGTCTCTAAGAAATTTTCTAATAAAAAACGCTTAATATATGACCTCTCTGCGCCTCATGGATCCACCATCCCCAGCCTCAACTCCTTAATACCGTCCGAAGAATTTTCCATGAAGTACTCCTCCATCCAGAAGGCCATTCAGCTCATCCTCCTCGCGGGCAAGGGGGCCTGGCTTTCAAAGGCAGACATCGCCGACGCCTTCAAGCTGCTGCCCATCAAACCGCACCTCTGGAAATTCTACGGTATTAAGTGGGAAAGTTCGTACTACTTTGCCAATCGGTTAACCTTCGGGTCAAAAAGTAGCCCTTGGCTGTTTGATAAATTCGCCCAAGCCCTACATTGGATGCTGGTTAATCATTGCCACTGCCCCATGGTGGTTCATTACTTAGATGATTTCCTTTTAATAGAAAGACCTGAATCCAACCCGACAAAGCTAACCAGCCTTCTTCAGCTTTTTTCCAAACTTAAGGTCCCAGTTGCCCCTTCAAAGATAGAAGGTCCGTCAACGGTAATTCCCTTCCTAGGGATTATTCTTGACACAGTAAAAATGGAAGCAAGGTTACCTGACGACAAGCTAGTCAAGATAAAAGAGGCCATCAGCAAGTACGTGGGTTCCAGGACACTCACCAAACAAGAACTACAATCCCTCTTGGGCTTGTTGAACTTCGCCACCAGGGTAATGCCTCAAGGCAAGGCCTTCATGTCCAGATTACTGGACTTGCTGCCAGCGGCGACAGAGCAGGATTCACCAATATCCTTAGATCGTCAAGCCTTGGCCGACCTGTCCATGTGGCACGATTTCGTCTCTCAATGGAACGGTGTCGCCATGTTCACCCCCCCCCTGGAATCCTTCATGTCCCACGGTTCTTTCAGATGCGGCCGCATCAACAGGTTTCGCAGCTATCTACAAAAATCAGTGGTTCGCCGGCAGCTGGCCTCCAGAATTTCGCTTCAGCGGCGACATCTTGAGAACATCCCTTCTACTGGAAATCTACCCCATAGTGGCAGCCGCTCAGGTCTTGGGTAGTCAATGGTCAAATTTGCCTGTGACTTTCATAACCGATAACCAGGCAGTAGTGGACATAATCACAAAAGGCAGGTCCAAATCTTCTCGCATAATGCCCTTCGTGCGCAAGCTAGTCTGGCTGTCATTAACCTACAATTTCCATATGTCATGCAGGCATATCCTGGGTACCCAAAATTCAGCAGCCGATGCATTATCCCGTTTTCATTTTCACAAATTCTTCCAGGTCATGCCAGAGGTGGAGCCAACCGGAATGACAAATCCAGATCTCCACTCCTTGACCATGGATTAGAACCCCTCATCGCTTCAGCCAAAACTCTCATGCAGCAGTCTCTCTCTGCAAACACGGCCAGAAACTACAAGACCGGCTGGAACATTTTTCAAAAATTCTTTCTGCATCCCAGAAATAAGTCTTCCGAAACTACTTATCTCTTGGCCTTCATAGCTTTTTGTCACAACGAGCTCAACTTGGCATATAACTCCATAAGATTGTACCTGGCAGGGGTTCAGCATCATCGCATGCTAGAAGACCCATCGCGAAGATCCATTTTTTCCTCTCCAGCTATAAAGCCCACACTCAGAGGTATTCAAAAAAGCAGACCCTCGCCAAATCCCAGTCGCCAACCGGTTTCAGGAGAACTCTCCAGAACATTATCCAATTCCCTAGACGGCAACCCTTTTGGGCTACAAGATAGCATAGTTATCAAGGCCGCTATGTACCTAGGGTTTTACGGTTTTCTAAGACCAGGGGAATTCACTGGTTTCTCCTCTAGATTCAAACGATTAACCAAGAGTCAACTAGCATGGAACCATGATCATTTCAGCTTGCGTTTAACGGCAACGAAAACCTCTCAGGTGGGGGCCCCCGTCAAGGTTAGATACTTCCAGACCCACAACCCATGGTGTCCGGTGCAAGTGCTCAGCAAGTTAATGGACATATTGAGCCACTTGGACCCGGACAGTCCCCTGTTGCCTTTCTGATCCAAGCCACTCACCACCTCCCAGTTCATCTCCCACATTCAGGTTCTAGCCGCTGGGTCAGGTCATAACCCCAAAATCATCTCTGGTCATTCATTCAGAATCGGGGCTGCTTCCGCAGCATCAAATCATCACGTACCCTCACACGTCATTCAAAAAATGGGTCGTTGGCACTCTTCCTGCTATGCACGATACATTCCCAATCCCAGAACTGAAATATCTGAAGCTTTCTGTAACCTGACATTATGACTTGTTTGTGTTCAATAAAGGTTGTTCAAACATTCACTACCTGCTGCTTTTTGCCCACTATAGGCTTGTACCCCATTCGCGGCTAAGGGGCACAATGCTAGCCGCTACTCAGTTGGGTTCAACCGATTCCCGCAGGAAAACCATAGCCTTGACCACAAATTTTAAGACTGATTCATCAGCCTGTAATTGTGGGAGGGGCGGAGGGCTATATATATTCCCTCCTCCCCTGGCCTCACCACGTTCGATTGCCGTGCCCCTCCCTCCCTTCCCTTTTCCTTAAAACTCCATCATGGGTAAGCCCACTATAGGCTTGTACCCCGTTCGCGGCTAAGGGGCACAATGCTAGCCGCTACTCAGTTGGGTTCAACCGATTCATTCCCAACCGCCGCAGGAAAACCATAGCCTTGACCACAAATATATATATATATATATATATATATTGAAAAAAAGTAACAGCACAGGCTCTGCAGGTAAGGTGGGTGCAGGCTCACCGGAATAGCCAGTTCCAATGGTATAGTCAAAAATAGAGCAGCACTCCAAAATAAAATGAAAAAACAAGGTGTTTATTTACCCATAGGTGTACAAGCGACGTTTCGGTCCCAACTGGAACCTTGTGAAAGGTTCCAGTTGGGACCGAAACGTCGCTTGTACACCCATGGGTAAATAAACACCCTGTTTTTTCATTTTATTTTGGAGTGCTGCTCTATTTTTGACTATATATATATATATAGACATTTATGTTGCATATCTGTTGAAAAGGTCTTTTAATTACATCTTGACTTTGTTTCTTATATAACGATTTTTCCTCCATTTAAATTCAAGCATATTCTAATTTTGAAACTGACGTTGCATAAAAATAGCAAATAAGCACATTGTCAGCTTTGCTGGATTGTTTATTGAGATAATGTAACATGACGGGAAGGACTGCTCTGATTTGTTTCGTGTTTGCATAAATTTGAAACGTTTTAAGTTGATAGCATTCATTTGAATTTAAATGCAGAAATCAGGATGAGCCTTCTGTGTTTAATCAAGCATGGCTGGCATTTCCTTTAAATTAAAATGATTGCACACATGACTTTAAAAATAATTGTTATACTGCAAAGCTTTTTCAAAAATCTAATTTTTCTAATTGCATGTAGACCAATATTTAACTGCTTCTTTTACTATAAATAGGGTTTTTTAGAAAAAGCATTGCAGCTATCAGCATATTAAGAAAATTGTAAGAATACAGTGGTGAGAAAGAAATACAGGGTCACTGTCTGGGACCACCGCCAACAACTCTAAAACTGCTATCTATCTTACTTCCAGTGAAGATGCAGGTGGTTGGAAAATAAATGTGGCACTACTGAATACCGACAAGGATGATTGCTGAAATTTGACTTTATTGTAGCTAAAAAAAAGCGATCATCCTTGTGGGTAACTATTCAGCAGTGTTGCACCCATTTTCCAACCTACACTGTTCTGATGTAGGCCAATCTCAGACCTGGAATGAAGGCGTGCAGCAGCAGACCCATACTTTTCAAACCCCAAAGAGTATCCTAATTGTCTCTCATCCGTTTATGCTATCTGCAGCCCTTCACATAAAGCACTTGTTCTTCTTCCTCTAAGTGATCTATCTTCCTTCAATATTCTGGTTAATAGATCTAAAGCTACCCCCTAGGTGTTTACCATTGGCTTGGCTACTAAGGACCCAGGTCTGTTCAGTAAGGCAGCAGAAAACAGATGTGAACTGAAGATAGCAGACCAGTCAGATGGCAAGGAGTAGTAGAAGTGTAAAATGAGCCAGAATCTTTCCCAGGTGACCCAGTACCAGCAAAAACAGAATACAAAGGGTTACTCTAGAAACAAGCTGAAGATTCAAACCAAGGAAAATCAGAAGAAGCCTAATCAGTAGAAAACAGGTAATCCAGAAACAGTTTTGATACAACTCATGCTCTGGCTCTGTGATGTGACTTACAGATTTCTACACAGTCCTTGCTTTCTGAATTTACCCACCTGAGTCTGCAGGCATCTCTGTTTCTGCCATCTCTCTGGTCAGGGTACATGCAGACTCTCCTCCTTCCACACTGTAGCAACAGTTCCTGTTCATGCTCAAAAACCTATCCCTGTTGGGGGTAGGAGGGGGGGGGGGGAACCAGCGTCGGAACAGAATGATTGTGTGCTTCTGAGCTCCGTCACACAGGCTTCTCTCTACTTTAGGCTATGCAAGCCAACCTGGCCAGAAATGGTAAAAATCGGCAATACAAAGTCTGGGGACACCCCCCATCTACACAAACTCCGGGTGGGTGGCGGTGAGATGGACAAATTGATCAAAAAAGCTGCGACCATGTGCGCAGCTAGAGAATCCAAGATGGCACCTGCAGCTCAGAGTGAAGCCAGTGAGAGCGGGTCTGATGCCCTGGAAGGAGACAGTGAAGCAGAGGATGCAGGGAGCCGCCAGAGCCTTCCGATCTCCAGAAAGTATCTGAAAATGGCCTTATCCAAGGCCTTGGAACCAGTAGTAAGCAAGCTCTCCTCACTTCACCACGATATCAGGCACATTGGGGGAAGAGTCGAGGCCCTGGAGACAGCCCTTCCTCGACCTCCAGTCGGCTACCTTACTTAGCTCGCAAAAGTGTCAGGCCCACCTTAATGCGGTCCACACAGCCCTAGAGGCCCGGGAGAACCGTGGGAGAAGAAACAACCTGATGGTCCACAGTATTCCGGAATCAATATCAGCTACTGAGGTACCTGGAGGGATTAAAGCTAATTGTGAGGATTTGCTGAGCCCAGATTACCCCTCACCAGTACTTCTAGAGAGGGCTCATCGCACGCTTAGCCCGAGACCAAAGCCTTCAGATCCCCCTAGGGACATAATATGCCGTTTTTTTAACTACCACGACAAGGAAGCTGCTCTAAATAAATCCCGCAACCTACAGTAGCTAAAGTGCTGTGTAAATATTCTATAATAAACATCTATCAGCACTTGGCACCTATCAAACCCTTGACAGACTGGTTAAGGAACCGAAAAGTGCCATACCATTTGACTTTTCCATTCGGCCTGTCCTTTTTCTACAATGGTTGCCGCCTTACCATCCGCTCCCATGCAGACCTGGGCCCAGTATACGACCACCTGGAAATTCTGCCCATCAAAATTGAAGACTGGGACTTTATACAGGCCCAACGCCAAAGGAAAAAAAATACATCCTTAACCCCAAGACGCATATCTACTGACATCTCCTAAATGCATCTCTTCTGAACTTCCACGCTCTATGAGTCATCCGGCTCTGCACCTAATTAAAGAAAAGGGGACTCAATGTAACATTTAAGTATATTTGTGGGTCTTGGACTCTCTCATCATACCCTCTAATCTTCCCTACTGTGCCCCCCACCCTTCCCCCTCACACCTTCTGCTTCTTCCCCCCCTTCCCCCTCTTATCCCCCTCTCAACTCTTCCTTCATTTACTCACATGGGTAGACCTTTCCGCAACTTTGTCCCCAAGTTGGTTAGGTGCTCAACCTATCCCCTAGTCCAATTTAAAAGCATATCCCTTGTTTTCTCATATGATGCCGGGAGCCCGGGGTCTGGGACTAGGTTTTTTGGGATCTGCTCCCCGACCCCGGATCTCACTACAGCCATACACAATAAGTAGAGCTATAGTCTACAAATAGTATTATACCAAATCTCCCCCCAATTGTCTTCACTGCTTTTTTCAATGTTTACATATCCTTTATGTATTTTATGTTTGTTATGTTATTCTGAATGATTATAGGTCACTTGTGAATCTTCTGGAATGGGTTGATTGCTACGAAAAATGGATCGAGGTACCACAACTTCGCCTAAGGGAGGGGAGGATGAGTATTCTCTATGGCACTTACATTATGGGATGTATAGCACATTTCTTCTAAAGCTTGATATCTCTCTTGAACAACCCTATGGCTGATTTGAGAGTAGCCTCGTACAATGTACAAGGTTTTAACTCGCCTTCTAAACTGCGACAGATATTTAGGGTTCTGAAGAGAGAGAGCTATGGTGGTATTTCTACAGGAAACCCATTCTAAAATCAATCAGTTCCCTAACCTTTCATACTCATACTTTTCTCAATGGTACCACTGTGGTTCCCCCTCATCTAACTCTAAATGGGTCAATATAGGTTTTCAGAAAAAAATCCCTTTTCAGCTAGCGGACCTGATCTTAGATACTGAAGGGAGGTACATAATGGTTAAAGGACATATAGGCCAACGCCTCTAAACATTTATAAATGTATACGTCCCTAACTGTAATTAGGTTCACTGGCTTACAGAGGTCCTAGATGTTGCAGACTCCTTTATGGAGGGTGTCACAGTTTTTGGTGGTGACTTAAACCTGGTGGTTAACCCATCACTGGATTCTTCATCACACAAATCCATTCACTCTCAAAGAGCTCTGCGTTCGCTTGTTTCAAGGCTCTGGAGGGCTCACTTGATAGATGTTTGGCACGCCCTGCACCTAGACATGGTAGATTATACATTTTATTCCTCAGTCAATGGCTTTTATCAGCGCCTAGACTATCTTTTCATTTCTAAAGAACACCTCCATCTGTGTTCAGAGGCGGACATAGGAACCATTCTCTTTTCTGACCACTCTCCAATAAATATTTCATTGACTGCCCCCCCCCCCCAAAAAAAAATAAAAAACATTCCTTCTCAACATGGCGACTAAACAAACAACTATTAGGGACCCCCGACGCTAAATCCCGTCCCCTACATCTACTGGAAGAATATTTCTCTACAAACAAAACCCCTGATATCTCTTCCCAAATGCTTTGGGATGCTCATAAAGCCTACATACGAGTGCACTGCATTAGTATAGGTGCCACATGAAAAAAGAAAGGAATAAACAAATAGACACCCTGTATGATAAAATCAAAAGACTGGAGAGTGTACACAAACAATCTTTATTACAAGCACAACTAACTGATTTAGCTAATTACAGAGCCACTTTTAAGAACCTCCTGAACACAGCCTCAGCGAAATACTACCTCCACTCCCAACATAAGATATTTGCCCTTGGCAACAAGGCTTCTAGGTATGTGATACAGAGGGTGGAAAAGAGAAAACTAACCAACCATGTACACAAACTCAAAGGTCCATCAGGCGCTATAACATTTGAATCTGAACATATAGCTCTATATTTTAGAGACTTCTACGAATCACTATATAATTTAGACTCTGTCCCGCAGACACCTAATTGAGAAGTCAAATTTCCTCACTGAACCTTTTTTGGATAGACTTAACCTCCCTATTCTATCAGACACTGACAGACATCAGCTGTCGACCCACTTTTCCCTGGAAGAACTTGTAGCAGCTGTCCAACAATCCCCTGAAGGGAAAAGCCCAGGACCTGATGGTCTCCCAATTCCTTATTACTCCACCGTGCAAGAAGTACTAATACCTCACCTACCCCCCATCTATAACTCATCATTAGAAAACAAACCCTTGTCCATAGAGATGACCAAAGCCCATATAACCCTAATCCAGAAGGAGGTCAAAGATCACACCCTATGCCCAAACTACAGACCCATCTCGCTCTTTAACGTAGACCTAAAACTTCAAAATGCTAGCCAATAGACTAGCAAAAATCTTGCCTACCTTAATACACAGAGATCAGATGTGCTTTGTCAAAGGAAGAGAGGGGAAGGACAACACTGCAAGAGTGCTTAATATTCTACACTATGCTAAGTTCAGGTCTCTACCTCTTGTCCTTTTCAGCACAGATGCTGAGAAGGCTTTTGACCAAGTTAGGTGGTCCGAAACAAGTCCTCTCAACACAAAACTTCCCAGACCAGTTCCTTTGTGCAATTGATGCAATGTTCTCTAATGCCTCAGCCTACATATCAGTTAATGGTATACTCTCAAACCCTTTCCAGATAAGAAATAGTACCCGTCAGGGCTGCGCACTTTCCCCTGTCCTTTTCTTTCTGACCTTAGAACCACTCCTACAGATGATTAGATCTGATAGTGGGATTAAAGGTATATCAATAGGTGATCAGGAACACAAAACTGCCACTTTCGCGGACACCTTTCTAATTATAATCAGCAACCCAGACACAGCTCTACCCAGGATTTACCATCACCTAGAGAACTTTAGTCTTATTTCTAGCTTCAAAGTTAACCATAATAAGTCTTTAGTGATTAGCACTGGACTTTCTGCATCCCACAGGAAATGCCTTGAACAGAACTCTCCCTTTAATTGGTCTTCTCCTCACTTAGCTTATCTGGGTGTTAAAATTAGTGCAGAATAGATCCAAATCAATTTTTCTGTTTAAACTACACTCCCATCATGAAAAATATCTCTGACACCTTAACTAACTTAGATCTCCCTAGATCTTATCCTGGTTCAGGAGGAAAAGCATCCTCATGTACCTACAGCAGGTACTCCCATCCCAATCCCATCCTCGTATTATAACTCCTTGAGGCCACTTTTTAGAGCATTTATATGGAAAAGAAAGAAAGCTTGCCTCCAGGAGGTTAGGTGGGATTGCTCTTCCAGACCCTGAACTCTACGGAAAAGCAGTTCTCCTTTCTAGAGTAGTAGATTGTTTGAGTACTCCACCTCAAAAATCTTGGGTGCCCATGGAACATTTGATACTAGGATCCACCTTTAGAGCCTTTCTGTTCTTAGGCCAAAAAAATAACAACCCCTTCCCCCCTCCGCTACCCCTTTAATAAAGGCTACTTTCTCTGCATGGAAATGGCTTCAAGTAACACAGTATTCAATTCCCTTTCCATCCCCAATCCTACAAGCCAGGGATATATTACATTTGGCATCAAAAGCACTTTATGAAGGACTTCCCGTAAAAACTAGGAACTCTATCGTTTGGCTGAAAGACCTCTTCCGAGATACTCATAGACTTTCTCTGAAAGACATGAAACACAAGTTAGAAGTAAGACCATTACACACCAATTCTCTCTACTTCCTGAGAGCATACATTTTCTATCATATCAACCTAGGGGACCTTTTCTGTCCCGACGTTTGGTTCGAAAGTTTTATTAGAAACACTCAGTATCCTTCCAAACTTATCTCACAGTTGTACAACAGACTGAAAATCCTCGCCATCATCACTACTCCAGCATTAATCAGGCTCTAGGAAAAAGACTTGAACCACACTTTCTCCAAATTTGAAATAGACAACATCCTGAATCAGCAAGTTTAAAGAGGAGAAAATGGTGAAAATCGGACGGGACGAGTCCAGAGACACCCCCAGACCACGTGGGAACAAACCTGGTCCGTGGTGAGATGGATACATTCTTTAAGAAAAGCGCTCAGAGGCCCCGTGCTAAATCCAAGATGGCGCTGGATAGAGAAGCAACGGCACATGATGACCAAGCAGACGTCTCTGCAGATTTGGACGGAGGTAGAGAGAGTAAAGCAGAATCCATGCACAATGGGGAAAACCTCCCAGTCTCTAGATTTTTCATAAGAGAAGCCCTAGGGGTGGCGTTAGCCCCTTTAAAACAAGACCTGCAAGATATTAAGAGTGACTTGAAACAACTGAGGGAGAGAGTGGAGGTACTAGAGGCTGTTCATGAAGGGTCAGTTGCTTTCAATACCGCTGTATCCCATAGTTTTGAGCAGGGACAAGCCCATATAAATCACTTGTATAACCTGGTCGAGGACCAGGATAATCGGGGACGAAGACACAATCTCCATATCAAGGGCATTCCAGAGACTTTATTGTCAGATTCTATCATGCCAGCCCTGAGAGAACTGTTCCAGAAGTTACTAGGCCCCGACGCAGCAGATGATCTTACTTTGGATCATGCTCATAGAGCGCTTCGCCCGCCTCCTGAACCGCAAGAGCCCCTACGGGACATAATCTGTAAACTGGTCAGCTTTAGGACCAAAGAAAAATTGCTTAAAGTGGCTCGAGAAAAACATCCAATCGCCTGCTTTGGAACTACCGTTTCTCTTTTTCAAGATCTGTCTCCAATGACATTACAGAAGGGCGCTCAAACCTCTCTTGGGAATTTTACAACAGAAATCCATCACCTACCGATGGCTCCATCTGTTTGGTCTTCTGATCAATAATTCAGGGTGCAAGTTAGTGGTCAGATCCCCCTCTGACCTACTCCAGGTCTACAACACCTTAGAAATTGACCCGCTAGACATCCCAGACTGGAACATTGTGAAAAACTTAACGGATCTACCAGCCATTACCCGCATTGGAACCCTGACCTCCGAGTGCTGCCTCCAGACCTCAGCGCTTGCGGAGGAAAATGCAGAAGACGACCCTGAGGAGGATTTCCTTGGATACAAAATGACCTCCTCCAAGATGACCACTTGACATCTTCGTCCAAAGCTCTTTAGGGATCCTCCTTCCCTGGATTACACGTAGATCTTCACCTGCAGCTCCTGCATGACCCAGGGACAACTTCCAAGCCACAGAGTCGCTCTCGCCGGTTTCACTCATAGCAGCTATTTAGATAGCCTTTATTTTACTTTGCTATATCACAATAAGTTTTCCTATTATTCTCATATATCTCATCTCCAACTGATTGTATCTCTCAACTATGTCCTTACTTTTCCTCCCCCTCCTCCTCTCCTTATGTACGTCATACCCCCCGACCCCTTTTCCTCCCCCACCCTGCCTTTCTCTCTGCATTTTCTTTTTCTATCCCCGAATTCCCCCCCTCCCCTTTTTTCCCGTCTTGTCTCCCATACCTATTGGATTAAAGGAAAAAAAACAAACAAACAACTATACACTGCTCAATATTATGTATATTACTGTGACCAACCAGTCTTACAGTAGGTACATCTGGCGAATAGTGATGTCGCAAACATAAAATTTTCTGTGCGCGAACGGCGAATGCGAACTTCCGCAAATGTTCGCGAACGGGCGAACAGGGCGAACCGCCATAGACTTCAATAGGCAGGCGAATTTTAAAACCCACAGGGACTCTTTCTGGCCACAATAGTGATGGAAAAGTTGTTTCAAGGGGACTAACACCTGGACTGTGGCATGCCGGAGGGGGATCCATGGCAAAACTCCCATGGAAAATTACGTAGTGGACGCAGAGTCGGGTTTTAATCCATAAAGGGCATAAATCAACTAACATTCCTAAATTGTTTGGAATAACATGCTTTAAAACATCCAGTGTGTGTATACGATCAGGTATGATGTTGCATCGATCAGGTAGTGTAAGGGTTACGCCCGCTTCACAGACATTGACAGACCAAACTCCCCTTTTAATGCACCGCAAACAACCGCAAACAGTCCATTTGCACAACCGCAAACTCCCCATTTGCACAAGGTTGGATACCAAGCTAGCCATGTCCCGGTGATGTCATTGAAGGTTTATTCCTCCACCCAGCCACGTACAACACCAAGGTACCCGAAAGGTGAATTTAATTGATTTTTCAAACGGGGAGATGGTTAAAAAAAAACTGGCTCCCTCCCCTTTGTTTTTATCCACGGTCACTGCGTCTGCGCCGTGCAATTTACTGTCACACCCGATATGAGTGGTATTTTCTGTAGTACTATTCTCATCAGTTTAATCCCTGTTACATCCCATATCAGGGATTGCCTTTTGTGAAAAAAAAAATTACTACTGTCTAAAAATTAAATGCCTTATTCATCGGCAAGCTACTGTGCCACCCGGTATCAGTGGTTGGCACTGGTAGTGGGCACACTACAGTCTGTGGAAGTGGGCCTGACACACACTGGCAGCAGGCAAGCAACTGAAATTAGACTAATGTGTAAAAATGAAATGCCTTATTTATCGGCAAGCTACTGTGCCACCCGGTATCAGTGGTTGGCACTTGCAGTGGGCACACTACAGTCTGTGGAAGTGGGCCTGACACACACTGGCAGCAGGCAAGCAACTGAAATTAGACTAATGTGTAAAAATTAAATGCCTTATTTATCGGCAAGTTACTGTGCCACCCGGTATCAGTGGTGGGCACTGGCAGTGGGCACACTACAGTCAGTGGAAGTGGGCCTGACACACACTGGCAGCAGGCAAGCAACTGAAATTAGACTACTGTGTAAAAATTAAATGCCTTATTTATTGGCAAACTACTGTGCCACCCGGTATCAGTGGTGGGCACTGGCAGTGGGCACACTACAGTCTGTGGAAGTGGGCCTGACACACACTGGCAGCAGGCAAGGCAAGCAACGGAAATTACACTAAAGTGTAAAAATGAAATGCCTTTTTTTGATGCAAAGTCCTGTGCCACACGGGAGGACAGGGGTGAGCACTGGCAGTGGGCACACACAGTCTGTGGGCCTGCAGCTCCTCACACATGGGCAGGCCAGGCAACTGCAATACTGATATGGAGAAAAAAATCAAGGGCTTTTTGGGGTGCTGTCAGGACGCTGTCCTTACAGCAGAGATCAGATGAGTCTTTCAGGACTGGAGTGGACACTGATGACACTAGCCTAGCTAACAATTTCGAAATTTAATCAGCAGCAAGCTACACTGTCTCTCCTCTCACTAAGACTGCAGCTTCCGAATGAATCTAAATTGGATTCTGTCCGGAGATGGGAGGGTCTGGGAGGGAGGGTATGCTGCTGATTGGCTGGAATGTGTCTGCTGACTGTGAGGTACAGGGTCAAAGTTTGCTCAATGATGATGTATAGGGGGCGGACCGAACATCGCATGTGTTCGCCCGCCGCGGCGAACGCGAACAAGCTACAGTTGTGTTCAAAATTATTCAACCCCCACTGAAATTGAGTGTTTTGGCCAGTTTGACATTGATTTTGATCATTTCAGTCATCTTGTTTACAATTAAATCAAAGAGGCACTTGTAAGTCAGACAAATATAACATAACATTTATAATGAAATAACCACAAATGTCTTTTCTGTGCTCACATCATTATCAGTTTTATTCAACCCCCAAGTGACATTCAATCTTAGTACTTAGTACAACATCCTTTTCCAGTTATAACAGCTTTTAAACGTCAAGCATAGCTTGACACAACTGTCTTGCAGTGATCTACGGGTATCTTCACCTATTCTTCATGGGCAAAAGCCTCCAGTTCAGTCACATTCTTAGGCTTGACCGCTGCAACTTCTTTCTTTAAGTCCCACCAGAGGTTCTCAATCGGATTTAAGTCTGGTGACTGCGATGGCCACTTCAAAATGTTCCAGCCTTTAATCTGCAACCATGCTCTAGTGGACTTGGAGGTATGCTTGGGATCATTGTCCTGTTGAAAGGTCCAACGTCTCCCAAGCCTAAGGTTTGTGACGGACTGCATCACATTTTCATCCAATATCTCCTGGTACTGAAGAGAATTCATGGTACCTTGCACACGCTGAAGCTTCCCTGTACCTGTAGAAGCAAAACAGCCCCAAATCATAATTGACCCCCCGCCATGCTTCACAGTAGGCAAGGTGTTCTTTTCTTCATAGGCCTTGTTCTTCCTCCTCCAAACATAGCATTGATCCATGGGCCCAAACAGTTCTAATTTTGTTTCATCAGTCCACGGAACACTATCCCAAAACTTTTGTGGTTTGTCTACATGACTTTTGGCATACTGCAGTCGACTCTACTTATTCTTTGAAGACAGCAAGGGGGTGCGCCTGGGAGTTCTGGCATGGAGGCCTTCATTACGCAGTGTGCGCCTTATTGTCTGAGCTGAAACTTCAGTACCCGCATCTGACAAATCTTTTTTCAGTTCCTCAGCAGTCACACGGGGACTTTTCAACACTTTGCGCTTCAGGTAGCACACAGCAGTCGAAGTCAGCATCTTCTTTCTGCCATGACCAGGTAGCGCTTCAACAGTGCCCTTTGCCTTGAATTTGCGAATGATGCTTCCTATGGTGTCTCTTGGTATGTTTAACATCTTTGCAATCTTCATATAGCCATTGCCCTTCCTGTGAAGAGAAATCACCTCTTCTCTTGTCTTCCTGGACCATTCTCTTGACTTCACCATGTCTGTAAACACACCAGTAAATGTCTAGAAGGAGCTGAGTATCACAGTCATTTTACATCTGCCTAATTGGTGCTTATTATGCTTGATTGCTGCTCCTTGTCATCCAAAGGTGTTTTCAATACCTGATCGAAAACACTTGAATGAACCTCTGTTCTTAAGAGTGGTAGTCTTTAAGGGGTTGAATAATTGTGTCTATGAAGAAATCACAAAAAAAACATTTAATACTGTATTGCAAAAACAATTGATGTCATTTTAGTTGCATTTGGTTCTTTAAAAAGTCCTTGTAAGATTTCATTCTGAACACAATTACAAATGTACACTAAATTCCCTAAAACCCTTTAAAGCATTGGGGGTTGAATAATTTTGAACACAACTGTATGTTCTCCGGGAACTGTTCGCCGGCGGATAGTTCGGGCCATCTCTACTGGCGACATAACCTGTCCCCTTCACTTGGAAAATGACTACTAGCCTGCGCTTACTATTTCCCTTTTCTATATCAACTATTCATTTGCTCGTTGGCATCGTTCTGCCTCTTTTGCTGTCCATTTCTCTACCCCCACATCTCCACCCTCGTAGGGCGGAAACCTTTTTTTCTCTAAATATATATCTTTAAGAATACTGTATTTAGAAAGATTTCTCCATTTTACCTCCCATCTTGCCACCCCTTTCCCCCCTCTTATCCCTACAGCATACCTTGTATACCAAACAAGCCTGGAGTCGTTTAAAGGATGGATTATTTATCTATACCATACTCTCATGGACACCCTGAAGATATGCTCCTTTAACATCAGAGGCCTCAATTCTGCTGCTAAACGGAGTCAGATCATAAATCTGCTACGCAAGCAGCAGGTGAGTGTAGGAATGCTACAAGAAACTCACTTTAAAAAAGACCATACACCACGTTTGAACCATCTTTGCTTTAACCAACGGTTCCATGGTGTATCGCCTTCCTCAGCATCCAAAGGAGTGTCTATCGAGCTCCACAAAAACTTCCCGCTAAATGTACTTTCCTCCTTAATCGACCCGGAGGGTAGATACCTCTTCATCAAGGGAACACTGGGCAACCAAACGTTTACATTTGGGAATATATATGCTCCAAATACTACACAATCCAAATGGATCTGTCGTGCTTTGAAGCTGCTGCGAGACTTTGCTGAAGGGATAGTTATCATGGGAGGCGACCTTAACCTGACACTATACCCACAATTAGATTCCTCAACTGGCTCATCCTCTACGTCCATGACGGCTCTGACTCGAGTCAGATCCGCGCTGGAATAACTAGGATTGATAGATGGATGGAGAGCTTTACATCCCACCACTAAAGACTACTCTTTCTATTCGGTAGCACACCGTTCGTATTAACGCCTAGACAATCTGTTTTTACCCATTCAGCTTCTATCCTCATGCATGAAAGCACAAATAGGCTCCCTTTTGCTCTCAAATCAAGCGCCGGTGTTTTTAGAGGTGATCCTCAGACAGCTTCCCAAACCTATGTCTAACTGGCGGCTGAACGAGACTTTGCTCGATTCTTCAGTCCATGCTAAAAAGATTACGGAGCTGCTTGAGAAATGCTTCAAACTCAACACTACCCCCGACGTGACATATGGGTCAATTTTGGAAGCACACAAAATGGTAGTTAGGGGCCATTTAATAGGACTAGGATCCTATATTAAAAAGCAAAGAGAACAACATATACTAGACCTCTCTAGACAAATCCAGAAACTTGAAAATATTCATAAAAAACAAATATCCTAGACCAACTCATGACCAACGTTCGCACAGCCAAACTATTTTTATCCCCTAAATATAAATATTACGCCCACGGCGACAAAGCTTCAAAATTTATGCTCTTGCAGATTAAAAAACGGAAAGCCAAATCCTATATCCATATGATCCGATCTCCCTCTTCTACCCCGCTTAGAAACACAGGAGAAATAGCATCCCAGTTTAAAGACTTTTATGAAAGTCTATATAACATTACTCCACCTCCTTCATTGACAATCTCCGATGACAAGATTGCAGTAATAGACAACTGGTTAGCCACTCTCAACCTGCCCTCTCTCTCAGCAAAACAGTCCAGGATATTACTAAAACCATTCACAATTCAAGAATTAAACAAAGAACTTAAAACTACCCCCCTTCATAAAAGCCTGGGCCCGGAGGGCTTACCTTTGATATACTACCGGACATTTTGCTCCACCCTATTGCCTAGGTTTTTAGATCTATGCAAGGGGGTACTAAAAGGGGAGTCATTACTGCCTCAGATGTTGATGGCACATATCACAATTTTACCCAAGGAAGGTAAAGACACTTCTCTCTGCGCTAACTACAGACCCATATCACTTCTTAACACCGACCTAAAAATGTTTGCTAAACTTATTGCCCTTCGGTTAAAACCAATTCTTCCCCAGCTTATCTGCAGCGAGCAAGTTGGGTTTGTAGCTGAGAGAGAGGGTAGAATGAATACCACAAGAGTGCTACATATTATCAATTACGCTAGTAACCGCCGTGTGCCATGCCATTAGTTTTACTGGGCACTGACGCCGAAAAGGCGTTTGATCGCATCGACTGGCTATTCATGAAGAGAGCTCTTAACAAATTTGTAATACCTGAACAATTTATATCCCCCATTATGGCAATGTATAACAAACCCACTGCCAGAGTCCTGATAAACGGCACATTACCCCCCCGCAGATCAATAATGGGACCCGTCAGGGCTGCCCCCTGTCGCCCCTGTTATTTGTTCTTAAAGTAGAATGTCTGTTTCAGGCAATTAGACAAGATGATAGAATAAAAGGTATTAATTTGCAGGGGGTACAACACCATCTAGCCGCATTTGACGGATGATCTTTTGATAATAATTACGAACCTAGATGTAGCATTCTCCGCTATACAAAACATATTTTGGAATGCTGTGTTGAGACTCTTAAGTGAGGCTCCGCGGTGTTTTTTGTAGCTGGTCTCCCTGAGAACAGCTATTGTTGTGTTTGAGTAGTCTCCGAGGCATTGCTCCCGGTTAGCCAGAATCCTACTCCACACTGATGAGGGGCAACACCCCGAAACAGCTGTCTGTGGATGGATACCTGGCTTAGGTTTTCCCCGTCACATCCTTAAAGCTTGTAATAAAGCGGGATCTTGACATAGGGGCCACCTAATATGGTGGATTTGGTGATCTCTGTAATGGAGACCCCCCCTTTGCTTCGTTTTCCTTCCTTTGAGGGATATCTGGCTTTCATTGTGTTGTAGACCCATAACTGGGGCTCCACATTTATTTTTCAATAATGGGACCCGTCAGGGCTGCCCCCTGTCGCCCCTGTTATTTGTTCTTAAAGTAGAATGTCTGTTTCAGGCAATTAGACAAGATGATAGAATAAAAGGTATTAATTTGCAGGGGGTACAACACCATCTAGCCGCATTTGCGGATGATCTTTTGATAATAATTACGAACCTAGATGTAGCATTCCCCGCTATACAAAACATATTTGACCTCTTTGCGAAAATATCTAATTTTCTGATTAGCCCAACCAAATCACAAGTTCTTTATAATCCCAAAATAGACTGCAGCTTATCACACCCTACCAATGGTCCAATACTACTCTTCAATTTTGGGGGATTTTACTAACAGCATACTAACAGTTATATAAAGCGAACTTTCAGGAATTGCCCAACGCCATATGTCAATCCATTAATTCATGGGATATTAAATTCTCCTCGTGGTTTGGCAGACGCTCTTCGATTAAAACGGTATTATTACCTAAGATCTTGTATTATCTACAGACTCTCCCAATACCCCTCCCTCGCATTTTCTTTGCACAACTGCAGACTATCCTGTCAAAATTTTTGTGCCTCACCGTTTATTAAGTGAAGGAGTGAAGATCGTTATTATTATTACAGTTATTCATAATATTGCTATTTTGAGCGGGGCCCGGTGCAATAGATGGACTACACCAGGCCCCGTTGCCATTACATTCACACTAAACAGAGACACTGTTATGGGGGGATCTGTGGATAACACATAGCATAAGATACCCCCATAACAGTGTCAGCCACAGACCCCCATAAGTGTCAGCCACAGACCACCCCAATAGCAATGTAAGCCAGAGACCCCCATAAGTGTCAGCCACAGACCACCCCATAATAGTGTCAGCCACAGATACTTCCATAACAGTGTCAGCCACATACCTCCATAAGTGTCAGCCACAGACCACTCCCATAACAGTGTCAGCTACAGATACCCCCATAACAGTTTCAGCCACAGACCCCCATAAGTTTCAGACACAGACCATTACAGTGTCAGCCACAGACCCCACATAACAGTGACATCCATAGTGCCTCCATAAAAGTGTCAGTCATAGAACCCCATAAGTGTCAGCCACAGACACCCATAACATTGTCAGACACAGATCCCCCATAACAGTGTCAGCCACAGACCCCCATAACAGTGTGTCCTCCACAGATGCCCACAATAACAGCGTGTCCTCCACAGATGCCCCATAACAGTGTGCCATCCACAGATCGCCCATAACAGTGGCATCCACAGATCCCCCATAACAGTGTCAGCCACAGATCCCCTATAACAATGTCAGCCACAGATCCCCCATAGCAGTGTCATCCACAGATTCCCCATAACAGTGTCACCCACAGATCCCCCATAACATTGTCATCCACAGATCCCCCATAACAATGTCATCCACAGATCCCCCATACCAGTGTCAGCCATAGACCCCAGTAACAGTGTGTCCTCCACAGATCCCCCATAATAGTGCCATTCACAGTTCCCCGCCAAAACAGTGTGCCATCCACAGATCCCCCATAACAGTGTCAGCCACAGATCCTCCATAACAATGTCATCCACAGATACCCTATAATAGTGTGTCATGCACAGATCCCCCATAACAGTGTCGGCCACAGATCCTCCATAACAGTGCCATCCACAGATCCCCTATAACAGTGCCTTCCACAGATCCCCCCCATAACAATACCATCCACAGATCCCCCATAACAGTGCCATCCACAGACCCCCCCCCCCCCCATAACAGTGCCAGCACTAATGTTCTAGCGCTCGCTATTGTAACGGGCATAATGTCTAGTAAATATATATATATATATATATATATATATATCAAGAAGTGAATCAAAGAATATTTTTCACCTGTTTAGACTAAAAGAAATAAAAGGGTATTAAAAGGTGAACATTCATTTGAACCACATAACGATTTAAGTAAAATTGTATAGTGTTTTCTTTCTTCTATTCATTAAAGTGTACACAAAACCTTTATCCCTCATTATGCAATTAAAATGATCAAATTAATATTGATGCTAAGTGGCAATGCAATATCTTTACCCACAACATCAACCATTAAGATTGAAGATCTGACTTTTTTAAGCAGCAAACATTCACCTTCAAAGACTAAAGCTGTTAAGAAAAATTATACATAAAATGCTTCTCCTCCTAGGTCATGAAACTTATTTTTTTCACTAATGTATCATCTCTGCATTATCTCTAAATTAGCATAAATATTAGAAGAAAACTTTCAGTTGTGCTATTAATTTTTAAAAGTAGACAGAAATATCCTTTAGATTAAAATATGACTTTGAGAACTATATTGCATGCATTATATGATGTAATAAAACAAGCTGACATTACTTTTGAATGACTATTTTAAAAAAAAATATATTTTTTGTATAAAATTTGAATGTTATCAGTAATGAAATGCATGGATAAAGGTATTTGGCTAGTAGTTAGTTTATCTAGAAATAATTACCAAATTTTGATTATAATTTGCGAATATATGGCAAGTAGATCTCTACTTAACAGTTTATAATGTTTTTAAGGTTAAAACAGTAAATGCAAATAAATGCATTTTACACATATATAATTTGCCAAAGTAGAAAATGGAGTCCTTCTATGAGCACCTTATGAAACAGATCTGTTTTTGTGGCTAAATCATTTATTATAAAAATACCCAACGCAATTCATCAAAGTACAGCAGAAAACATTACTGTACTATATACTCTAGCTCAATTTCTTGCAGTGCTCAGTGCTACAATTGTCATCAAATCCAAGCTATGAAAGTAGACATACAGCACCTAACCTATCATAATATCATATTTACAGAGTTAGCTGAGCTAAAATTGACTGATAATTCTGATAACACGTCACAGTGTTATCTCATGCCATCTTGTGACAAAAGCCATTGAACTACATTGAAAGAGTTATTTAATCTTTTTGTGCCATTTTTTTAGCTTAGCTTGTGCAAGTTTAGCTTAGCTGCATCTGTATGTTAAAAAACCCAACTGACTGTAATTCCATTTGTTACTGTTCTAAACCCAATTATGGCAAAAACCACTCAACTAAGTAAAGAAAAATGACAGCTCATCATTACTTTAAGACTTTGTCAGTCAATTTACAAAATTTCCAGAACTCTGAAGGTATCCTTAAGTGCAGTCATGAAACCATTAAAAATCAAACCTATCATCAGGATAGGTCATCGATATCTGATCTATGGGGGTCCAACATGTGGGCACCGCTTCCCTTTCATTACACTGCAAGTCGTCTTGGAAGTGCAATGTAATGACAAGCACTTGCTCCATTTACTATTAAAAAATTAATCAGAATTTCCTGTGCACTGATCTCCATAATGGAAAAAAAAAACACGAGATACGTGACTTTTTTGTCCCCTCCCCCAAAAAATATTTTATAACAGTGATCAAAAAGTCACACATAACACAAAAAAGGTACCAATAAAATCCAAATTTTGTCACACAAAAAACATGCCCCCATATAAATCTGTAGACCAAAAATATAAAAAGTTATGGCTGTCAGAAAATGGTGATGCAAAAAAAAAAATATTGTTTTTTAAAGGTTTTTATTTTTTAGAAGTAGCAAAAAATATATATGTTTGGTATCATCATAGCCGTCAGAATGAGAACATTATGTCATTTTTAGCGCACAGTGAACACCGTAATTTGCAAGCCCCAAAAACCTTGGTGGAATAGAATTTTTTTAAATTTAACCCCACAAAGATGTTTTTCCATTCTCCAGTAGCAGACATGGTAAATTGAATGGTGCCCTTAAATAGTATAGCTTATCCCCCCACCCAAAATAAGCCATCATGTGGCTATATGATAGGAAAATGTAAAAGTTATGGCTATTGGAAAATTGGGAGGAAAAAATGAAAATACAATAACAAAAATGGGCCCTATACTATATGTTCTGAATAGAGCATAGAGTTCTGGTTTACCGGGTTCTGCCGAACTTCATCGCAAAGTTCGAGTTTGGAACCCGAACTTGACCCGAACTTGACTGAAATCAATGGGGACCCGAACTTTGGGGCACTAAAATGGCTCTAAAAAAGTCCTGGAAAGGGCTAGAGGGCTGGAAATTGAAGCAAAAAGATGGTAAGAGTAGGACAAGTGCCCTGCAAACAAATTTGGATAGGGAAATAACTTAAAATAACATAAACTACATAAAATTTAAAAATAAACTTTTTAAACCTGAACACAAGTGAGTGACAGTGGCACCTGCCACCCTGCAAATAGTGCATGTGGCAGCAACGCCACCACATCTTTCACCGACACCAAGCATCTCCACACTATCCCATGGAAGCGTTCAGCTGTACATCTCCCAATTAGAAGAAGAAATAGAAAGAGGAAGTACACCCCTACCCACCCGCGATCTCTGGCCCTGAACGCCAGGATTTCAAAATTCCTGGTCCTTTGAAATGCTGTCATTCTGTCTGGTGGAGATGGATGGAGACTTTTAAAAAACTTATGGCAGTGGCTGTCCAACAGTGCATGGTTCCCAGCCGCCACAACTTTTCCAGGCGAGCCATCCCTTCCCTGCACAACCAAGTGACGGACAAAATCAGGTGTGCACTGCGCAACTCCTTCTGTGGCAAGGTCCACATAACCACCAATACATGGCTCTTAGATTCAGGTTGGACAAATTCACTTTTATTGGTGCACAAGGACCCCTGCGGCCTGAGCCACAGATGTGACAGGCAAATGATTTTATTAAATTTGTTGGTTAGACTGTTGGGTAACATTTCCACGGTTATCAGGACATTTTGTTATAAATCATAACAAAAACTATACAAGGAATATTTCAAAAAGAGAAAATTAACCTGACCAGACTCCCACCCTAAGACCCCCCACCCCTCTTTCACTCAAACCACTCATTAATGCCTATTCACAAACTATTTACAAATTTACCTATAAACTTATTTTATTTAAGTAACTATAAGTCAGATAAACAAAATAAGCAAAACTATATACATGACTTACCCTAACTTATAAGGCCAGTCATATACAAGTGACTCGGAGGGTGGGTTCCTGCACCAACATAGGCCAGGTATACAATTGTCCAGCCAGGGCACAGTTCTAGAGGAGGAGGAGAAGAAACCGTGTTCCCAGCAGGGTGGCACCCAAAGCAGCTCACAGCTATCACTTGAGCGTGGCTGGGGGGATACGGAGGACACAGATGATAAACCCCTCACAGAGGACAGCTTGTAGTTGCCTCTGGGCAGCCTGGCAAACATGAGCGACTACATGCTGCAGTGCCTTCGCAACGACTGCCGAGTTGCCCACATTCTAACTTGTGCAGATTACTGAGTGGCCACCCTGCTGGATCCCCATTACAAGGACAACGTGCCGTTCTAAATTCCATCAATGAAGCATGACCAGAATAAGCCAACGCTGGTAGATGCGCTGCTGATGGCATTCACACCTGACACTGGGGGCTCAGTAGAAGCACAAGGCTAAAGCAGAGGAGGAGGAGGAAGAAGTCGCCAACGCAGCTGGGTCACCGCCCGCACCTCAGAAGGCAGGATTAGCATGGCCGAAATGTGGAAAAGCTTTGTCACCATGCCACAACGACCAGCACCACCAGCAGATTTGGAACGTTTTAGCAAGAGGCAGCATTTCCGCAAAATGGTGGAATAGTATCTGTGCACACGCCTACACGTACTGACTGATGGGCCTGCTCAGGGTCGTAGCTACAGGGGAAGCAGGGACAGCGGCTGCTTTGGGGCCCTGACCCAGAAGGAGCCCATCCAGGAGGAGGAGGACTAAAAGACTTTGTCAGGGCCCCCTCAACAGTATTATACAATGAAATTATATACAGTGGCAGTATAGACAGTGTTGAAAACGGATGGAACAGCTGCCTGGTCTGAGAAAGCGATCTTTAGTAGCCACAGGAATGGGGGCAGCATGAAAGGAAGGGGTTGCGAAAAAATTACTGTAGTGGGGGGCCTCATTCAAAAATTTTCTGTTGGGCCACGCCACTGGGTCTGCCGCATTCAACTTCTGGTTCTCCAAATTGGGGACATGGCCTCAGCTTCACCTTTACGCCTTGGAGGTGCTGGCCTGCACTGCAGCCAGTGTATTGTCTGAACGTGTGTTTTGTTTAGCACAGACAAGTGCAGCCGCCTGTCCACAGCCAACTTGGACAATCTCACGTTCATTAAAAAGAACCAGGCATGGATCCCACAGGACTTGTTCGTACCTTATGCAGAATAGACATGTATACCGGCCTCACCCAACCATTGTTACACTACAGTGCACTTACTCTTTGTTTTCTTTTTTATATTTCCCAATGTTTTTGGGTCTACCCCAATTTATAAATAAAAAAGAAAACAAAACACACTGTTGTTGGCGACTACCTTTGGCTTCACAGCCAAAAAAGGCTTTATGTCAGGCAACAATGTAAACGCCAATTGTAATGAACTTAGTTCCCTGTCTATTATGCAGTGCAGGGGTACTTTGAAAGAAAAAAGGGGTACAGATCAGCCAACAATCTGAACGCCACCTAATATACAGCATATATTTCCCAGTCAGGAATGCAGGACAGGGGTAGTTTGAAAAAAAAAAGGGGTCATGGAGCATCCCCGTCATCAGGTATCTATTTGCCCCGCTAAAGCATTATTTTAAAAGTGTTTAGAAGCCACAAGGGGCCCCCATGCTAAAGATTTATCATGGAGACATCATGGAGATTTTACAGCATATAACTAAAGCACCCAACAATGTAAACGCCGCCAAATTTACAGAATATAATTCCCAGTCAGGTATGCAGTGCAAGGGTACTTTAAAAGAAAGAAGGGGTACAGATCACCTAACAATCTGAAGGCCACCTAATTTACTGAATATATTCGCTATATTTCCAAGTCAGGTATGCAGTTCAGGGGTACTTTATGGCCCAAGAATGTAACATATGAATTTTTAGAAATTTACCTCCCTGTCACCTATGCAGAGCAGGGGTTTGTATACGGCAAGACTGGCAAAATGTCACTCACCAATGTAACAGATGATTTTTAGAGATTTTCCTCCCTGTCACTTATGCAGAGCAGGGGTTTGTATATGGTAAAACTGTCAAAATTTCACCCACCAATGTAACAGATGATTTTTTGAAATTTACCGCCCTGTCACTTATGCAGAACAGGGGTTTGTAACATAGTAACATAGTACAGGGTGGGCCATTTATATGGATACACCTTAATAAAATGGGAATGGTTGGTGATATTAACTTCCTGTTTGTGGCACATTAGTATATGTGAGGGGGGGAACTTTTCAAGACGGGTGGTGACCATGGTGGCCATTTTGAAGTCGGCCATTTTGAATCCAACTTTTGTTTTTTCAATGGGAAGAGGGTCATGTGACACATCAAACTTATTGGGAATTTCACAAGAAAAACAATGGTGTGCTTGGTTTTACGTAACTTATTCTTTCATGAGTTATTTACAAGTTTCTCTTTGTTTACAGCCATTGACAGGTCGCCGAGGTTAACACGTGAGGAGTGGATAGAAATTGTGTTGATATCTGGTGAACGCAGTTACCGGGCCATTGCAGCATATTTCAATGCAAGACACCCTACGAGACCACCCATCTCCCATGCTACAGTTAGCAAACTGCTTGCTAAGTTTCGTGAAACTGGTTCAGTGTTGGATTTGCCAAAATGTGGACAAATGAAATCTGTCACTAATGAAGAAACATCAGTGGCTTTCCTAGTTTCAATCAGCAAGGGCCCACAGAGTAGCACTCGCCCCATGTCACTGGAGAGTGGCATTAGTCGAACATCCCTTCGGCGGATATTAGCTACTCACAAATGGCACCCTTACAAACTCCAGCTACTGCAGCATCTCAACGATGATGACCCAGATCGGCACACTGAATTTGCAGAATTGGCAAAACCAAATTTGGAACAGGACCCTCAGTTTACGCTGAAGATTTTGTTCAGTGATGAGGCAAACTTTTATGTCAATGGTGAAGTTAACAAACAAAACCACCGCTATTGGTCTGACACTAACCCACATTGGATAGATCCCTCCAAGACTGTTGGAACAAAAAAAATGATGGTATGGTGTGGTATATGGGGTACAAAGATAGTGGGGCCATTCTTCATCAATGGAAACCTCAAGGCCACTGGATATGCAAAATTGCTACATGATTATGTGTTTCCCTCTTTATGCACTGAAGCTGGCATGTTCCCTGAGTTTTTCCAGCAAGATGGTGCACCACCACATTATGGGTGTCAGGTCCGAGCATTCCTAGATGAACAGTTTCCTGGAAAGTGGATTGGTCGTCGTGGGCCATGTGAATGGCCCCCAAGGTCTCCCGATCTGACCCCCTTAGACTTTTATCTATGGGGTCATCTGAAGGCAATTGTCTATGCTGTGAAGATACGAGATGTGCAGCACCTGAAACTACAGATACTGGAAGCCTATGCTAGCATTTCTCCTGCGGTGTTGCTCTCCGTGTGTGAGGAGTGGGAGAAGAGGGTTGCATTGACAATCCAACACAATGGGCAGCACATTGAACACATTTTATAAGTGGTCAGAAACTTGTAAATAACTCATGAAAGAATAAAGTTACGTTAAAACCAAGCACACCATTGTTTTTCTTGTCAAATTCCCAATAAGTTTGATGTGTCACATGACCCTTCAAAATGGCCCCCATGGTCACCACCCATCTTGAAAAGTTTCCCCCCTCACATATACTAATGTGCCACAAACAGGAAGTTAATATCACCAACCATTCCCATTTTATTAAGGTGTATCCATATAAATGGCCCACCCTGTACTTATAAATAGTGATGAGCGAGAGGTGCCATATTCAATTTTGCGATATTTCACGATTATTCAATTGAATATTCGTCATATATCCGTTGAAATTGAATATTCGTCATTATTCTATTTATCGCGAATAATATGCGATTTAATTATTTCCGTATTGCGAATTGAACTTTGAACGGGGTGTAAAGAACTCTTCCCTATTGGTTGTCTTGCTAGAATTAACTAATGTAGAGAATATAGCGCTATATTCGTTTATTCTAGCAAGCCAAGCAATAGGAAAGTTATAGCCTGTTCAAAGTTTCAATAGCAATATGCGAATATTACATACTGCGAATGAAACTTTGAACAGACTATAAGTTTCCTATTGGTTTGGTTGGCTTGCTAGAAATAGCGAATATAGAGAATATAGTGCTATATTCGTATTCGTCAAATTTGTTAATTCTTCCCAGACAAACAATAGTAAAATAAGTTGCATATACCCCGTTCTAAGTTGGATGCGCAATGCGACTAATATTACTTAATATTCTCGCATTGCGCATCCAACTTAGAGCTGTGTATAGGCAAGTTTACTTGTATTGCTAGAATTAGCGAAGATAATGAATACGAATATAGCGCTATATTCTCTATCTTCGTAAATTCTACGAAGCCAACCAATAGGAAAGTTATACTCCGTTCAAAGTTTCATTCGCAGTACGCGAATATTACATAATGTAATATTCGCATACTGCGAATGACACTTTGAACGGGCTATGACTTTCCTATTGGCTGACTTGCTAGAATTAATGAAGATAGAGAACATAGCGCTATATTCTCTATCTTCGTAAATTCTACGAAGCCAACCAATAGGAAAGTTATACTCCGTTCAAAGTTTCATTCGCAGTACGCGAATATTACATAATGTAATATTCGCATACTGCGAATGACACTTTGAACGGGCTATGACTTTCCTATTGGCTGACTTGCTAGAATTAATGAAGATAGAGAACATAGCGCTATATTCTCTATCTTCGTTAATGGTATCTTATTCCTGGGTTCTGATTGAAAAAAAAAAAGGAGAAAAAAAAAAGAATATTCGTTTTTACAAATATATTGCACTATATTCTAAATATTCGCGAATTAGTGTCAATATTCGTTAAAAAAAATTGCTATTCGAATATTCGCGCTCAACACTACTTAAATAGTACCTTGTGGCGCAGCAGGTGACTGGCATTTGGACCCAACAAACTGACCCAACAAACTGAGTCAAAATGGGTCATTCCTAGAATGACAGAAGAAGAAAGCCCCCCTCCCCATCCATGAACCCACTATCAAGTCATGAACCCACTTCTCCAACCCCAACCGCTCTCTTGCCCTACAGGTGGAAGACCCTTCTTCTGCTATTTTTTTTTCTCCTTTTCCACATCAGAGATCAGGGTTTTATAGGGCTGTTACATAACAGGGGTTGGCTATCTGCAGATTGGCTGGCTGTATGGCATTATAAGTGCATTCCAAGCTTCTTATTTTTGCATTGTAACACGTGCAGCAGCCATTTTAAGAAAACCTGATTTGTTACCACAAAGCGTGAGGAAATTTGGCTTTGTTGTGAATCGAAGTTTTCCTAAACTTTGGACTGAATTACGCTTTGAGTGTGTCACTTCAGTCAACACTAGTAATTACACTATGCAGCTGGTCCACAGGAGACAACGCATAGTGTAATGGGCAGGAAGCAGTGCTCGCGCGGAGTGTCTTCTCTACTTCAAATAGTTGATCGGCAGGGGTGTCAGAACCCTGCCAATCTGATATTGATGATCTATCCTGAGGAGAGGTCATAAATATATATGGCAGGAAAACACCACAAATTAATAGCACCTCACTTAGAGCCTACAGTAATAATTTACAGAGATCAAGTACAAAACATATTCCAAAGTCAACTGATCAGATTGGACTGCGAGAATCAGGCCTTTATGGTCAAATTGCTGCAAAGAAGCCACTACTGAGGAACAAGACTAAGAGAATAGTTTGAGACAAGAAACTTTGTGGACAATACTTTCTGGGAGACCAGTGGAAATTGGTACCTTGATCTAATGAGTCAAAATTTGAGATATTTCTTTCCAACTGCCATGAAAATGTGAGAGGATAGTTTCGGTATGTGTGGTACCCAATAAAACATGGAGGGCAAAGTGTGATACCATGGAGGTGCTTTGCAGATAACACGGTTGGTGATTTATTTAAAACTCAAGGCACACTTAACCAGAATGACTACCATTGCATTCTGCAGTGACACGCTATCCAATCTGGTTTACAATTAGTTGGACCATCATTTCTTATTCAACAGGACTAAGTGAATATTTCTTCACGATCCTTTTGTTCTCCTGACCTTCATCTTACATGCAGTGGCCGGGTTTGGGGTGGTCCCAATGCTACGCTGGGTCCCCAGGACATTGTTGAGGTGTCACATGTGTTGCTGCTCTCTGGAAGGGATGGTAAAGTGTGGTGCTCCCCAATGGGAAATAAGTCCAGAGAGTCAGGGTCTGCAGTAAACAGAGGGCTTCTTTACTGGAGGGAGTCAGGTGCAAAACAATACAGGCGAGGCATAGGGATGGCTTCTCTAGTCTCTGATAGGATGATAATAAAAGATGACTAGATGCATCAGCTTGGATTAAGTCTTTTCTGGCGCCAGGAGAGTGAATATGACCATATCAGACACGACACATATGATGATCAAAATCACTCTGTTTATTGATAATAAGGTTCCAGCTTATATAGGACATTATACGCCCTTTCATTATTCAATCATCTTTTTCCAAACAATATAGCCTCCAATCATAATGAGACACATACCGTCATACAACATACTTTCCCCAGTTACATCCTGGCCTTCATGCTCCACATACTAGCTGACACGGACAAGATAAGGAATTCCGGTTAGATACTCGGCTGCCCAAAACATTTGGTTATGACAGAATGTTCTTACACAAAGTTCAAGACAGCATATTCCTTCAGTCTCCTCCCTGGCAGAAGAAGCGTTTAATGCTGAGGAAAGGCCTGAGCTAGCTGTCCCATTTTCTCTCTTTAGAAGGCTAGTAGCCTGGGCCAAGACTGGTGATCCAGGGTCTGTGGCAGAGAATCCCCGTCTCAGTGTCTTCTTCTGGTCACTAAGTAGTCTGGCAGAGTCTCATCTTCCAAGCACTATTCCCCAACTGCATCACACTAGGGGCTCTGACTGCTCTCCTCATACACCATTTCTAGCTAGACTGGAACCTTCTAGTGGGAGGGGTGGAGTGGAGAAGCTCAGCACAAACAGATACATTGTAACACTTTCAGTCTTTCATAGACTTACATTAGAACTTCAAAAATAATTAAGTCAATGACACAACAAGTTTCCAGACATAACAACATTGCTAAAACCAGACATTCAAAAGGTCAGTCTGTCTGGTTTTGGTGGTAAACAAGTCTGTCCGCAACCCAGCAAATATCCCAGGATTTGGATAGACAAATATGGCTGTGTGAGGGCAGGCTGTTCCCTGCTGGAACAGCCTGCTGAAACTCCTTAATAAATACATAATGGGAATAGTTTCCAACATGGGGTAACCTCTTGGGTGTTCTATATATTATTTCAACCCAGAACCTGTACAGTTGTTAGCACTAGTGTTGGTTGCGAATATTCTAATCATGAATTTTTATCGGCACTTTGAGAATTTGCGAATATCTAGAATATGATGCTATATATTTTTATTCTAGATTTTTTTCATCAGTACCCATGATCCCTCACTGATTCTTGCTTGTGGGCCAATGAGAAGGCTGCAATATCTTTTACTTTAGGAGTAGTGTTGATCACGAAATTTTGTATCACAAATTTTTATAGCGAATTCTCCGATTACCGATTTTCGCAATCAAGAAAATAATGACTGGAGATCACGAATTCTCAAATTCGCGAATATTTGATGAATATTTACCCAAAAATTTGCAAAATATCCCAAATTCGAATATTGCCCCTACCGCTCATCACTGGTTAGCACAAGATCTATAAGTCACCACAATGGGCCTCAAATACACATGGTGCTCTTTTATTTTATTTCTGAGCCTTGTATGTCCAGGCAAAAGATTAGGGCCACATGTTGGGTGTTTCTGAACCCAGAAAGCTCAGCATTATAATAAGAGGGCTTGCTTTTTACAGTATTATACACTAGGCACAACATATTGGGCACAGAGATTGCAATTTTCACTTTGCACCATCTGTTGTGATTTAACAACACCTTTGGGATCAAAATGCTCACTCTACCGCTTGGTAAACTTTTTTGAGGGGTGATTTCTTGAAGGTTTCTTTTTTATTCAACCTCAGTGCCTCTGCATTTTTCTGCTGTTTTCAGTCAGTGTCGTTTAAATCACCTAATTAGGCTTTTTCGCTTCTGAACCCTGCAGTGGCTTTAAACAGTGGTTTATGACCACATATGGGGTGTTACCATATTCGGGAGAAAATGTGTAACAAATTGTGGGGCCCTTTTCTCCTGTTACCCTTGTGAAAATGAAAAAGCTAGGGCTTAAGCAACATTTTATTGGAAAAACTATATTTTTTTTTATTCATAACTAGACCCCTCAATAAATGACTTTAGGGGGGATTTTCCAAAATAGCTTTACTTTTTCAGGGTTTCAACTGCAGGGGTGCCTCAGGGTCTCTTCAAATATGGCATTGCATCTTCCCTTCTGAGCACTGCAGTGTGCCCATACAGTAGTTTTTGACCACATATGGTGTGTTGCCATATTCAGGAGAAAGTGTGTAAAAATTGTGTGGTGCTTTTTATCCTTCTATTCCTTGTGAATATTAAAAGCTGGGGCTACACACAGCATAGCTTTTATTTTTATTTCCAAACCAACCAATTACAGCATAGCTATTGTAAAACTGCAACTCTCATCAAGCCCCAACAGCCTACAGCCATCAGGGTATGATGGGAGCTGCAGTTTTGCAACAGCGAGAGAGCCAAAGGTTGACAAACATAGGTCTACAGTATTATAAGAAGCACTGTAGTAAAATAAATCTGTGCTACAATTGGTTGCTATGGGCATATTCAGAGAGATGAGAGGCAATCTGAAATGCAGGGTAGATATAAGATATGTTTTGTCTTCATACATGTTCACACAGTGAGCAGTCTGGTATTCAGCATAAATCATTCCTGTCTTTCAAATAAGAGGACTGTTCTTTGTAGTCTAACTTGTTTATTGGTAAAACAGGAGTATTTGATTGGAAAAACAGGATTGTTTGATTGGTAAAACTACAAGAATACAAATAACATGTATAAGTAAAAAGTATAGAATAGCATGTACTATAACATTACATTAACACTGAAGCACATGGTAAAATAGCTGCCTAACATAGGACTACATGTCTAACTAACAGTAGTAACAACTTCCTTGTGTAACAATCATAACTAGCTGAAAAGCTCTGCAAAGCATAATGTCCCTGAAACAAAGAGCGATCTCTCACCAGATATGCTTTTACAGGGATGGTGGAATTTAAGAAGGAGATACGCAGAAGAACAGCTCTGCTGATGTGCCCTGGTGACTGGAGTCTTCTCTTTCCCAGGATGCTTTGCACTCCCACAATGCTTTGCATCACCCACTTTGTAACAAGAAAAACAAAGTGTAATAGAATTTAACACTGCTAGATGGTGCTATAACTACACTAATCAATACAGAAGTACAGAAACTCTGGCAGATGTGATCTGTAATAATTCTCAACGCTGCTGGGCAGAACAACATCCAACAGACTTTATGCAAAGGGGCAATCCCAAAACAGGAGTGAGAAGCAATACCTCTCCAGCTACATTGACATTAGGGTATAGAATGCACTCTGCATCACTGGCTGCTATGGGCAACAAACTGTTTGTCATTCAGACAGCACATGTAGGGAGGTCACCACTCCGAATCACAAATGACTAATAGGAGTTTATTATCAGCCACCTAATATACCAGCGTACATAGAAAATCTACTTCTAAACTAAATAGACGATATCAAATAAGAAATAGGCATATCATATTAAGGCTGTCATTATGGGGGAAACTGAAACCTGTATATCTCATAAAGGAAACAGGTTCTTGGCATTAACAATTACCTTCCCCAAATGATTCAGGACCCGACTAGAGGGACAGCCATACTGGACTTAGTAATAACCAATAGACCTGACAGAACAACAGATGTGCAGGTTGAGGCCGGGACACCTGGGAAATAGTGACCATAAAGTAATAATCTTCCAATTGTCATTCAAAAAAAGTGTTTATTCAGGAAGGAACAAAAATACCAGTACCTTCAAAAAAGCTAAATTTAACCAACTAAGAGAGAGGACAAACGCCTAACTAACTGGGATAGTAACATAGTATATAAGACCGAAAAAAGACATCTGTCCATCCAGTTCGGTCTGTTTCCTACAAGTTGATCCAGAGGAAGGCAAAAAAACCCTGTGAGGCAAAAGCCAATTTTCCCCACTTAAGGGGAAATAAATTCCTTCCCGACTCCAATCAGGCAATCAGAATAACTCCCTGGATCAACGACCCCTCTCTAGTAGCTGTAGCCTGTAATATTATTACACTCCAGAAATACATCCAGTCCACTCTTGAATTACTTTATTGTACTCACCATCACCACCTCCTCAGGCAGAGAGTTCCATAGTTTTACTGCTCTTACAGTGAAGAATCCTTTTCTATGTTTGTGTTGGTTTTTGCAGCTAAATTTGCTGTTTATTAAAATTCCTAGATCCTTTTCCATGTCAGTGTTACCGAGTGTTTTACCATTTAATATGTACGGGTGACTTGCATTATTCCTTCCCATGTGCATAACTTTACATTTGTCAGTGTTAAACCTCATCTGCCATTTCTCTGCCCAAGCTTCCAATCTATCCAGATCCCTCTGTAGCAGAAAACTGTCCTCTTCAGTGTTAATTACTTTACACAGTTTAATATCATCTGCAAAAATAGATATTTTACTGTGCAGGTCTTCTACAAGATCATTAATAAATATATTGAAGAGAATAGGGCCCAATACTGACCCCTGAGGTACCCCACTAGTAACAGTGACCCAATCTGAGTATCTACCGTTAATAACTACCCTCTGTTTTCTGTCACTCAGCCAGTTACTTACCCACATACAGACATTTTCTCCCAATCCGAGCATCCTCATTTCATATACTAACCTTTTATGAGGTACAGTGCCAAATGCTTTGGAGAAGTCCAGATATATGACATCCATTGATTCGCCGCTGTCTAGTCTAGAACTTACCTCCTCATGGAAGCTGATTAAATTCGTTTGGCATGACCGATCCCTCCTGAAGCCATGCTCATATGGCGTTATTTGCTTATTTTCAATGAGATACTCCAAAATAGCATCTCTTAGAAACCCTTCAAACAGTTTACCAACAATAGATGTTAAACTTACTGGCCTATAATTTCCAGGCTCTGTTTTTGGACTCTTTTTGAATATCGGCACCACATTTGCTATGCGCCAATCCTGTGGAACATTCCCTGGCAGTATAGAGTCCGTAAATATCAGAAATAAAGGTCTGGCTATGACATCACTTAATTCCCTTAGGATACGGGGGTGTATGCCATCCGGTCCTGGCGATTTGTCTATTTTAATCTCTGTCGCTGTTTTACTTCTTCCTGGGTCAGACAGGGCACTTTTAATGGGGAATTTACTTTTACATTCTGCATTTCATCTGACAGTTTATTTTCCTCAGTGAATATAGTGGAGAAAAAAATATTTAATAGTTTTGCTTTATCCTCGTCGCTCTCTGCAACACCCCACTCATTGCTGTGTAGAGGGCTGACTCCTTCAGATTTATATTTTTAGCACTTATAAAATTGAAGAACAATTTAGAGTTAGTTTTACTCTCTTTGGTAATTAATCTCTCGGTCTCTAGTTTGGCAAATTTTATTAGTTTTTTACATATTCTATTTTTTTCCTTATAGTTTATCAGTGCTTCCTGGCTCCCCTCCTGTTTTAGTGATTGATATGCTTTCTTTTTGTCATTTATTGCTTTCTTTACGGTTTCATTTATCCACATTGGTTTCTTATTGTTCCTTAGCCTTTTATTCCTATAAGGTATGTACCTCTCACAATTAGATGTTACAATGCTTTAAAAATCTCCCATTTTATGGTTGTATTTTTATTTTTGAGGACTTTGTCCCAGTTAGTTAGGCCTATGGCCTCGCTTAGTTGGCAAAATTTTGCTTTTTTGAAGTTTGGTATTTTTGTTCCTCCCTTTAGAAACTCTCATTTGAAGGATAATTGGAAAGTTATTACTTTATGGTCACTATTTCCCAGGTGTCCCCCAACCTGCACATCTGTTGTTCTTTCAGGTATATTGGTTAATACTAAGTCCAGTATGGCTGTCTCTGTAGTGGGGTCCTGAACCAGTTGGGAAAGGTAATTGCTATTGCCAAGAACCTGTTTCCTTTTTGGGATGTACAGCTTTCAGTTTCCCAGTCTATATCTGGGTAGTTGAAGTCCCCCATAATAATGACTTCATGATGATTTGCCGCCTCGTCTATCTCGTTTAGTAATAGATTTTCTGTGGACTCTGGTATATTAGGTGGTTTATAATACACTCCTATTAGTAATTTATTATTGCTTTTTGCTCCTTGTATTTCTACCCACAGTGACTCCACATGTTCATGTCCCTCAGAGATGTATTCTCGAATTACGGGATTTAGACACGACTTCACATAGAGGCAGACCCCTCAACCTCTCCGGTTTTGACGATCCTTTCTAAACAGATTGCAACCTTTTATGTTAACTGCCCAGTCATAGCTATCATCCAGCCATGTCTCAGTTATTCCCACTATATCATAGTCCTCCTCACACATCACTAATTCCAGTTCACCAGTCTTGTTAGTCAGGCTTCTGGCATTAGTATACATACATTTGACAGGTTTATGTGTATTTTTTACCCTACATCTTTCATTCTGAGCTGTTCTAGTCCCCCCTTCCATTCCTCCCCCAGTCACACTACCTCGCCCCTGGTCTATATCTGCACTATCTTCCCCTCCTATAATGTAATTACCCTCCCCCCAGTCCCTAGTTTAAACACTACTCCAACCTTCTAGCCATCTTTCTCCCCAACACAGCTGCCCTTTCCCCATTGAGGTGCAGCCCGTCCCTACGATAGAGCCTGTAGCCGACAGAGAAGACCTCAAAAATGAAAATACAGCCACAAAATGGGATATTTTTAAAACCATCCTAAAATCTAATTGTGAAAGGTACATACCTTATGGGAATAAAAGGTTAAGGAACAAGAAAAAAACAATGTGGATCAATAGAATTGCAAAGAAAGCAATAATTGACAAAAATAAAGCATTTACATCATTGAAAAATATAATGAAGATAGAATATGTAAAAAAACAAATAAAAGCAGCCAAACTAGAGACCAAGAGATTAATTGAGTTCTTCAATGATATAAATGGTAAAAAGTATAAATCTGAAGGTGTCGGCCCATTTACAGAGTAATGAGGGGGGAGTTGCAGACAGCAATGAGGAGAAAAACAAGCTATTAAATATTTTTTTCTCCATTCACTTTTCTGTATTCACTTAAAAAAATAAGCTGTCAGATGAAATGCAGAATGTAAAAGTAAATTCCCCATTAAAAGTGCCCTGTCTGACCCAGGATGAAGTACAGCGGCGTCTTAAAGAGATTAAAATAGACAAATCACCAGGACCATATGGCATACACCCCCGTATCCTAAGAGAATTAAGTAATGTCATAGCCAGACCCTTATTTCTAATTTTTAATATTTCTAATATTTCTTATTTTTAAGGGCCCTATAATGATAGGGAGTGTTCCACAGGATTGGTGCATAGAAAATGTGGTGCCAATATTCAAAAAGAGTCCAAAAACAGAGCCCGGAAATTATAGTCAAGTAACTTTGACATCTGTCGTGGGTAAACTGTTTGAAGGTTTTTTAGGAGATGCTATCTTGGAGTATCTCAATGAAAATAAGCAAATAAGCCATATCAGCATGGCCTTTTAAGGGATCGTTCATGTCATACTGATTTAATCAGTTTCTATGAGGAGGTGAGTTCTAGACTTGACTGCGGTGAATCAATGGATATCATATATCTGAACTTCTCCAAAGCATTTGACACTGTACCAAAAAAAGGTTAGTATATAAAATGAGAATGCTTGGACTGGGGGAAAATGTCTGTATGTGGGTAAGTGACTGGCTCAGTGATAGAAAACAGAGGGTGGTTATCACTAGTAATACCACACATGGAGTGCTGTGTACAGTTGTGGGCTCCTGTGAACAAGGCAGACATAGCAGAGCTAGAGAGGGTTCAGAGTAGAGCAACTAAAGTAATAACTGTATTGGGTGGACTAAAGTACCCTGAAAGATTATCAAAATTAGGGTTATTCACTTTAGAAACAACATGACTAAGGGGAAATCTAATAACTATGTATAAATATATCAGGGGTCAGTACAGAGATCTCTCCCATCATCTATTTATTCCCAGGACTGTGACTGTGATGAGGGGACATCCTCTGTGTCTGGAGGAAGGAAGGTCTGTACACAAACATAGAAGAGGATTCTTTATGGTAAGAGCAGTGAGACTATGGAACTCTCTGCCTGAGGAGGCGGTGATGATGAGTTCACAAAAAGAGTTCAAGAGGGGTCTGGATATATTTCTGAAGTGTAATAATGTTACCGGCTATAGCTACTAGAGATAGGTTGTTGATCCAGGGAGTTATTCTGATTGCCTGATTGGAGTTGGGGAGGAATTTTTCCCCTAAAGTGAGGAAAATTGGCTTCTACCTAACAGTTTTTTTTTGCCTTCCTCTGTATCAACTTGCAGGATAACAGGCTCAACCGGATGAACAGATGTCTGTTTTCAGCCTTATAAACTAAGTTACTATGTATATGTTACTTATTTTTAGTGCTGAGCACGAAAATTCGAATTGCGAATTTTTATCGCGAATATCGGCACTTTGAAAATTCGCAAATATATTTTTTTCATCTGAACCCATTACCTAGTATACTTTCCTGCTTTTTGCTTGTGGGCCAATGTGAGAAGGCTGCAATATTGTAGTTTGTAGTGAATTAGAATATTCTTCATAATTTAATTTATTTTTTCTTATGCGAAAAATCAGCAATGTAACATTCGCGTAATGCGTATATTCTAAAACACGAATATTCTATAGTGCTATATATTCGTTTTTTAGAATATTCGTCATTTTTTTCCATCTGAAGTCATGATTCCTCCCTGCTTAAGTTGCTTATGGGCCAATGACTGTTCACATTAAATTGGAAAAAAATATATATATATATATATATATATATATTGTGGGGAGTCGCTCTGGTAGATAGCGGTGCGGGTGCAGTACCGAGGCAAAACAGGAGTCCCGAAGGTGCATAAACAGTGTTTTATTTACACTTGCACAAGATAAACAATAAACAGTCTCTTGGTGTTACTTCACACACATAAGAAATCATGAGGAAAACAAGACAGTCCAATACAGGCTCCAGTCACCTGGGGGGTTTTAGGTGCAGGTTCGCACCTGGCTGTCAGTCCAGCCGTAAGACAAGCGACGTCAGGTTTCCAGGCCGTCTGCACTCCTCCTTGCTGGGCTCTTGCTTCCAGCCCAGAGAACTCCCAAACTCAAATGATTCCACAGCCTTACAGCAGCTCCAGGACAATCACACCTCACCTGCTGGTGCTGGCTGTCTTATAAAGGCCCGGGAAAAACCGGCCTAGACCGTGGGGAATAGACATCCACCCAACTCTTTGCCTACTCCCAGTAAGAGCCGGCCCGGATTGGCTTTGCAGCCAAACTAAATAGAAATGTGTCAAAACAGCACTAGCTGCTGCTGACACGCAAGAAAACCCGGCTCTTACCTCACCGAGGCCAGGAACCTCGGTGAAACGTACCTGCCATCGACCACGGTACCTTGCACCTTACCACATACCCCCCTTTGTTCAACCCTGAGGGGGTGAACACAAGTGAGGCAGTGGACGCGGGACAGGGCATCTGCGTTACCCTGCAAGCGGCCTGCCCTGTGTTCTACCGAAAATTTGAAATTTTGCAAGGACAGGAACCACCTGGTGACCCGAGCATTCCTCTCCTTGGCCTGGCTCATCCACTTGAGAGGGGAATGGTCGGTTACCAGACGGAACCTCCTCCCTAACAGGTAAAAGCGGAGAGATTCGAGTGCCCACTTGATAGCCAGGCACTCCCTCTCCACTATACTATACCTGGTCTCGGCGGGGGTGAGTTTCCGGCTCAGGAAGACAACGGGATGTTCTTCCCCATTGACTTCCTGAGACAGCACTGCACCGAGACCTACCTCCGAGGCATCCGTCTGAACGACGAACTCCCTGTTGAAGTCGGGTGTCACCAAAACCGGGGACCCACACAGGGCCGACTTCAACGCGGAGAAAGCCTCCTCCGCCTTCTCACTCCAGCTAACCTTCCCAGACTTTCGCCCTTACAACAGGTCGGTCAACGGCGCTGCTATTGTGGCAAAGTGGGGCACAAACCGCATGTAGTACCCTACAATTCCTAGGAAGGACTTTACCTGCCTGGTGGTGACCGGTCGGGGCCAGTTACGTATGGCTTCTACTTTAGTTACCTGCGGCTTGATGACTCCCCGCCCAATAACATATCCCAGGTATTTGGTCTCTTCCAACCCAATCGCACACTTCTTTGGATTGGCGGTCAGTCCAGCTTTCCTCAGGGCATCCACTACCGCCTGCACTTTGGGCAAATGGCTTTCCCAGTCGGTGCTGTGGATGATTACATCATCTAAGTAGGCCGAAGCGTACCGACGATGAGGTCGCAGTACTATATCCATTAACCTTTGGAAGGTGGCGGGGCGCCATGCAGGCCAAAGGGTAACACCTTGTAATGATACAGGCCCTGCGGGGTAACAAAGCGTTTTTTCCTTGGCCGCCTCCGTTAAGGGTACTTGCCAGTATCCTTTAGTGAGGTCTAGCACAGAAAAATAACGGGCTTGCCCTAAATTCTCAACAAGCTCGTCTACCCGGGGCATGGGATACGCATCGAACTTGGACACTTCATTTAACTTGTGAAAATCGTTGCAGAACCGCAACGTCCCATCCGGCTTGGGTATTAGAACTATGGGACTGGCCCACTCACTTTTCGATTCCTCAATGACATCAAGCTTCAACATTAACTGCACTTCCTCCGCGATGGCCCGTCGCCGAGCCTCGGGTACCCGGTATGGTTTTAACCGGATCTTGGCCTGAGGCTCAGTGATGATGTCATGTTGGATGAGAGACGTGCGGCCAGGGAGGTCCGAGAACACATCCGTGTTCCGACTGACGAACTCCCTGACTTCCTGAACTTGTTTGGAAGACAGGCTGTCTGCAATTTTTACCGTGGTTACTGCTTCACAGGCCACGAACTGTGGGGCTGGACCCTTTTCACCTAGAAGCCCTGGCCGGGGGCTGTGGTCGTCGGCCGTGTCCCTATCTTTCCACGGCTTTAGTAAATTCACGTGGTACACCTGCTCCGGCTTGCGCCGCCTGGCTGGTGTACTTTGTAATTTACTTCCCTACCTTCTCGATCACCTCATAGGGGCCCTGCCACCTAGCTAGGAACTTGCTGTCCAGGGTGGGTACCAGAACCAAAACCCGATCTCCCGGATTGAAGCCCCGCACCCGAGCCTGACGATTGTACACCCTACTCTGGGCTTGTTGCGCTGCCTCCATATGCTCGCGGACCAGCGGCAACACCCTTTCCATCCGTTCCTGCATCTGGGTGACATACTCAATGACACTTTTGTGGGGGACAGGCTGTTGTTCCCACGCTTCCTTGGCGATATCCAACAGGCCCCGAGGGTGTCTGCCATAAAGCAGTTCGAAGGGCGAGAACCCAGTAGAGGCCTGGGGCACCTCTCGCACTGCGAACATGAGATAGGGCAGAAGCAGATCCCAGTCCTTTCCATCTCTAGACACCACCCTTTTTAACATATTTTTTAAAGTTTGGTTAAACCTCTCGACAAGACCGTCTGTTTGCGGATGGTAAACGGACGTCCGTAACTGCTTTATACGCAACAATTTACACAGTTCCCTCATAACTTTGGACATAAAAGGGGTCCCTTGGTCTGTCAGAACCTCTTTTGGCAGGCCCACACGGGAAAACATTTCCATTAACTCTTTGGCGATGAGCTTAGCTGAGGTATGTCGCAGAGGCACCGCCTCCGGATACCGAGTGGCATAGTCAAGAACTACCAGAATGTGTTGGTGGCCCCTGGCAGACTTTGGTACAGGCCCAATTAGATCCATAGCGATTCGCTCAAACGGGACCTCAATAATTGGAAGAGGTACCAGAGGACTACGGAAATGTGGCTGGGGGCTATTTATCTGACAGGTGGGACAGGACTTACAATAATTCTCTACCTCCTTGAACACACTGGGCCAATAAAACCGCTGCAGTATGCGGTCCTGGGTTTTCTGCCACCCCAAGTGTCCCCCAAGAACATGTTGGTGGGCAAGCTCCATGACCAGCTTGCGATGCGCTGTGGGCACCACCAACTGTTCAACAGGTTCACCTCGGATTTGGTTCACCCGATATAACATTTCTTGGTGAACAACAAAGCGGGGAAATATTAACTCAGCCCCTGGTTTCTGGGGTTTACCATCAATTTCCAGCACATTCTCCCAGGCCCTGGTTAGGGTTTGGTCCCGGTGTTGGGCGGTCCCAAAATTATCTCCGGAGACGTGGAGGTCTGCCAACTCAGGTCCGGGTGGCAAGTCCTCCATGTCTCCCACCATTACACTCAGTGGGGGTGTCTCCCCTCTATCACAGAAGTGGTGGTCACCCCTACCGCAGGCCCTTCGGACTCGGGCTCCCAGGGCTCTGGCCTCCCACAGGAACCAGGCCACTCTGCTAGGGTTATCCCTGTCTCAGGGCTATTAGTCACTTTCACCTCAGGCCATAGTGACGGAAAACCAGGGAAGTCTCTCCCAATTATTAGTTCATAAGGTAGCTTTGCGGAGATCGCCACTTCACAAGTCCATGTGCCGGCCGCTGTGGACAGAGACATTACAGCCGTGGGATAGTCCTTTAAGTCTCCGTGTATGCACACCACACCAACTTTCCGGCCCGTATACTGGGAGGGCTGTACCAGGGCAGCACTTACCAGGGTTACTAGGCTCCCTGAGTCCAGCAGAGCCACGGCCAGATTATCACCCACTTGCACCTGGCACAGGTGACGATTGTCTATTGTCTCGGGGTGCCGGTTGCACACAGTCTCCGGGCATACATGGAAGCCCGGTACCCATAATTAGTCTCCATGGGTTCTCCCGGTGTGGACAGTCGGCCCTTACGTGGCCAGGCTCCTGACACCGCCAGCAGACAACCGGGGCCGGGTCCACAGGGGGCACACCCCGAACAGGTCTCTCAGGTATCAGACGTCGGGACTGGATGGGAGACCTCCGGGGTTTGACCGGCCCCCTCCCAACAACACGCCCTTGCAAGTTTTTTGTGGCCTCATAGCGCTCCACCAGATCAACCATTTCAAGGGCATTAGTGAGGGATACCTGGCCAATCCAGTGCTGAAGGGGGTAAGGCAGGGCCCTCCAGAACATGTCGGCCAGCAGACGGTCCAGCATAGCAGTCGGACTTAGAACATCAGGCTGCAGCCACTTTTGCAACCTTTGCAGCAACTCATAGTACTGCGGCCTGGCGGGTTCAGCCGTTTTAAAGTCCCACTGGTGGACCCGCTGCGCCCGGACTAACACGTTTACCCCCAGTCTGGCCAGGATCTCCCCCTTCACCATGGGATAATCAGCAGCCTGGTCATCTGCTAAGACAAAAAAAACTTGCTGGGGTCCGGATGCCAGGAACGGAGCAACCACCTCGGCCCACTGGTCACGGGGTAACTTTTCCCTCACGGCGACCTTCTCAAAGACCGCCAGATATGTCTCCACGTCGTCTGAGGGGGTCATTTTTGGGATCGCGCACGGACCTCTTTCCGGGCATCATGGTCGTGGTGGGACGCTCCTGCAGCTTGCAACGCCATCACGTGCTGCAATAGTAGCTGGTTGGTCTCCCGCTGCTGCACGTTAGCCTCTATGAGAGCTTTCATAGCCGCCTCCATTTTGTCAGGGAACACAGGCTGCAACTTTGCTGGCCTAATATAGGACATCCAGTCGTGCCCAGCAAAAACAAAAATTTTCGGCGTTCACGCCAGCCTCACTGCGCATGCCCGCATCCGACACCAAATGTGGGGAGTCGCTCTGGTAGATAGCGGTGCGGGTACAGTACCGAGGCAAAACAAGAGTCCCGAAGGTGCATAAACAGTGTTTTATTCACACTTGCACAAGATAAACAATAAACAGTCTCTTGGTGTTACTTCACACACATAAGAAATCATGAGGAAAACAAGACAGTCCAATACAGGCTCCAGTCACCTGGGGGGTTTTAGGTGCAGGTTCGCACCTGGCTGTCAGTCCAGCCGCAAGACAAGCGACGTCAGGTTTCCAGGCCGTCTGCACTCCTCCTTGCTGGGCTCTTGCTTCCAGCCCAGAGAACTCCCAAACTCAAATGATTCCACAGCCTTACAGCAGCTCCAGGACAATCACACCTCACCTGCTGGTGCTGGCTGTCTTATAAAGGCCCGGGAAAAACCGGCCTGGACCGTGGGGAATAGGCACCCACCCAACTCTTTGCCTACTCCCAGTAAGAGCCGGCCCGGATTGGCTTTGCAGCCAAACTAAATAGAAATGTGTCAAAACAGCACTAGCTGCTGCTGACACGCAAGAAAACCCGGCTCTTACCTCACCGAGGCCAGGAACCTCGGTGACACATACCTGCCATCGACCACGGTACCTTGCACCTTACCACAATATATATATATATATATATATATAGATATATATATATATATATATATATATATATATATATATTCTATAATGCTATATATTCGTGTTTTAGAATATTTGCATTACGTGAATGTTCTGTTTCAGTATCTTGAATTGTGTATTGGTCTGCTCCTCTCTTCTGCTCCCCCCTCTGTTTCTGCTTCTAGTTGGTTCAGTCTAGCCACTTCCTGTTTATTTTTGGGGTGACATACCGCATTTCTGTAGTTGGGGTAATAAACCCGTACTGTTGTGCCACAAAGCACGTTTGCATACAACGCTGAAAAACCTGTTTTAACATTTTGTGGTTAAAAACTGCATTTCTGTAATTGGGTTAATAAAATTGTACTGTTGTGCCACAGAGCACGTTTACATACAACACAGAAAAACTGTTTTATAATTTTTGGGGTGACATTGTGCATTTCTGTAGTTGGGTTAATAAACCAGTACTGTTGTGCCACAGAGCACGTTTGCATACAACGCTGAAAAAACTGTTTTATAATTTTTGGGGTGACATACTGTATTTCTGTAGTTGGGTTAGTAAACCCGTACTGTTGTGCCACAGAGCACTTTTGCATACAACGCTGAAAAAATTGTTTTATAATTTTTGAGGTGACATACTGCATTTCTGTAGTTGAGTTAAAAACCCGTACTGTTGTGTCACAGAGCACGTTTGCATACAACGCTGAAAAAACAGTTTTATAACTTTGCGGGGAAAAACTGCATTTCTGTAGTTGGGTTAAAAAACCTGTACTGTTGTGCCACAGAGCACGTTAAAAACTGCATTTTTGTAGTTTGTTGCAATAAACACTGGTTTGTAAATAGCAGATCTGAGGCCTACCCTGTATTTCACTCATTTTAAGTAACATGTGGAACTCGACATTTACATAGTTGTTTGCAAAAACACCTGTTTTGTGGTAGATAGCACATTTGCGGTTTACGATTCATTTCTGACAGTCAAATTAAACCGCTAACCTTTGCTGTTACATTGTTGGTTTAAAAAAGAAAACTTTTGTTGATAGTGAAGTAATTGTAATGAATTGCTCCGTTACACTGTTGTGTGACCTAAAGAAATTTATTCTGTTTATGACACGGGCACTGCCTTACTGTTAGTGAACTTAATTGTTGAGAATTGTCAGTTAAATTGACCCCTGAGATAAACCATCTGTTAGTTTGGTGGGTGAATGCAAATAATGAGGAGAACATCAGATAAGGGACGTGAACATGGTCTTGGTGGTGTTGGTGGAGCTCCTGTTGCTGAGAACGTGGCCATTCTGCGCCAGGTGCAGGTCTAAGTGAAACACCTTCCTCAGGTGCAAGTAGGCGACAGAACCTGCAGCGCTATTTGGTAGGCCCAAATGCCGCTCTACGGATGTTGAGGCCAGAACAAGTACAGGCGATAGTAGATTGGGTGGCTGACAGTGGCGCCAGTTCCTTCACATTTTCTCCCACCCAGTCCTCTGCAGAAAGCTCAGAGTTAACACCTGCAGCCCATGCCCATTAGTCTTTCACCTCACCCCCTTGCAAAGCAGACAAGCAGCCTGAGCTCCAAGTTATGCATCAGAGTCTTATGCTTTTTGATGACTCTGCTGGCAGGGTTTCCCCAGGCAATCCACATAGCCCTGCCCCAGAAGTGGAAGACATTGAATGCACTGATGCCCAACCACTTATGCTGCAGGATGAGGACATGTGAATACCACCGTCGCACATCTCTGATGATGACGAAACACAGGTGCCAACTGCTGCGGCTTTCTGCAGACTGACGAGGAGGGCAGGGGTCAAATATGGGTGGAAGATGATGTGGAGGATGATAAGGTCCTAGACCCAGACTGGACTCAAGTTCATGCTAGTGACGTGTGCAGTTCTGAGAAAGAGGCGGTGGTCGCACAGAGGCAACAGCACAGCAAAAGAGGGAGCAGGCTGCAAAAGTGAAGCGGCTGTCCCCGAGAGAGTACGCCTGCTACTGCCCACCGCACCCAGGGACCTGGCCTTTGAAATGCTGTCATTCCGTCTGTCGGAGATGGACTGTTTTAAACAGCTGATGGCGGTGGCTGTCCCACAGTACTTCGTTCCCAGCCGCCACTACTTTTCCAGACGAGCCGTCCCTTCCCTGCACAACTAAGTGGAGGATAAAATCAAGTGTGCACTGTGCAACACCATCTGTGGCAAGGTCCACATAACCACCTATACATGGACCAGTAAGCACGGCCAGGAATGCTATATCTTCCTAACTGCACACTGGTTAAATGTAGTGGCGGCTGGGCCCGAGGCAGATAACGGTTTGGCGCATGTCCTTTCACGACTGAGGATCACAGAGCATTATTCTTTGCCTCCTGTTGCCTTCTCCTCCTACTCCGCTTCCTCTTCCTCCTCTTCTACCACCTCCTCATCCGGTCAGCTAAAAACCTTCACCACCAACTTCAGCACAGCCAGGGGTAAACATCAGTAGGCGGTTTTAAAACTCATGTGTTTGGGGGACAAACCCCACACCGCACAGGAGCTGTGGAGGGGCATAGAAGAACAGACCGATGAGTGGTTGCTGCCAGTGAGCCTCAAACCTGGCCTGGTGGTGTGCGATAATGAGAAAAATCTCGTAGCAGCTCTGGGACTAGCCGGTTTTGCGCACATGCCTTGCCTGGCACATGTGCTGAATTTAGTGGTGCAGAAATTCCTAAAAAACTACTCAGACATGTCAGAGCTGCTGCAGAAAGTGCGGTCCGTCTGTGCGCACTTTCGGCTTTCTTACCCTGCTGCTGCTCGCCTGCAGTGTACCTTCGGCATTCCCGCTCACCAGCTCATATGCGACGTGCCCACCAGGTGGAACTCCACCTTGCATATGCTGGAGAGACCGTGCAAGCAGCAGCAGGCGATAGTGAAGTTTCAGCTGCAGCATACACGGGTCAGTCGCTCTGCGGAACAACACCACTTCACCACTAATGAGTGGGCCTCGATGCGAGACCTGTGTGCCTTGTTGCAGTGTTTCAAGTACTCAACCAACATGGCCAGTGCCGATGACACCGTTCTTAGCATTACAATACCACTTCTATGTCTCCTTGAAAAAACACTTAGGGCGATGATGGAAGAGGATGTGGCACAGGTGCAAGAGGAGGAGGAAGAGGGGGCATTTCACAGGGTTTCAGGCAAGTCATTGAGAAGTGGTTAGGTTCCCGCACCAGCAGAGGCCAGGTACATATGTGGCCAACCAGGGCACATATCTGGAGGACGAGGAGGATGAGGTAGAGGAGGGGGAACCAGGTTTACAGCAGGGTGGCACCCAACGCAGCACATGGCCATCAATAAAGCGTGGCTGGGGGGATACGGAGGACACAGACGACACATCATCTACAGAGGAAAGCATATCCTTACCTCTGGGCAGCCAGGCACACATGAGCGACTACATGCTGCAGCGCCTGCGCAATGACCGCAGAGTTGCCCACATTTTAACTTGTGCTGACTACTGGGTTGCCACCCTGCTGGATCCCCGTTGCAAAGACAATGTGCCGTCCTTAATTTCCTCACTGGAGTGTGAAAGGAAGATGCGCGACTACAAGCACACGCTGGTAGACGCGCTCCTGAGGGCATTCGCAACTGACAATGGAGGACAAGTGGAAGCACAAGGCAAAGGCAGAAGCGGAGGAGGATGAAGAAGAGTTTGCCAGGACCTCACAAAGCAGGGTTAGCCTGGCCAACATGTGGAAAAGCTTTGTCACCATGCCACAGCAACCGGCACCACCAGCTGATATGGAACGTCTTAGCAGGAGGCAGCATTTAAACAACATGGTGGAACAGTACATGTGCACACGCCTACACGTACTGACTGATAGTTCTGCCCCATTCAACTTCTGGGTCTCCAAATTGTCCACATGGCCTGAAATTGCCCTTTATGCCTTGGAGGTGCTGGCCTGCCCTGCAGCCAGTGTATTTAGCACAGCAGGGGGCATCATTACAGACAAACGCAGCCGCCTGTCCACAGCCAATGGGGACAAGCTCACGTTCATTAAAATGAACCAGGCTTGGATTCCACAAGACTTTTCTGTATCTTGTGCAGAATAGACATTTATACCCTCCTCAACCATACATTCTTGTACTCAGGTGCATTTATTCTTTGATTTCTTTTTTTTTATTTGTCCCATTATTTTCAGGGCTACCCAAATTTAAAAAAAAAACAAAAAACACATTGTTAGCTGCCTACCTCCTCCTCCATCGCCTTTTCCACCTACAACACCACATTCACCGTCTCCTCAACCTCCGACTCCGCATCCACCTCCTCCTCCGAGTTGCAGGTTAATTATTTTTACTTTTTATTTATTTTATTTTAAGTTATTTCCCTATCCACATTTGTTTGCAGAGCACTTGCCATGATCTTAAGCACATTTTGCTGCCTTTTGCAGCCCTCTAGCCCTTTCCATTATATTTTTAGGGCCATTTTAGTGCCCAAAAGTTCGGGTCCCCATTGACTTCAATGGGGTTCGGGGTCAAGTTCGGGTAAGTGAACTTTTTTGTGAAGTTCGGTCGATCCCGTTGAACCGTAACTTCCAGGTGTTTGCTCAACTCTACATGGCACCTTATGGCAAAAAACTCCCTGAGGATCTGAAATAAAAATAATTATTGCTCTACATAAAAAAACTGAGCTGCAGCATAGTGGCCAAGACCGTACAGCGGTTTAACAGGACAGGTTCCACTCAGAACAGCCTCGCCATGGTCGATCAAAGAAGTTTAGTGCACATACACAGCATTGTATCTTTTCAAAAGACTTATGAGTGCTGCCAGCATTGCTGCAGAGGTTAAAAGGGTGGGGGGTTAGCTTGTCAGTGCTCAGACCATACGCCACACATTGAATTAAATTGGTCTGCATGGCCGTTGTCCCAGAATGAAGCCTCTTCTAAGGATGATGCACAAGAAAGCCAGCAGTTTGCTGAAGACAAGCAGACTAAGCACGTGGATTACTGGAACCATGTCCTGTGGTCTGATGAGACCAAGATAAACTTATTTGGTTCAGATGGTGTCAAGCGTGTGTGGTGGCAACCACGTTATTAGTACAAAAGACAATCAAGCATGGTGGAGGGAGTAGTGTCATGGTTTCGGGCTACATAAGTGCTGTGGGCTGTGGGCTGTGGGGAGCTACAGTTCATTGAGGGAACCATGAATGCCAACAGGTACTGTGACATACTGAAGAAGAGCATGATCCCCTCCCTTCTGAAACTGGTATGCAGGGCATTTCAACATGATAGCGACCCCAAACATACCCCCAAGATGACCACTGCCTTGCTAAAGAAACTGAGGGTAAAGGTGCTGGACTAGCCAAGCATGTCTCAAGACCATAGGCGTCGCTAGAGGGGGCAAGGGGGAGTAAACCCCCCCTAGGTAATCCCCCCCCCCCCCCCACAGCTTGAGCCGCAAGATCCATTTTGGAAGTGCTGATTAGTACCAGAGGACCAAGAAGCGGCATTCTAGTCCTTGGCTGTCGGCTGTGCAGGGCTGCTCACAGCGTGAGTCGCTCTGTGATGTCACGCTGTGCGCACGACAGCAGGATGAAGAACATCATGAAGCAGGGGCATCCAGGAGCAGGAGAGGTAAGTCAGTGTTTTATTTATTTTGGCATGAGGCTGCTGGGGGCTGATCATCTGAGGCCTGATTAGGGGTCATTTACATTGGGGTCTAAGCTGAGGTCTGATTGGGGGTCTGATTTGAGGTCTTGTTGGGGTCTTATTAACATTGGGGGTCTGATTGGGGCTGTCAGCTAAGGTCTGATTAACATTGGGGGTCTAATTGGTGGTCTGAACTGAGGTGTAATGAAAATAATTTTTTTTTCTTATTGTCCTCCTCTGTCTTATGGGTCGGTGCGTCTTATCGGTCTCCTTCCTGAACTGCAGAGCAGTGCCCACTTCCATCCCTGTGCCCAGAGCACTGATCCTGAGTCTGCTGGGGTCTTTATAACTGTAAGTATTTACAGTAATTCACTGTAAGCTATATTATATATATTACTTGTTATATGTGAGTAAGGGTGCTTGGAGAAGGGGAGGGGGGATGTAGAAGTGCCCCCCCCCCCATTTTTGACTGTGGTATCTTATGTGATCCCCCTATATATTGTTCCTAGAGTCTCCACTGCTCCAGACCTAAATGCTATTAAACATCTGTGGGGCATCCTCAAACGGAAGGTGGAAGAGTACAAGGTCTCTAATATCTACCAGCTCTGTGATGTCATTATTGAGGTGTGGAAGAGAATTACAGTGGCATGCCCAAGAGAGTTAAGGCAGTGCTGGAAAGTAATGGTGACCACAGAAAATATTGATACTTTGGTCACAATTTGGCCATTTTCTCTTAGGAGTGTACTCACTTTTGTTGCCAACATTAATGGCTGTGTGTTGAGTTATTCAGAGGGCACACCAAATTTGACACTGCTATACAAGCTGTACACTGACTACTTTACATTGCTGTACTGCTGTACACTGACTACTTTACTTTATCAAAGTGTCATATCTTCAGTGTGTCCCATGAACAGATATATATATATATAGATATGAAATATTTCAACAAATGTGAGGGGTGTGATACTACAAATGGGATTATCAATATATAATTATTTGAATTTCCTTAAGTTTTTTTATTTTGTAACATTTACAATAAACAAATCAAAACTATGAGCAATTTGTTCACATGCAAGAGCAATCTACAAGAATAATAATTCTGCTGACATTTTTTTATTCTGTGCTCATCATGGTTTATATCGTTAATAGTTTCTGGAAGAAACAGAAATTTGCATTAAAAGCTTTCTCCTATTCTCTGAATGTCATTTTTACTGAAGTCTGTCCTTAACACAAAAAAAGAAAACAAGATAGATAAGAATACTTTTTGAAATGACAAATTAATGTGTGTTTGACATCAGTGCTGTTGACAAATGACACAATTTTGTTAGATTAGTTTCTAGACCAGGACAGCTTTATGCACCACAATTGCGGGTGAAGAAGACAAGATGAGGGTGAAGAAAGTAATGCATGGCCACAAACTATTGCCATATACAAATTAAAGGATCATATTTGCTGAAGAGTCTTTAAAATATTGAATGTATAACTTTTGGCAAGAAACAACAGCCTGCGGATGAGATGCTGGCTTATTTATTATCCAAGTCATGTTTTAAGGACTGTTTAAAAGGTTGAACAATGACTTATGTAATACAGTAGTTGCCTTACATCTGGTTGCATTAGACACAGAGCTTGCTAAGAGCTCATTTGCATACCCTCTTTAAAAAATTTCAGTGTTGCCTGGCCTATAAGTCTCCTCCTGCCATTTAGGCGCTCTCCATAAGGAGATATTGTACCCCCCAAATCAGGGGCGGACTGGGCCGGGGGGCAGGGGGGCAACTGCCCCCTGGGTCTCTCTGTTGCCTCTTTATAGGCCCCCATCGCCAAAATGACCGACCGACCGCTGCGCTGCTGTGTGTAACTTACTAACTTACTTGTGACAGACGGGCCGGCGCAGCGGTAGCGCACTTGTATACAGCAGGGCAGCGGCAGCCTGGGCAGTGGAGGGAGAGGTGTGTCCCCTTCCCCTTCCTATGATAGGCTGCCGGCCTAGTGCCTACAGCCTATCAGAGCGAGGCCGGCGCAGGCGGCGCGATGACGTCATGTCATCACGCCGCGGGCCTGACTTATTAGAGCCTGAGAGCCATACCGTACAATGGCGGGAGTCGGGAATAGGCGCTGGCGCACTGCACAGACTCACTCAACATCATTCGCGCTGCCAGCCTGGCCACTTGTCCTGGTGGTAAGTATGTTTTTGTCACTTTTTTTGTTTGTCAACTCTAACTTTACTGTACTGGTGGCTAGCTACTGGGGGGGGGGGCTGCCTGGCACATGATGGGGCCTGGGGGGGCCTAAAATATATGGCTACTTTGGTGGGGGGCCCTATGCTATAGCTAGTGTAAGAAGGCACGGGGAATGATTGTGGACGATAGATACGTGTCACCGAGGTTCCTGGCCTCGGTGGAGTAAGAGCCGTTTTTTTCATGTCAGCAGCAGTAGCTGTTTGACACTTTTGATAGGTAGCATGGCTACTATAGCTGATCCGGGACGGCTTTTACTGGGAGTAGTCAAAGTGCTGGGTGGGTTGACTACTCCCCATGTTCCAGGCCGGGTTTTGGCTGGGCTATAAAGCTCAGGCAGCACTGTCAGGTGTGGATTATCTTCCATCCTGACAGTGAAGCTGTGGAGTCCTCTGGGCTGAACACTAAAGACTGCAAACAGGCGTGCAGGCCGCCTGGAAGCCTGCCATTGAACTTTGGGGTTGCTGAGCTCTCAGGCAGGTGTGAAGCAACACCTAGGCCTTCAGGTGAACTCTGTTTTGTTTGGCTGTGTGAACAAGCACAAGGACTGTTATGTTTTTTTTCTGAGTGTAAATAAAACACTGAAGTTTGAGTCACTACCTGGGTCCTTGCCTCTATACTGCGTCCGCTAACCTGTCTACCTGAGCAAATCCCCACATTTGGTGGAGGATGCGCGCAGAAAGCAGTGAGGCTGGCGTGAAGGCCGAAATATTTTTGTTTTTCTAAACATATGTCCTTTATTAAGCCGGCAAAGTTGCAGCCTGTGTTCCCTGACAAAATGGAGGCGGTTGTAAAAGCCCTTGTGGAGGCTAACTTGCAGCAGCGGGAGGCCAACAAGCAGCAGCAGGAGACCAACCAGCTACTGCTACAGCACGTGATGGCGTTACAAGCTGCAGGAGCGTCCCACCACGTCCACGATGCCCGGAAAGTTGTCCGTGCAGCGATCCCTAAGATGACCCCCTCGGATGATGTTGAGACCTATCTGGCAGTGTTAGAGAAGGTGGCCGTGAGGGAGAAATTACCCCGAGAACAGTGGGCTGAGGTCGTCGCTCCGTTCCTGGCGTCTGGACCCCAGCAAGTGTTTTTTGACCTCCCAGATGATCAAGCAGCTGACTACCCGACCGTGAAAGGTGAGATCCTGGCAAGACTTGGGGTGAATGTTTTGGTCCGGGCCCAGCGGGTGCATCAGTGGCAGTTTAACCCGGCTGAACCCGCTAGACCACAATACTATGACTTGCTACATCGGTTGCAAAAATGGCTGCAGCCAGACATACTGACTCCTACTGCTATGTTAGACCGTCTGTTAGCAGATGTATTCTGGAGGGCTTTGCCATACCCTCTCCAGCACTGGATCGGCCAGGTGTCACCTGGGAATGCCTTAGAGATGGTCGACCTGGTGGAGCGATATGAGGCCACCAGAAACCTGCAGGGGGGTTCTTTTGGGAGGGGGCCAGTCAAACCCCGGAAATCTCCACCCCAGACCCGGCGGCCGGCCAAACCCGCCCAGGATGTACCCCTTGCAGACCCAGCCCCAGTGGTCTGCTGGCAGTGTCGGGAGCCTGGACACATAAGGGCCTACTGTCCCCATCGGGGTGAACCCATGGATACGAACTATGGTTACCGCCATTCATTGTATGCCCGGAAGCTGTGTGCCACAGGTGTCTCTGAGACTATAGACAATAGCCACCTGTGTCAGGTGGAAGTGGGGACACTCTGGCGGTGGCACTGCTGGATTCAGGGAGTCTGGTGTCTCTGGTAAGAGCTGCCCTCGTGCGACCCACGGAGTATACTGGCCGAAAGGTCGGGGTGGTGTGTATTCATGGAGACTTAAAGGACTATCCCACCGCCCTGGTCTCTCTATCAACTGTGGCTGGCAGGTGGGTTCATGAGGTGGCCGTCGCTACAAAATTACAGTATGAACTTATAATTGGGAGAGACTTCCCTGGTTTCCCAGCACTCTGGCCGGATACGAAAGTCACCACTGCCCGGGAGGCAGATGGAACCCTAGCAGAGTGGCCTGGCTCAGGGGGGAGACCAGAACCCTGGGAACCCGAGACCGAAGGGCCAGCGGTAGGGGTGACCGCCACTTCGGTGGAAGAGGGGGAGATAAACCCACTGAATGTAATGGTGGGAGACGTGGAGGATTTGCCACCGGGACCTGAGTTGGCAGACCTCAACGTCTCTGGCGAAAATTTCGGTACCGCACAACACCGGGATCCCACCCGGGCTTGGGAGAATGTGATAATAATTGATGGTGAACCACAAAAACCTGGGGCTGAGTCAGTGTTTCCCCGGTTTGTTGTTCACCAGGGAATGCTGTATCGGGTAAACCAGCTGCGGGGTGAGCATATTGAACAGCTGGTGGTGCCCAAAGCGTACCGCAAACTCGTGTTGGAGCTAGCCCACCAGCATGTTCTTGGGGGACACCTGGGATGGCAGAAGACGCAGGACCGGATATTACAGAGGTTTTACTGGCCCAGTGTGTTCAAAGAAGTAGAACTATTTTGTAAGTCTTGCCCAACTTGCCAGATAACTAGCCCCCAGCCACATTTCCGTAGTCCCCTGGTGCCTCTGCCGATTATCGAGGTTCCGTTCGAAGTCCGCTAGAGGGCACCAACATATTTTGGTCGTCCTAGACTATGCCACTCGGTACCCTGAGGCGGTGCTCTTGCGACATACATTGGCCAAACTGATAGCGAAGGAGTTGATGGAGATGTTTTCTCGCGTGGGCCTACCTAAAGAGGTTCTGACTGACCAGGGGACTCCTTTTATGTCCAAGGTCATGAGGGAACTCTGTAAGTTGCTGCACATTAAACAGCTACGGACGTCCGTTTATCATCCGCAAACTGACGGCCTGGTTGAAAGGTTTAATAAAACATTAAAAAATATGTTAAAACGAGTGGTGGCTAAGAATGGGAAGGACTGGGACCTCCTTCTCCCCTATCTGATGTTTGCAGTGCGAGAAGTGCCCCAGGCCTCTACTGGGTTCTCGCCCTTCGAACTGCTATATGGCAGGCATCCTCGCGGGCTGTTGGACATAGCCAAAGAGGCATGGGAGCAGCAACCCACACCCTATAAAAGTGTTGTGGAATATGTCACCCAGATGCAGGAACGCATGGAAGCGGTGTTACCGCTGGTAAAAGAACATATGGAGGCAGCGCAGCAAGCTCAGAGTCGGGTCTATAATAGGCAGGCTCGGGTCCGGAACTTTAACCCGGGAGATCGGGTTTTGGTTCTGGTTCCGACGGTGGACAATAAGTTCCTGGCTAGGTGGCAGGGACCCTACGAAGTACTCGAAAAAGTTGGGGAAGTAAACTACAAGGTACACCAGCCAGGGCGGCGAAAGCCGGAGCAGGTGTACCATGTGAATTTACTTAAACCTTGGAAAGCTAGGGAGACCAGTTCAGGTGATAGCTCACGACCGAGTTTTCTAGGAGAAGAAGTTCCAGCCCCTATATATGATACAAAAGAAGCGGTGGTCACAGTAAAAATTGCTGACACCCTCTCCCCTAAACAGGCTCAGGAAGCTAGGGAATTCATTTGTCGGAACACTGATGTGTTCTCGGACCTCCCTGGACGCACTTCCCTAATCCGGCATGACATTGTCACTGAGCCTCAGGCAAGAGTCCGGTTAAAACCATACCGGGTACCCGGGAAAACTGCTTTCATCACCCCTGAGGGGCTGTATCAGTATAAAGTGTTACCCTTTGGTCTGCATGGTGCCCCCGCAATGTTCCAACGACTCATGGACATTGTACTTCGTCCACATCGTCGGTACGCATCGGCTTACTTGGATGACATCATCATCCACAGTGGCGACTGGGAAAGTCACCTACCCAAAGTGCAGGCTGTAGTGGACGCCCTTAGGAAGGCCGGACTGACCGCTAACCCAAAGAAGTGCTCAATAGGGTTAGAGGAGACAAAGTATCTTGGGTATGTCATTGGGCGCGGGGTCATCAAGCCCCAAGTAAACAAAATAGAGGCAATATGGAGTTGGCCCCGACCTGTCACCACGAGGCAGGTAAAGTCATCCTGGGCATGGTGGGCTATTACATGAGGTTCGTTCCCCATTTTGCCACTTTAGTGGCACCATTGACAGACCTCTTGAAGGGGTGAAAGTCAGTGACGGTCCATTGGAATGAGCAGGCAGAAAGGGCTTTCTCCGCCTTGAAATCGGCCCTGTGTGGGTCCCCGGTTTTGGTGACACCCGATTTCAAGAGGGAGTTTATAGTTCAGACCGACGCCTCTGAGGTTGGCCTGGGTGCTGTACTGTCTCAGGAAGTCAACGGGGAGGAGCATCCCGTTGTCTTCCTCAGCCGTAAACTCACCCCAGCTGAGACTAGGTACAGTATAGTGGAGAGAGAGTGCCTGGCTATCAAGTGGGCACTCGAGTCTCTCCGCTATTATCTGTTGGGGAGGAAGTTCCGTCTGGTGACTGACCATTCCCCTCTCAAGTGGATGAGCCAAGCCAAAGAGAGGAATGCCCGAGTCACCCGGTGGTTCCTAGCCTTACAGAATTTTAAGTTCTCCATAGAACACAGGGCAGGCCGCTTGCAGGGAAACGCGGATGCCTTGTCCCGAGTGCACTGTTTGACGTGTGTTCAACCCCGCAGGGTTGAACAAAGGGGGGAGGTATGTAAGAAGGCACGGGGAATGATTGTGGACGATAGATACGTGTCACCGAGGTTCCTGGCCTCGGTGGAGTAAGAGCCATTTTTTTCATGTCAGCAGCAGTAGCTGTTTGACACTTTTGATAGGTAGCATGGCTACTATAGCTGATCCGGGACGGCTTTTACTGGGAGTAGTCAAAGTGCAGGGTGGGTGACTACTCCCCATGTTCCAGGCCGGGTTTTGGCTGGGCTATAAAGCTCAGGCAGCACTGTCAGGTGTGGATTATCTTCCATCCTGACAGTGAAGCTGTGGAGTCCTCTGGGCTGAACACTAAAGACTGCAAACAGGCGTGCAGGCCGCCTGGAAGCCTGCCATTGAACTTTGGGGTTGCTGAGCTCTCAGGCAGGTGTGAAGCAACACCTAGGCCTTCAGGTGAACTCTGTTTTGTTTGGCTGTGTGAACAAGCACAAGGACTGTTATGTTTTTTTTCTGAGTGTAAATAAAACACTGAAGTTTGAGTCACTACCTGGGTCCTTGCCTCTATACTGCGTCCGCTAACCTGTCTACCTGAGCAAATCCCCACACTAGCTACTGGCAGTCTGACTGGCACTTATGGGGGCGGGGGGCCTATGGCTACTGTACTGGCACTGTCTGGCACTTATAGTGGGGGCCCTATGGCTACTGGCACATTATTGGGGGGGCCTATGGCTAGCAGTGTCTGGCACTTATGGGGGGCCTATGGCTACTGGCATATTATAGGGGGGCCTATGGCTACTGGCAGTCTGGCACTTATAGGGCGGGCCTATGGCTACTGGCACATGTTGATGGGGGCTCAGGCTACTGGCACATGATAGGGGGGGCCCTATGGCTACTGGCACATGATAGGGGCGGGATCTATGGCTACTGGCACATGATAGGGGGGCTCAGGCTACTGGCACATGATAGGGGGCTATGGCTATTGGCACATAATAGGGGGGCTCAGGCTACTGGCACATGAATTATAGGGGGGGCTCAGGCTACTGGCACATGATAGGGGGCCTATGGCTACTGGCACATCATGGGGGGTGCTCAGGCTACTGGCACATGATGGGGGGGGCTCTGGCTATTGGCACATGATAGGGGGGCTATGGCTACTGGCACATGATGGGTGGCTCTGGCTACTGGCACATGATAGGGGCGGGCCTATGGCTACTGGCACATGATGGGTGGCTCAGGCTACTGGCACATGATAGGGGGGCCTATGGCTACTGGCACATTATTGGGGGAGATCTATTGGGGGCACTTATTACTGGCACATTGGGGGCACTTCTTACTGGCACATTATTGGTGGGCACTATAGGGGCATCTACTGAGGCCACAAAGAACAGTTATTTTATATGGGGGCTCTGTATAGGGGCATTTTATACTGGGACACATTATGGTGGGTACTATGGGGAAGGTGGGAGAGGACTACTATAGGGTCATCTACGGTGGCACTGAGAAGGGGTATTTTATACTTACAAATTATGGGGGACACTGAGGGCATCTACCTGGGCACTATATATGGGGCATTTTATACTGGTACATTATGGGGGGCACTAGGAGGGAGGGGGGAGAGGAGCACTATGGGGGCATTTACTGGGGGCACTATATAGGGGTATTTTATACTGGCACATTATGGGGGCACTATGGGGACGTTAGCTCAACTGGGGGCATTACAAGGGGGTATTTTTGTCACATTATAAGAAGAATTATTTCTACTGGGGGGGCCATTATGGTGGGATTTATTACTCCCCCATGGTATGACACCCTATTAGCAGCACCAGCCTCTTCCTGCTCTGCTATCCCTCTGTGTCCGAGGGTCAAGCCAAGTAATTGTAAGTTTTCATATGAAATATGTTTATGTCATACACATATAGCATACACCGTACCCCACAATATACAGTTTCTTCTGCAAAAGTCATCAAGTGTCATGGGGGGGCCCTTATTGTTTTTAGCCCCAGGGCCCCATTTTGCCCCAGGACCTCTGGGTGTTACTTGCCCCATGGGCCAAAAGTTGCCAGTCAGCCCCTGCCCCAAATCACAACTTTTAACAGGCATGAGTGGAAAAAAGTCAAAGCTGATATATCATCATTGAGGCATAGGGTTAGGGTTATGCCGACACTCCTCCAAATGACTGATCTCAGGTGTTTCTGCTGTACCCATTGCTTGCAGGTACATATAATCAACCACACATCCATGTAATCTCCATGAGTAAACATTGATGGTAGTAGTGGTTGAACTCAGGAGCTCAGTGACTATAAAGGTAGCACTACCACTGTCATAAGAGGCCACTTTTGCCACAAACCAGTTAGTAATATTTTGAACTGCTCAAAGTGACAGTTATAGCATCCAACCTGGAGCCCATAACAGCTGTCACTCAGAGCAAAGGAGAGGGCCTCAGATGTTAGACCATATTTATTGCTGGTGTATGTACTGATGTCAGCATGTTAACAAATAAGTTTTAATGGGACACTACTATAAAAAAATGTTAGCACATTTTAACAACTTACAGTATATGTGAATCTTCCATATATTAAAAACAGTGGATGAATTTCTGTAGATAATTTTTCCATGTATCCATGTATTTTATTTCCTATCCTGGTTCTAAACTTACTCCTTTGTTTGGACATCCAGCAGGCAAACAGTCACTCAATTAGTGAATCACACATTACACTGATAAGTGTAGTGCTATTTTGAGTCATCTTTATCTAGGCCAAAAGAACAATATCTAAGTCGAAAGAACAATAAAGCTATCATACTATCATCCCAATTCTACTTTTATACTAGAAAATAACATCTGCTATGCACATCGGCAGTAAACTAACAATGGGTTGCCTATCTATAAATAGGTTTTATCTCCCTCTGCTGAAACCTAGACAATATTTTGAACTTAATCTTCAATAGCACAGTGCTGCTTAAATGAAGAAGAGAAAAAGGCAAACATTTAAAAAAAAATGTTTTCTATGAATATTCAGTTTAAAATAAATATATACTACTAAAAATAAAAGTTCAGAAAGTGCAAAGTTGAAACAGTTTACTTATATCTATGTCTGTATGCACACATTATCACATAATTACAAGAACTAAATAGACCCAAAAATCTCAATGATCCAGACACTGTGTTGATAAAAGTCCTGTTCAGGTGCATGCAGTGATTACAAGTGTAACTGCTCATATTCTCAGTAGAAAGAAATAGAGATCCTCTAGCAGTGGCTTATTACACATGTCCTTGGCAGTGGAAGGATTAAATGACTAAGCTCTTTTTATAATTTGTTGAGCTTTTTATGTTATTTTTGTATATGACATAAAGCTTTATTTTAGGCAGCAGTTTTACAGAATAGCATTTTGTTACTACTGCTACTAGTGTTTAAAGGCATCAGTGTATATATAAGATGGCACCTTTTTTAACGTTTGCGCTGCTATTATTTTCAGTCAAATATTCATTCACAAAAAGCTTCCCATTTATAATGTGTTTCTGTAAGGGGGCTGATCTGTGGATATATAATTATTTAGAATGAACAATATAAAATGCTTTAGCAGACACCATTGCTTCTAAAGCAGCTAGATTTTTGATACAACCCAAGATCCAATGCCAGTAATAAAGCAAATTGGTGGTGGGCAAATTACAGTTTTTCAAAAGTAACCTCACATATTATTATAGTTGTATGAATCTAAATTGCACCAGCTCAGGAACATTTTATACAGCTACGGCACACTTTATTATGCTTTGCTTATTAGAATTGGCAAACTTATGAACTGGCAAGCAGTTTTTGGCCAGTTTGAGAATGATGAGGTTTCAAGGACAACAGGGTCACTCTTTCTGGCCTACGACACTCACATTTTCTGGCATTTTTTTAAATCTCCTAATAAAGCTGTGGTGTAAAAATAAAAGCATATATTCCACATGGAAGATTTTTTATGCAGATATGGCTTTTTCAGGTATGTAAAGTGAACGCTGCCTTTAATTTCAAAGTCTCTTGAAACAGATGTTCTAAATGAAAGTTGGCAAATATTAAAACCAGGGATCAGAGTATTGCCTACTATCATATTTGGATGAACATTTTATTTCCATTCATCTAAGAGCTTATTTGGCTCATGAGACTGTATGTTATAAAGCTGATGACAGAGCAGGAACTATGGCAGAATTTCCTCAAGAGATACAATTTAATCAATTCAATTGATTTTTTTTCTAAATTAAAAATCAAACAAGTTCAGCTTAAATAGATCATTTAGTTTTTTGTACACCATTTTTATCATCTCAGAACCTTATGCCTACATACTAAGTGGACTTGGACTTCAAAGTAGACAAAAATGGTCAGTAGCCCTTGACAAATCATTAAAGCTTGTAAGAATGATAGCTACTGCTACTGATGATATCATTTCAGGTTATTATAAAGTTCCTATGCGTGCGAACTATAATCTGATTGAAGCAATATATTATAGTGAAATATCATTTACAGTGAGATGTTATTGCAAAAACACATACATATCAAAAAGAAAACACAAACACATTGATCCTAAAAGATAGTTCTGTCTAAAAACCCAACTTTCACCCTTCTAAACTTTCTTCCCTGAGTTCACTGTATGCTGCAGGAGCTAAGAAATGTCTCTCTTCTCAATTACTATGAGAAGAGCTGCACATGCTATACATTTTGAACACCTGTTGGTACCATATTATGTAAGTAACCATCATATTTCTTGGATCGATTTTCTCAGCATGTAAATGACAAACATACTTCATTTTTATAATCCATAAAATGAATGTGACATGTAATGGTGGGACAACCCTTTAAAGGGAATGTGTCATGGAACTTGTCTTCTGCCAGATACATTTAGATAGTGACACATATCCTTTATTCTAATTTGCTTTTTTTTTTCTGATAATTTTTTTTCTATACCTCAACAGGATTATGGGGCTGCTATCTTGGCTGTGCTGTTCTTAACAGCATGTAGAGATATTTGTTACAGCAGCCACCAGGAATCATATACAAAATGGACAAGAGGGGACCTCATTGACTTCTATCATATAGTTTTCTAGGCATGCCCTGTGACACTTTGACATCATATCACCTATTAGGAATTGTGGATTCTGTGTTATCTATATACAAAGGCGATATATGTCATTCTAATCCTACCTGTAATGACAAGCAGATAACTGCAGTACAGTGATCTTTACAAACAAAGAAGTGACGCCTATTATTAGTCCTACTGGCCAGTGTAAAAGCTGTTGGATTCTATGTTTTTTAAACAGATGTTGACATGGAAAATTTTAACCCCTTAAGGACGCATGACATACCTGTACGTCATGGTTTCCGAGTCCTTAAGGACCCATGACGTACAGGTACGTCATGAGTAGTTCCGATCACTGCTGCTCAGCCAACAGTGATCGGAACAAGGTACCTGCTGAAATCATTCAGCAGGTACCTTGTTACAATGCCCAGGGGGGTCCTGTGACCCCCCATATCGGTGATCGCTGCAAACCGCAGGTCAATTCAGACCTGCGGTTTGCAGTGCTTTGTGCGATCTCTGATCCCCTCGGTCTGTGACCATGGGGATCAGAGAGTTAATGCCCCCAAAGTGTTCATTTTTAACACTTGGTTGCGATCGGCGGGAGGCGGTGCGGCAGGCGGGATCTGCTCTATAAAAATATCACATGACGTGTAAATAAGCCATTTTTTGGCACCTTACATCACTAAAAGTGTAGTACAAAGCGATCAAAAAAGCGTATGCCTCCCAAAGTAGTACCAATCAAACCGTAATCTCATCCCGCAAAAAATGAGTCCATACCTAAAACAATTGCCCAAAAAATAAAAAAAACTATGCTTCTCAGACTAAAACATTATTTTTTTTGTTTCATAAATGCTTTTTAGTGTTAAATGTAAAAAAAAACTAAAAAGTAGACATATTGGATATCTCCATGTCCATAAGAATCTGCTCTATAAAAATATCACCTGACCTAAACCCTCAAGTAAAAACTTAAAAAAAAATTAAATAAAAACTTTGTCAAAAAGCCATTTTTTTGTCACCTTACATCACAAAAAGTGTAATAGCAAGCGATCAAAAAGTCATATGACCCCCCAAATAGTGCCAATCTAACCGTCACCTCATCCCGCAAAAAATGAGCCCCTAGATAGGACAATCGCCCAAAAAAAAAATATATATATGGCTCTCAAACTATGGAGACACTAAAACATGATTTTTTTTTTGTTTTAAAAAATGATATTATTGTGTAAAACGTATATAAATAAATAAAAAGTATACATATTAGGTATTTCCGCGTCCGTCACAACCTGCTCTATAAAAATAACACATGACAGTTATTTGGCCATACAGCAGTTTACGACCACATATTGGGTGTTTCTGCAAATTGCATATTGCATATTGGGTGTTTCTGCAAACTACAGAATCGGGGGGATAAATATTAAGCTTTGTTTGGCTGTTAACCCTTGCTTTGTTACTGGAAAAAATGGATTAAAATGGAAAATTTTCCAAAAAATCGAACTTCTGAAATTTTATCTCCATTTGCCACTAACTCTTGTGGAAAACCTAAAAACGTTTGTAAAATCAGTTTTGAATACCTTTAGGGGTGTAGTTTCCAGAATGGGGTAATTTTTGGGTGGTTTCTATTATGTAAGCCTCACAAAGTAACTTCAGACCTGAACTGGTCCCTAAAAAGTGGGTTTTTGAAAATTTCTGAAAATTTTCAAGATTTGCTTCTAAACTTCTAAGTCTTAAGATCGATACTTGAAGTAGACATATGGGGAATGTAAATCAATAACTTTTTTGGCGGTATTACTATGTATTATAGAAGTAGAGAAATTGAAACTTGGAAAATTGCTAATTTTTCAAAATTTTTGGTAAATTTTGTATTTTTTAATAAATAAAAATGAAATTTTTCGACTTAATTTTACCACTGTCATGAAGTACAATATGTGACGAAAAAACTATCTCAGAATGGCCTGGATAAGAAAAAAGCATTTTAAAGTTATCACCACATAAAGTGACACTGGTCATATTTTCAAAATATGGCCGAGTCCTTAGGGTGAAATAGGGCTGAGTCCTTAAGGGGTTAAATAATACAGCCAAAAATTATTTCTGTGTTTTAATATATCACTGCATTGCATATTTTTTCCAAAATGAGCAAAGAAGTCATCACAGTCTGGGTACTGACATGACAAATATTCATTACACTAATATGTGCAAAAACATTTCTGTCCAAGATCCTAATTTATCCAATACAAACCCAGACTGTAGGAACTGGGTATATTCCCCCACATGCTACACTTGTCTTTGGCTAGTTTCACATCTGCAGCATGCTGTTACAGCAGAGAATGCAGTGATTTGGCTGGACTTAAACAACTGTGGATTATAATCAATGGGGTATAGTGGGCAGACACACTATACAGCAGTCCCAAATCTAGAGAACTCCAGCAGAGTGTTCTCTGCCGGAACATCATGCCAGAGAAGTGAAACTAGCCTAATTGGTCCAAAACATTATTTCTTAATGCTGCCAGTACACATTTACATAATATGACAAACGCAGAAGCCTCAAAAACATATATAATGATGCTGCTGGTCTACTGTAGACCCTAATATGCACTGCCAAGCAAAAGGGTAACAATATTTTAAACTTTTGACTTTCAGGCTCCATATCTCACCATCCACTACAGCTTGAATGTTAGACTACCATCATTTTATAGACAATCATCTTGGATATCTTATACATAAATTGGACTTGCAACTATTTAGCATTTGATTAGTTATGCATATTCTTGTCATGTAACTGCATTGTTACTTTTGTACTTCTAAAATTCAAATATTAATTTCTATTATTTTGTAAATCCACCTTTGGCTTTCAACACTGACCAAATTCTTCTGGGCAAGCTCTCAATCAGATTCAAGCATGTCTCAACTGAAATCTGTTCCCAGGTCTCTTCTACACATTCAGAATGTTGGTCCATACTGGTTGACTCACTTGGGTACGAATACAGCTTTTTCTTCATCTATACCCACAAGTGTTGGATTGGGTTGAGGTCTGGGGACTGTGGGAGCCAATCCAGCACATCTACTTCATTGTCATTGAACCATTTCTTCTCCAATCTCAATGTATGCTTTGGGTCGTTGTCCTGCTGGAACACTATGTTGTCCTTTTTATGCCCATAGTACTCAAGTGTATAAAGTAACCAGTATTGTACTCAGATATAGCTCAGCATTGAGACCACCATCAATCTTGGTCAAGTATCCAATACCTTTGGCTGTGAAACAACTCTATTTCATCAAGCTTCCTCCACTGAACTTGACAGTTCTTTAATTTATTTCTCATCACTCCAAATCACCTGGAACGGACGGACTTCATTTCATATTCTTCCAACTGTCATGGCACTCACATGAGGCATTGTGGCAATTTTCTTGGCCACGATACCGCTATCGATGAGCTGGATGATGCTGTTTCTCTTTTCTTTTCTTCTTCATGCCTGCTCCTGGATTCGAACCAGTGACCTTTCACTTTGGAATCAACCTAATAATACACTGAGCTATTAGGGAATGTGAGAACAGGTTGTGATTTGTAGCACTGTATACAAGAAGAATGAGATTGTTCCAACACCAGGAGTAAAACAGAAACAATGCAGTTACATGACAAGAATCTGCATAACTAATTATATGCCAAATCGTCCAATTTATGTATGAGATAGCCAAGATGATTGTCTATTAAATGATAGTAGTCTGATGTTCAAAGCTGTAGTGGATGGTGAGATATGGTGCCTGAAAGTCAAAAGTTCAAAACATTGTTACTAGAGATGAGCAAATTTCTAAAAAAAATTTGATTCTGACAGTTTGCCGAATTTCCCAAAAAGATTCTATTTGAATTTATTAGTGATGAATCACATTAAAAAGCAGTTGTTTCCTGGCTGCTGAGAGTCTGTATACTGGTGTAGAACACTGTGCATTGCAGAAATAAATGCATATGGAGTCCGCTGTGAGTCAGACAGGTGTCACTCTTAGAATCACTTCACACCTCACTTACTTGGTCAGTTACATGGCCAAAACTGGCCAAATAACTTGAGTGTGAACTTAGCCTTACAGATCAATGTTAGAGTCAAGAAGAAGCACACTTCTTTTAAAACATCATCAGCTGATTCCACTTAGATTTCTACAAAACCTGATTTGTTATATGCTGAAACAAGTAGTGCCCCCATGACCATGAGTGGTGAGATGGCAACAGCATGAGGAGTCAACACAGTGGCCCAGTCACAGAGTGGTGAGGGTGGAAATCTCATGAGTCATGAGCAAAGTGGCCCAGTCACAGAGTGGTGAGGGTGAGAATCGCATCAGGAATCGCACAAGTCGTTAACACAGTGGCCCAGTCACAGAGTGGTGAGGATGGGAATCACATGAGTTGTCAACACAGTGGCCCAGTCACAGAGGGGTGAGGGTGAGAATCGCATGAGGAATCACATGAGTTGTCAACACAGTGGCCCAGTCAGAGTGTTGAGGGTGGAAATCGCATGAGTAGTCAACACAGTGGCCCAGTCACAGAGTGGTGAGTGTGAGTGGTGAGTGTGAGAATCTAATGAGGAATCGCATGAGTCGTCAACACAGTGGCTCAGTCAGAGTGGTGAGGGTGGGAATAGCATTAGGAAACGCATGAGTCGTCAACACAGTGGCCCAGTCACAGAGTGGTGAGGGTGGGAATCACATGAGTTGTCAACAAAGTGGCCCAGTCACAGAGTGGTGAGGGTGAGAATCTAGTGAGGAATCACATGAGTTATCAACACAGTGGCCCAGTCAGGGTGGTGAGGGTGAGAATCGCATGAGGAATCACATGAGTTGTCAACACAGTGGCCCAGTCAGAGTGTTGAGGGTGGAAATCGCATGAGTAGTCAACACAGTGGCCCAGTCACAAAGTGGTGAGTGTGAGAATCTAATGAGGAATCGCATGAGTCGTCAACACAGTGGCCCAGTCAGAGTGGTGAGGGTGGGAATAGCATTAGGAAACGCATGAGTCGTCAACACAGTGGCCCAGTCACAGAGTGGTGAGGGTGGGAATCGCACACTGCTGCCTTCCTGCTGACTCATAGCCACACTACCACCCTGCTGGCTCTGCCGCTGCCTCCCTCTTCTCCTGATGATGATGAAGCCCCCTCTTGTCTGCACATCACTGATGTCACCCTCACCAGTCTCAGGCCCACGTGCCAGACTGCTCGCAACACCAGCTCCCACGTGACTATCATTGCCGCTACTTGCCTGCCTACTGGAGGAAGTAGCAGTTCTCTCTTCCTCACCTGTCTATCAGACATACTGTACTATAACATTAACTGCAAGGGTAAAAGAGCAATAGTATCAGGCCGCAATTTTGCACGAACTCCGCAACTTCTAATTGACACATCGAATTAAGTGTAAAAGAATTTGAACACCCTAAAATGTAGAACAGGTACAGATCTTTCCAAGCAAGAATGGACATACTTTTATATATGAAATAAACACACACCAAAACTGTTTGTATCAGACTGCAAATTCACTACAAAAGCAAGGATGAATGGAAGTACTTTTATATATTTAAATATATATATATATTTCCACTTTACAAATCTCTAGTCAGACCACACATGGAGTACTGTGTACAGTTCTGGGCTCCTGTGAACAAGGCGGACATAGCATAGCTGGAGAGGGTAACTTCAGAGGAGGGCAACTAAAGTAATAACTGGAATGGTGCAACTACAGTACTCTGAAAGATTATCAAAATTAGGGTTATTTACTTTAGAAAAATATGACTGAGGGGAGATCTAATAACTATGTATAAATATAATCAGGGGTCAGTACAGAGATCTCTCCCATCATCTATTTATCCCCAGGACTGTGACTGTGACGAGGGGACATCCTCTGCGTCTGGAGGAAAGAAGGTTTGTACACAACCATAGAGGAGGATTCTTTATGGTAAGAGCAGTTAGACTATGGAACTCTCTGCCTGAGCAGGTGGTGATGGTGAGTGCAATAAAGGAATTCAGGAGGGGACTGGATGTATTTCTGGTGTGTAATAATATTACAGGCTATAGTTACTAGAGATGGGTCGTTGATCCAGTGAGTACTTCTGATTGCCTGGATGGAGTTGGTAAGGAATTTTTTACTCCCGTTAAGTGGGGAAAATTGGCTTCTACCTCACAGTTTTTTTTTTTTTTTGCCTTCCTCTGGATCAGCTAGCAGGATGACAGACTGAACTGGATGGACAGATGTCTTTTTTGGGCCTTATGTACTATGTTACTATGTTAAAATAAATACACCCCAAAACTGGTTGTATCAGCACTTTCAACCCAATAACAGATGCTAGGATTACTGCAATTACTGTTTAAAACTATCTAAAATCTGTAGTAAAAGATCACTTTTAGTAACCCCAATTAGTGCAGCAAGGAATTACTCCTATTACCCAGGCTTAACAATCTTCTATTGGTGCCTGCTCTCTCCCTACAGTGTGGATAATGCCTCTATATCCTTTCCCTATACTATGAACCTGAACAGCTCAATAGTTTTTAATTTTTTTGTGAATAAAACACTTTTTAAACACTGTCCCTAGTGTCTGTGACGTCCCTAGTGCCTGTAACGTCTTTTTCCTGAAATTCGGATCGAGTTCCACTTCTTCAACTTTGATTTTCTCATCTCTGATTGTTACCCTTTTGCTTGTCAGTGTACATTACTACTAGGACTAAGACAGGCAATGTACAGGAATATTACCTTACATTATAACTGTAATATTGTTTTAGAAAAGTAATATTGTAATATTGTTTTAGTAAAATTATATATTGAGAATAGCTTGATGCCTTCTCGACTCTTAATGAATGTCCACTCTATTAGCATTCATGCTGGGCTGATGTCATCTACATTTAACTAATTAGTGAAATGTGAAGCAAAAAACAAGACATGTACAGAAATTAGTCAGTGGTAAAATATAGAAAGTAGACATACTTGTTTTTGAAGTGTTCTAAATTTGAACGACCCTGAGATTCCATCAAGTACATGAGAAATGTTGCAGTACAGAGATTGAAAGGCTGTAAAAGACTTTTGCTTTGAGTTTCTCTACAGAGGACAGAACCTTGTCTATAAAACCGTACTAAAATTGACAGTGTTAATACACGGGCTGAATGTATGCCTTCCAGGCAGAATCTCTGTATGTTAACTGCCAAATTGCTGTAAAACTAAAATGGACATGACAGCATTGACCAATGTGTGGGATGTAATGCATACATTACAGTGTTTTTTTGTAACTGTCTAGTTTAAGTAAAATACTGCTCCAGATATTTTAATTCTATTTTCTAATAAGCTTAATGTTTCTTAATTTTAGAATATGATATTTTATCTTGCATATCAACATTTAATCATTTTATTGTTTGTTTTTTTGTTCATTAATGATGAAATATGATATATTTTTTGTACAGGTGCGGGGTGCAATATGGGGTTCTTATGTTATATTTATGCTTATATTTGACTAGCATAATGACCCGGCTTTGCACGGGAATATTTTGATATTTTATTTAATGTTTATGTGTGTGATTAAAAGATATCCATGGTGTCCCCTATAACAGTTACATCCACAGTACCCTGCCCCCTTAATATTGACCTCCACAGTGGCCTGCCTCCTTAACAGTAACCTCCACAGTGCCCCACCACTAACAGTGTCCTCCACTGCAGCCCGCCCCTTAACACTATAAGACAGAGTTCAGACTAAGCAGATATGTTTCTACACTCAGAAGTGCATAACCATAAGGCAAATAGAGTAAATCAACTGGTTAAAAGATGGCTGCACAATAAATCATAAACTAACAGGAAAATAAAAAAGGGGGTCATTCCAAAAGTTGGAATGAAGGAAGCTCTTAGCGCACATTTTTGATCAAAAGTATATCGGGCCCAAGTACTACTTCACGGCGGCTTCCGCACAATGGTCCCTCACGCCCCTTAACACTGACCCCCACACCTTACCCCTTAAAATTGACCTCCACAGAGGCCCATCCCTTAACTGTGACCTCCACAGCAGCCTGCCCCCTTAGCTGTGACCTCCACAGCAGCCCACCCTGTAAGAGTGACAACCATAGTGGCTGTCCCATTAACAGTGACCTCCAAAGAGGCCCGCTTTCTTAACAAAGACATTCACAGTGGCCTGCCTCCTTAACAGTGACCTCCACAGCACTCTGTCCCCGTAAGAGTTACCTCCATAGTGGCTGCCCCATTAACAGTGACCTCCACAGAGCCCCACCCCTTAATTGTGACCTCTACAGAGGCCCTCACCCATAATGTCATTCACAGTGACCATATCAGTGACCTCCACAACACCCTGCCTCCTTAACAGTGAACCCCACAGTGGCCCACCCACGAAACAGTGACCTCAACAGCGCCCGTTCTCCCTTAACTGTGACTTCTGCAGAGCCCCACCCCTTAATGGTGACCTCTTTAGCATCCCGCCTACTTAAAAGTGACCTATAGCAGATAAGAACAATGGCTGGGTTTTTATGGAAACCTGATATGAAACTGTATGTATGTTAAGACTGAAAGACCTGTGAGTTTCTATTGTTTAAAAAAGGTCAAGTTAACATGTGTATGGCAGTTAGGATATGAGTGAATAACCTGTGAACTTCTATTGGCTAATAAGGATCATGTGACGGTGCCATATTTGCATTTTTTGGGAATATCTCAAGAACTGTGCGTCCTAGATTGATGTACCTATATGTTAAATTTGGTGTAGATCAGTCCAGTCGTTTGGCCATGCATAAAGAACAGACAGACCACAGACAGAAATGAATGCTTATATATAAGTACAATACAAATATATCCGTATCTACATTTTGAAAACAGAAGGCACCACATCACATTGATTAGATTAGCAATAATGATTACCAACTGACAGCAATGTCACCCACTAATTATTTTCAGAGACTGGCAGGCTTTTAGGATGTATGCCTGACAGCAATGGAATTTCAATCAAAGCAGTATATGTTGAGCAATACTATTAGCTCTGCCAATCTAAACTGTGTTGAGACCCTAGAAATGGCAATTAAAAACTACAATAACACATTACTGAATATGGTAACATGTCATAGCCTCATATTACATGACACAAGCCATTGAAAGCCATTGAAATAGTCAATTAAAAGTTTCTTAACTCACTAAGAATCAAGATGTTGATGGGGGACTGCAGTCAACCAATGTCCAAAGCGGTGACCTGTCACCTGTGCAGCATGTGACCCAGTGAGGTCCCGCATAATGACAGGTCACCGCTGCAGCCAGTGATTGGAGCAGTCACGTGTCCTCCATCGACAGGATGTCGATGCTGAGAGATACATGAATTGCAGAGCCAGTGGTGTTGTGATGCGTCTTGATCCCATTGGTGGGGACCAAGTAAGTATGATCACCACCACATGTCCAGCCACTCTCTGCGGTCTGAAAAAAGTTGTATAACTCTGTTAATTCCATTGCTGAACCACTGATGGGGAAATGAAACATTACATGGTGCTCACTAAAGTTAGTGGGCTGTCTGTATAATGCATGGATGTGCGTGTGAAACTAAAGCCACTTTATATAGCCACACTCTGTTCAAGCTATTCAGTGGAAGCCCTATATATGGGAACCCCTCTATTAAATGGGGTCTTTGAACTTCCCTAGAATTTCCAGATCTATTACTATTGGTCAATTAATAGTATAAGTGGTGACATGTGTAGGCACGGCATGCGATGGTTGCCAGTACTGCGGCCATTGATTAGCTGGCTGCAGTTTGTGTAGTCTATGTCACACTTATGATCTAGCAGGTGCAGGAAGCAAAGGAGAAGGGAGCTTGGAGGTGAAACTGGAGTGCCAGTGACAGTTGAGTCTTTTTTAAATCCCTGCACCCTGCCTGGCTATGTCAAAAGGGGTTCCTGGTCTTAGGGAACTCATATAACTTTGAAAATGTAAAAGTGCCTTAAAAACAAGAAAACTCTTTGAGCAGTTGGGTGTCTACCCATCTCTTCTACAGTGATACTTTCAGTAAAGCTTCCTGATATAACTTGCAGTCTCATTATATTGCATTTATAAATAATTATAGAGTTCCTGTAAAACACATCTGTACATTAAAAACAAACATAACATTTACAGACAATTTAGTATTAATAATATATTAAAAAAGTATGATTTTTATGAAACGACTGCAAAACATAAGGTAAGAACAACTACATTACTGAATAGCTGAGCATTTTATTCTATGTTATACATGAGTTATAAGAAAGCAGTGCTACATTTTATGCAAAATAGTGGATAAAATCTGCACTTAATAGTTTTGATGTGACATAAAAAGGAGACTTTTTGTTGTAATGCCATTGGCTTATAGTGGCCATAAATGCAGCAATTTTGTTAACTACCATTAATGACTCTACATAAAAGTGATAATTGCATCCCTGTTACCAAGTTGATAAAAGTTGAGAAAAGAAATGTTTCTATGAGCACTTTTACAAAATGTGGTGTTAAAACCAGTATTTCTTAACAATTACCTATGATATATGTTTTGTAATATTTTAAAATACAGTACTGTGCAATGCAACTCAAAACTTACAAAGACTATATCCTGGAAATATAGTGCAAAGATTCAATGGCACTCCAATAAGTAAAAAGTATTCTGTATTTATTCACCAAACAGCAACTTTTCGGTACTTTTTCTGGAACCTTCCTCAAGCAGTGATACATAACTAGGTAACCAATTGGTACAAACAGTTCATGTGAGCATTTTTTAATTATGATTTTAATTTCACCTGCACATTATTATATTGAGTATGGTCACCTGATAACTTATTAAGTACTTAGTTGAATTAATATAGATTTTTACATAAAGATAGACTATGTTGTTTTTTTCTTATCATGGACAACACTGCTATCTATGTATCAATGAATTTTTCTCTATATATACTATATTATAATTTTTTTATTGATTTGTACTTAATTACATGAATCATTGATCTAAATTGGTTACCCTTTTTATATGCACTGTGCACTTTAGTTATGTATCACTGCTTGAGGAAGGTTCCAGAAAGAGGACCGAAACGTTGCTGTTTGATGAATATATACAGAATACTTTTTACTTATTGGAGTGCTGTGGAATCTTTGCAATATATATATATATATATATACAGGGAGTGCAGAATTATTAGGCAAGTTGTATTTTTGAGGATTAATTTTATTATTGAACAACCATGTTCTCAATGAACCCCAAAAACTCATTAATATCAAAGCTGAATATTTTTGGAAGTAGTTTTTAGTTTATTTTTAGTTTTAGCTATTTTAGGGGGATATCTGTGTGTGCAGGTGACTATTACTGTGCATAATTATTAGGCAACTTAACAAAAAACAAATATATACCCATTTCAATTATTTATTTTTACCAGTGAAACCAATATAACATCTCAACATTCACAAATATACATTTCTGACATTCAAAAACAAAACAAAAACAAATCAGTGACCAATATAGCCACCTTTCTTTGCAAGGACACTCAAAAGCCTGCCATCCATGGATTCTGTCAGTGTTTTGATCTGTTCACCATCAACATTGCGTGCAGCAGCAACCACAGCCTCCCAGACACTGTTCAGAGAGGTGTACTGTTTTCCCTCCTTGTAAATCTCACATTTGATGATGGACCACAGGTTCTCAATGGGGTTCAGATCAGGTGAACAAGGAGGCCATGTCATTAGATTTTCTTCTTTTATACCCTTTCTTGCCAGCCACGCTGTGGAGTACTTGGACGCATGTGATGGAGCATTGTCCTGCATGAAAATCATGTTTTTCTTGAAGGATGCAGACTTCTTCCTGTACCACTGCTTGAAGAAAGTATCTTCCAGAAACTGGCAGTAGGACTAGGAGTTGAGCTTGACTCCATCCTCAACCCGAAAAGGCCCCACAAGCTCATCTTTGATGATACCAGCCCAAACCAGTACTCCACCTCCACCTTGCTGGCGTCTGAGTCGGACTGGAGCTCTCTGCCCTTTACCAATCCAGCCACGGGCCCATCCATCTGGCCCATCAAGACTCACTCTCATTTCATCAGTCCATAAAACCTTAGAAAAATCAGTCTTGAGATATTTCTTGGCCCAGTCTTGACGTTGCAGCTTGTGTGTCTTGTTCAGTGGTGGTCGTCTTTCAGCCTTTCTTACCTTGGCCATGTCTCTGAGTATTGTACACCTTGTGCTTTTGGGCACTCCAGTGATGTTGCAGCTCTGAAATATGGCCAAACTGGTGGCAAGTGGCATCTTGGCAGCTGCACGCTTGACTTTTCTCAGTTCATGGGCAGTTATTTTGCGCCTTGGTTTTTCCACACGCTTCTTGCGACCCTGTTGACTATTTTGAATGAAACGCTTGATTGTTCGATGATCACGCTTCAGAAGCTTTGCAATTTTAAGAGTGCTGCATCCCTCTGCAAGATATCTCACTATTTTTGACTTTTCTGAGCCTGTCAAGTCCTTCTTTTGACCCATTTTGCCAAAGAAAAGGAAGTTGCCTAATAATTATGCACACCTGATATAGGGTGTTGATGTCATTAGACCACACCCCTTCTCATTACAGAGATGCACATCACCTAATATGCTTAATTGGTAGTAGGCTTTCGAGCCTATACAGCTTGGAGTAAGACAACATGCATAAAGAGGATGATGTGGTCAAAATACTCATTTGCCTAATAATTCTGCACTCCCTGTATATATATATATATATATATATATATATATATATATATATATTAGTGTACTGCATATTTATGTATCTATAGCTGTATGACCTGTGTGTGTACATATCAGTGTACTGTATGTGTGTGTCTATAGCTTTGTAGATTTATAAGAACAATTAGCGCTACAGTACATGGTCATCAGTAAGAAGAATTCTCTGCAGCTCTTGGGGAGGGACTGGGGCAGCATTACCCAGCTCTCCTTGGAGCAGTGAGCAGGAGACAAGTAACTGGCACTTGAATAAGTATCTGACATTTTGCTTTGCTTTGATGATTTACTGAGAAGCAGCCATCTACAGTCAGAGAATAAAGCAAAACGCCTGTTTATTAAGAGAGAAACAAAAAGTATTAACCCAAAACTCAATGATTCGTCTACTCGAGTGGATCTTTTGAGAGTAGTGTCGTCCCAGGGAGTAGTATCATCCCTAAAAGCATCCTTCCATTCCTTCTCTTTATGACCTATTTACTAGATGATACTGGTTGTTGGAGGCCTGAACCTAGCCTGATCCCTAGATTATCAGAAGAGTGAGTAAACTGTTATACCCCTGCAGGCTAAGCTGTTTCTGGACAGTGATGAATAAGGCCATACAGATTATTATTAATTTATTACTGAGGCGAGAGTTACCACTTAAGTTACTGTTAAAACTACTACAACTTAAGTCTTTCCTGTGACATTAAGTGAATCTACAGTTTATTAAGCAACATCCATGACAACTGGGCCCCAACGTGTAGACCTTATATTTGATATTGAGACTGTAGTATAAATTATTAGTATACTGTAATATTTGTGTTACATGTTTTTTTCTTTACTCATTGCCAACTTGTAACTTTACCAAAATCCTATATATTTTTGTTGCTATCCAAACATTAAAGGGGTTATCCTATGGCTAATGTAAAAAATGAAAATCAGACATCATATAGTAACTGACAATCTTTTTCTAACAAAGCTGCAACCATTCTTGTACCTCAAATGAATCCAGAGATCTCCCATTCATTGCTCTGCTAGATTTATATCAAGCTAAAAGCTCAAGGGGAGTGTCTTTTCTGCTGCCGCTAAGGGGCGTGTCTCATCTTTCCCAATCACAGCTTAGGAGGCAGTTGAAGGATCAAACTGAGCATGTGCGGCCTTCTTAATAAGCAGGACAAGGAAATAAGAAAAAAAAAGCAGTTGGCACTATACAGATACATTGTATTGAGTAACTCAGGGGCTATACAAAATTTTGAATTAACTGCAATTGCAAAATTATTAAGATCCAGGTGCTGGTTTGAAATCTGTTTAATATTTTTCATGGGACAACCCCTTTAAATTGTATATACTATGGTTTCACTTAACATGAGCTGGGTGGGGGTTTCCTGAGTCAATCCCTGGCAGAAGAGATAAATCCTCCTGCATACCTCAGAAGCTTTTATCAAGACTCAGATGGAGGCACTGAGTTACTGAAGAAGAAGCAATATGTAAAGCTCCCCTTTAAGTTAGAAGTTTAGGCATGGAGTGAAATATATAAATAAATATATATATTTATATATTTTTTTTGTACTGCATGTTTATGTGTATAACCTGTGTGTGTATATATGAGTGTGCTGTATGTGTCTGTACTTAGCTACTGTATTTATGAGTGCATCTATTTGTGCGTACATAATAAAAATAAATAACAATAGACATATTAGTGTCTGTCTATATATGAGAGTGTTTGTGTTTATACATGAGTGTACATTGCTCTCGCAATATGACTGTTTTGCAGTATAATGCATATATGTGTCTTATTACATATGTACTAAATGTAATATTGTGGAGTTGATAGTATTATGCGGACATGTCATGTCCAGTTTGTTTGCCTGCTCGTTTAATGTCGATTTGAAAGTTCATCTTACCACCACTTCACCATAGAACCATACCGAGATTTAAATATTGATGACCTATACTTAGCATAGTAAACCCTTTGCCAATCTGATATGGATGACCTATGCTGTTTGAAGAAGCCAAAGTGCTCCAGTGACGCCACATTTATCAGTCACGCAGCTCAGGTTCCATTCAAGTGAGTGGGGCTGAGCTGCAATACCGAGCACAACCGCCATACAATGTACAACACTGTGCTTGGTAAGTTAGCAGGATGATGTGGACTACTCAAACAGCTGATCAGTTAGGGTGACTGGTGTCGGTCCTCAGCCGATCTGATACTGATGACTAGAGATGAGCAAAGTTTACAAAAATTCGATTTGGCTGCTTTGTAAATTTCACAAAGAAAAAAAAACATACTCAACTTATCCATTTGAGCATGAAGAGGCTGCTGCGGCCATCTTGTTCGAAGATCCCACGCAAAATCTTGTGTGGGATCTTCAATCAAGCTAGCCATGGTGGCCTCTTCGCACTCTAAAGGATGAGGCGGGTATGTTTTTTTTTTTTAACGCCATTTCAGTGAAAATTGATTTGTTACTATGAGAACATGGAAATTCAGCTTTGCACTGAATTGAATTTTCCCTGAAATTCAGATCAAAGTGCACTTCAGATACTTTGATTCACTCAACACTATTGATGAGGAGGAGGATAGATCATCAATATCAAAATAGTGGAAAGCCCCTTTAAAACAATCTTTACTTTGAAAAAAGGAAAATTATACTCTGGACAACCTTTTTAAGAATTCCATCTAGGGAGTGGTAAGTGAAAAAAATGGCAGCAGCACACATTCTGTGCATCTATCTTCTGTAATATGGGGGAAGGGCTAATATTGAATGTGGGCTGGCGGGGTTAGTGTGCCAGGGCTGCTTTTAACATCCAGTCCGGCCCTGGAAATATCAATAATGTCTGGTAATATATAGGCATGGCATCATTAATAATGTGTGGAAATATATACCGTAGGAACTGCATGACATCATAGATATTGTATGGGAGGAGACGATACAAGAACTTCATGGCATTGTGGAAATGTATGTGAATATATGGAAACTGCATGGCATCATGAATATTGTACATGATGAAAATATATAGGCAATGCATGGCATCATGAATATTATATGGGAGTATATAGGGATTGCATGACATCATGAATATTGTATGGGAATAACTAGGAACTACAAGGCATCATGAATAATGTATGGGACTGTATGGGACCTGTGTGGCATCATGGATACTGTATGGGATGGGACTATAAAGGAGCTGCATGGCATCATGGATGATGTATGAATATATAGAAACTGGATTGCATCATGGAAACTTTATGTAAATATTTAGGAAATGCATGGCATCATGGACACTATATAGGAATAAATAGAAAACACACCACAAACAATAGAATACATTTTCTGTTGCCATATTCTGACCCTTATAACTGTTTTGTAGTTATGTGTATGGAGCTGTGTGAGGGCTCATTTTTTGCGGGGTGATGCTTGATACCATTCTGGGGTGTGTACAACTAATTTTTACATTTTTTTTGTGTGGTCGGATTGGCTATCAGAAGGGGTACCTAACTTATCTATCCCTATCTACAACAAGCAGTAGAGTTATGCCATAACTGCTGTGGTAGGGCAGCCAAAAGAGGGCCACCCAAATGGGAAGTGACTGTAAGATGGTGTGGGTGGGTGGGTGCAATCAGCTGAATCGACGTAAGCCTGGGCCCACAGGTGCCTATAAATAGCCTTGTAATCAGCCAGCCTGGGCCCACAGGTGCATATAAATAGCCTTGTAATCAGCCTCCCCTCCCACAAATACAGCAAATATATTTGCTGAACACTTGTGGTCGGATCGTCTATCAGAAGGGGTACCTAACCTATCTAGCCCTATCTACAACAAGCAGTAGAGTTATGCCATAACTGGTGTGGTAGGGCAGCCTAAAGAGTTCAAAAAGAGCAGACCTTAGTTTAGAGCAAAATATACACATACCAGTACGACACCCACTTTTTAACGCAAAAGACATTTCACGATGAAGGTGTGGAATATACCATACATATCACAGTGACTTCCATTTACCTTACTTCTTTGTCAAGTGCACCGGCACATCGTTCTAGCTAATGCTACTGCGATTGAAAGAATGTCCGGTGATCGGAAACGATTTACTCCTATGTTGACTGACAACATATGAACATATTTCGAGAAGGTCTGAATACTGAGAGCTGCAGACTAAAACAAACAATGATGAATCTGCTGTGAGGGCCTAAATGAACTCCAACCATTCGCCAAGGGCCCTCATCAGACACCAACTGTACCTGGTGGCAAAATACTTCACCTCTACTCATTCCCCAGGCCACACTTTTCTTTTTTAAAAGGACGCAAAAGTTAGAACATGGCGTATGCCGTCTTACTCTAGAAGTAGATTAAGCAGAATGTGTAAACTCACCAGGCCTGGGGAACCATAAAACACAAATACATGGCTATTTCAATTAATGAGCTAATGTCTCCTGTAATGAGGACAGAGAACGTACGCACCATACCTGCAGTTGCGACAGGACATAAGCTTAAGGTCATGATAAACTATGTATGCTGCGCCTGTAGTCGTCATAGGACTTGTCGTGTCTGTAGACGTGACAGATTTCATAAATTGCGCCTTATGACTGTACCTCCTACTAGAAGGCGGATCGATACCCAGGACCTGGGCTCGACACGAACACCCTCAGCCCGAATTTGTAGATGAAGTAAGCATACCTGTTATGAAGACAGAATTTACACACAATACCTGCAGTTGTAACAGGAAATAAGCTTAAGGTCATGATAGACTACGTATGCTGCTCCTGTAGTCGTGATAGGACTTATCAAGTCTGTAGACGTGACAGACTTCGTAAATAGTGCCTTATGACTGTACCTCCTACAGGAAGGCTGGCCAATATCCAGGACCTGGGCCCGACACCAACACCCTCAGCCTGAGTTTGTAGATGAAGTAAGCATACCTGTTATGAATACAGAATGTACACGCAATACCTGCAGCTGTAACAGGAAATAAGCTTAAGGTCATGATAGACTCTGTATGCTGCGCCTGTAGTCGTGATAGGACTTATCGTGTCTGTCGATGTGACAGACTTCGTAAATTGCACCTGTAGTCGTGACAAGACTTATTAGTCTGTACATCCAAGCAAGTAGAAAAGATCCACGGCACTCACCATCCAATACTGCTAAGGTCCCTTTATTGCAGAGTATCAGGGGCAAGACTCATATGGAAGGACATGTAAACAGCGACGGCCGTTTCGCGGGGTAACCGCTTCTTCCGGCTGTTCAAACACATTTGAAAAGTCGCGCCAGCGCTGGTTATAAGCGTCACCAGGGGAGGGTAAAAAACAGCCCATCTCCTGTTAACCCATGCACGCTTAACACCCAGCGCCTGCGCGTTACACAAACTTCAAAAGATCCAAAGTTATAAAAAACAAACAACAAAAAACATCCATGCAGCAATGCAGATAGCAATATACATATAAGCTGACAAAACCGCATCCCTATATCCCTAGTATCAAGGCAGGTACATATCGAGGCCATGTCATATCATATGAGCATTAAATAAAAACAGACATATCGTTACGCTCGTTTAAACCCAATTGGCCTGTGGCATCTGCTCTTATTATATGACAAGCCTCCTTCTGGAGCAATAGGCGATGTCTATCTCCCCATGGGCTATTGGGGTACATATTCGAGACCCGCAAACTTTAGTACGTCGGCACTGCCTCCATGTTGGCATCTCACGTGCTCAATGAGGCGTGTCCTACCTTTCCAGTCTTAACTGAATTGCGGTGCTCGCGTATACGCTCCAGAAGGGGTCTTTTGTCTTTCCAATATAGAAGGAACCACAAACACAGATCAAGACATAGACAACAAAACTCGTCTTACAAGTCATAAACTGATTGACATAATGTTCCATTCCACCGAAAAATAGATGTCGACCCTGTAACATATAGTTACATAATGAGCAATTGCCACAGCGATGGTTACCTATCGGTTTTCTTACAGATAACCAATCTATTTCTTTTTGTTCATTGTACCGACTCCTAACCAGAATATCCCTAAACGTCCTGCATCTTTTAAATGCCAACATAGGTTTCTGCTCCGTTAATTGCCCTAAAGTCTCCTCTGACTTCAGTATTTCCCAATTGTTCAAGACAGATTTCTTTATGTCCTCAGCCATCGGGCTATGTTGGAATACAAAAACAAATCTATCTTGACTGTCCACTTTTTTACTTTCTTAAACCTACTTGATGTCAAGAGTGCTTTCTGTGTATGGTTTTTGCCTTCTCCAAGGCCTCGTCTAAACGTTCACGTTGATAGCCACGTTGAATTAATCTATCCTTAAGTTCCTCCGCCTGTCTTAGAAAGACATCATCCTGGCTATTGATACGCCTTAGCCTTAAGAACTGTCCGTATGGGACTGATGCCTTCACGCTACGTGGATGGTAGCTATCATGGTGTAGCAGGGTATTGGTGGCAGTGGGTTTTCGGTACCCTTCGGTACACAAAGCCCCATCTACTACGATGGCGCGAACGTCCAGGAATTCGATGGACGAACCCCCAAAATTGAGGGTGAACATCATATTCATGTCGTTCGCGCCATTGAGATGGGCTACAAATTGTTCACACTGTTCCTGCGTTCCTGCCCACACCATGAAGATATCATCCACGTAGCGTAAAAAAGGCGTATATATCCAAGGTAGGGGTTAGATGTAGTAAAAACATATCTATCTTCAAATCTGCCTAGGAAGATATTCGCAAAGGTGCATGAGACGGGAGTCCCCATGGCAGTCCCAAATATTTGCCTATACCACTGTTCATCAAACTGAAAAACATTGTTTTCAAGGACGAACAAAAGCGACTCCTCTATGAACTTTCCAAAAGAGGGCTTCTCCTGAATGCTCAATGAGCTCAAGGACTGCGTTCACACCAGCTCTGTGGGGAATGCGTGTATACAGGCTCACCACATCCAGGGACACCAAACTGAAACCGTCCTGCCACTGGAAATTCTCCAGTGCCAGGAGGAAATCGTTAGTGTCACCAAGGTATGTGGGGAACCTATAAAGTATAGGACGCAACAACCAGTCCAGATATCTTGACAAGGGCTCAGTCACTGACCCAACCCCGACACAATGGGACGCCCAGGGGGTGGGTCAGTGACTATGCACCTTTGGGAGAAAATACCACGCAGGTTTTTAGGAAAGGGAGGGACTAATTTGTCAATGGTATTGCCACGGAGAACACCCGTCTCTATGTACCTCTGCAATAGCGCCACAAGATTGGCGCTAATCCTAGAGATTGGATCTGAGAAAATCTTCTCATAGGTAGAAGTATCATTCAATTGTCTCCCTGCCTCGGTTTTGTAAAAATCACGTGACATTACAACAATATTGCCCCCTTGTCCGCCGGCTTGATAATGAGGTCCGAGTTACGCAACCACTTAACAGCAGCTAGCTGTCTCTTATTCAAGTTCCCTTTTGCCCGTGGGTACAATATAGCCTTCGTATCTCTCAGAACCCGTTTATGAAAAACATCAATTACCGAGCCGGCGGGCATAGGGGGACAAAAGATGACGGCACACCCCCACGGAAGTCACCACCTATGGCCTCAAGCATTGGATCGGGAGCTAGGCTGGTGCCTGTCATAAACTCTAGGCACTCTATTTCTTGCACATTAAACGGTTCAGATACATTATAACCCATAGGGTCCAAACACACCGGTCTGTCACCCTCTTTCTCATTAATCTGGTACATAGGAACATTGCTGTAATGCTTCTTCAAATACAATTTGCGAACATTCCTAAACAGGTCGATTTCAAAGGTTGTTCTGTCGAACTGCGTTGTAGGGCTGAACCCCAGTCCCAAATTGAGGACTGAGGCGCAGTCCAAAGGCAGCTCGACATCACTAATGTTGATTACCAAATCGGGAACAGTATTGACAGATACACTCAGTCCCTCCAAGACACCTGTTTCCTTCTGCGTGTCGATCTGCGTACGTCTCTTCCTCCTACCCCCTCTCCTTGTTCTCCGCCTAAAGGGGGATTACCAGGAGGTTTGGATGGTTGGTTGTTAGAGTCGTCTGACACACTCGACTCCGACTCCGTTGACCTGTAGTCGCTCTTAGACCGTCTGAAGGGACGTCGTCTTCTTTGTTATTCTTATTAGTCTGTACACGTGACAGATTTCGTAAATCGCATGTAGGCGTGACAGGACTTATTAGTCTGTAGACGTGACAGACTTCGTAAATCGTCTGTAGTCATGACCAGACTAATTTGTCTGTAGTAGAGTTGAGCGAACACCTGGATGTTCGGGTTCGAGAAGTTCGGCCCAACTTCACGAAAATGTTCGGGTTCGGGATCCGAACTCGACTCGAACTTCATCCCGAACCCGAACCCCATTGAAGTCAATGGGGACCCGAACTTTTGGGCACTAAAAAGGCTGTAAAATAGTCCAGGAAAGGCCTAGAGTACTGCAAAAGGCAGCAAGATGTAGGTAAGTCCCCTGCAAACAAATGTGGATAGGGAAATGAATTAAAATAACATAAAATAAATAAAAATTAAGCAATATCAATTGGAGAGAGGTCCCATAGCAGAGAATCAGGCTTCAAGTCACCCACCAATGGAGAAGGCCACTTTCATTTAATTAGGCTCCAGCACCCAGACAGAGGACAGAGGTCGCATAGCAGAGAATCAGGTGTCATGTCACCTACCAATGGGGAAAGCCACTTTCATTTATTTAGGCCCCAGCATTCAGACAGAGGTCGCATAGCAGAGAATCAGGCATCATGTCACCCACCAATGGAGAAGGCCACTTTCATTTATTTAGGCCCCAACACCCAGACAGAGGTCGCATAGCAGAGAATCAGGCGTCATGTCATCCACCAATGGAGAAGGCCACTTTTTAATAATTAGGCCCCTGGCACCCAGACGGCGGAGAGAGGTCGCATAGCAGAGAATCAGGCTTCATGTCACCCAGCAATAGAGAAGGCCCCTTCCAGATATTTAGCCCACGGCACCCAGACAGAGGACAGAGGTCGCATAGCAGAGAATCAGGCGTCATGTCACCCACCACTGGAACAGGCCACTTTCAGATAGTTAGGCCCCTGGCACCCAGACGGAGGAGAGGTTCATACAACTTTTGGGTGCACCACAATATAATGGTAAAATTTAAAAAAGAGGATTCAATAAAGAAGTGCCCGGGAGTACAAGAATATATGGTTGAGGGGGAGGCAGTTATAAATGTCTATTCTGCACAAGGGATGGACAGGTCCTGTGGGATCCATGCCTGGTTTATTTTTATGAACGTCAGCGTGTCCATGTTGGCTGTGGACAGGCGGCTGCGGCAGTATGCTGTGGTGTGGTGACAAAACTTTTCCAGATTTCTGTCATGCTAACCCTGCCCTCAGAGGAGCTGGCCGTGACACAGCTGCTTTGGCGACCTCTTTCTCTTCCTCTGCCTTCGCCTTGGACTTCCACTTGTTCCCCTGTGACATTTGGGAATGGTCTCAGGAGCGCTTCTACCAGAGTGTGCTTTTTCTCGCGCATCTTCCTATCACGCTCCAGTGCAGGAAGTAAGGTGGGCACATTGTCTTTGTACCGGGGATCCAGCAGGGTGACAACCCAGTAGTCCGCACTTGTTAAAATGTGGGCAACTCTGCTGTCATTGCGTCATTGTCGTCAAATAAAGTGTTCTTCATGCACTACGGTCTGGGTTAAGTGTTTTGCGCCGAAAGGTGTCCAAAATAGCCAAACTCACTATCAAATGTGAGAGGCGAAACCACCACTATATACACTATCCCAAAAAAAGGGGCCTAGCCAGCCACCAACGGGAATTCAGGACACACCAGGCAGCATACACCTACGATCTCCCAACAGTGCAACACACAGGAATGAACAACAAAGAAACTAAAAAGGTGAGCATTAAACTATCGGTTTATTAGAACTACATCACAGTTCATATACATATCACCCTATGAGCGCTTTCTCGTTCCTTGGCTTTACCCCGCTGTCATTGCACAGGCACTGCAGCATGTAGTCGCTCATGTGTGCCAGGCTGCCCAGAGGTAAGGACAAGCTGTCCTCTGTGGGAGGCGTATCGTCATCGTCCTCCGTATCCCCACAGCCACGCATCAGTGATGGGCCTGAGCTGTGTTGGGTGCTACCCCGCTGTGAACCTGCTTCATCCTCATCCTCCTCCACCTCCTCCTCATCCTCATTTTCCTCCAGTAGTGGGCCTTGGCTGGCCACATTTGTACCTGGCCTCCCAGTGAGGCACTTCTAACAGACATGCATGAAAGTGCTAAAAATGACCCATCATCCTCCTCCTCCTCCTGGGCCACCTCCTCTTCCATCATCACCCTAAGTGTTTTCTCAAGAAGAGATAGAAGTGGTATTGTAACGCTGATAACGGCGTCATCGCCACTGGCCATGTTGGTGGAGTACTCGAAACAGCGCAACAGGGCACACAGGTCTCGCATGGAGGCCCAGTCATTGGTGGTGAAGTGGTGCTGTTCCGCCGAGCAACTCGCCCGCTGCAGCTGAAAATCTACTATCGCCTGCTGCTGCTCGCACAGTCTGGCCAGCATGTGCAAGGTGGAGTTCCACCTGGTGGGCACGTCACATATGAGGCGGTGAGCGGAAAGGCCGAAGTTACGCTGTAGCGCAGACAGACGAGTAGCGGCAGGATGTGAACGCCAGAAGCGCGCACAGACGGCCTGCATTTTATGCAACAGCTCTGACATGTCAGGGTTGTTGTGAATGAACTTCTGCACCACCAAATTCAGCACATGCGCCAGGCAAGAGATGTGCGTCAAACCGGCTAGTCACAGAGCTGCGACGAGATTTCACCAATTATCTCACACCACCAGGCCGGGCTTGAAGCCCACTGGCAGCAACCACTGGTCGGTCTGTTGTTCAATACCCCGCCACAACTCCTGCGCGGTGTGGGGCCTGTCCCCCAAACATATGAGTTTCAGAACGACGTGCGCCAAAGAACTCTCCCCCTGGGGCCCAGTCGCCACTACATTTACCCAGTGTGCAGTTAGAGAGATATAGCGTCCCTGGCCGTGCTTACTGGTCCACATATTTGTGTTTAGGTGGAACTTGCCACAGATGGCATTGCGCAGTGCACACTTGATTTTATCGGATACTTGGTTGTGCAGGGAAGGCACGGCTGTCTTAGAGAAGTAGTGGCGGCTGGGAACAACATACTGTGGGACAGCCATCGCCATCAGCTGTTTGAAGCTGTCTGTGTCCACCAGCCTGAATGACAGCATTTCAAAGGCCAGTAGTTTAGAAATGCTGGCATTCAGGCGCAGGGCTCGAGGGTGGCTAGGTGGGAATTTACGCTTTCTCTCCAAGGTTTGTGAGATGGAGAGCTGAACGCTGCCGTGTGACATGGTGGAGATGCTTGGTGACGCAGGTAGTGGTGTCGGTGGCACATCCTCTGTTTGGTGGGCGGCAGGTGCCAACATCCCTCCCGAGGTGGAGGAAGAGGCCGAGGCAGCAGCAGAAGAGGGAGCAGGGGGAGCCTAAATGAGTTCCTTGTTTTTAAGGTGTTTACTCCACTGCAGTTCATGCTTTCATGCAGATGCCTGGTCATGCAGGTTGTGCTAAGGTTCAGAACGTTAATGCCTCACTTCAGGCTCTGATGGCACAGCGGGCAAACCACTTGACTCTTGTCATCAGCACATTGTTTAAAGAACTTCCAGGGAACTCCTTGAAGCTGCCTTTGGGATGCTAGGTCCCTGGTGGCGGTGGCCAGTAGCAGGCGAACTCTCTTGGCGGCGGCTGTTCTGCTTTTGCCCCCTGCTCCCAATTTTGCTACGCTGTTGGCTTGGTCTCACCACTGCTTTTTCCTCTGAACTATGAAAGTCAGTGGCACGACCTTCATTCCATGTGGGGTCTAGGACCTCATCTTCCCCTGCATTGTCTTCCACACAGTTTTCCTCCCTAACCTCCTGTTCGGTCTGCACACTGCAGAAAGATACAGCAGTTGGCACCTGTGTTTCGTCATCATCAGAGACATGCGGACTCCGATGAAGTGGTATTCCTATGTCCTCATCATCAGGAAACATCAGTGGTTGTGCATCAGTGCATTCTATGTCTTCCACCACTGGGAAAGGGCTAGGTCCGCATCCCTTACTAAATGTTTTCCTTATTGTTACCGTTCTCCAAGCACCACAATAAGAAAAAAAATATTTGGCTCAATGTATTGATTTAAAATTCAGGCCTTTTTTTTTACAGGCACCTAACACTATCTGCCTATTTATTTATGTACCATATTACACTAATCCAGACACAGCATTAACCACTGATTTAGGGGAATATCAATTGTACGCCTAGTATTTAGGCCCTGGATGAACGGTATCCTTTTATGGACATATTTACACTTGGATATGGACAGTAGCGTGTGAAAAAATATGTAGGATTATGCCTTCAGCAATTGTATTTTAACACTTTGTTTAATATAACCTTTAAGGGACAGAAATACACTTGGAGATGCACGGTAGCGTGTGAAGTTATTGAGGATGACCCTCTCAGCACTTGTATATACACCTTGAGTGTAATATACCCTTTATGGACAGAAATACACTATGAGATGCACAATAGTGTGTGCAGATTTACAGAATTATGCTTTCAGCAATTGTAATGTAATACTTTTTGTAATATACCCTTTTACGGAAATAAATATACTTGGAGATGCACGCTGAGTGTAATTTACCCTTTACGGACAGGTTAACAATTGGCCTGCAACAGCTGGAACACCAGATTAAGGGTATTGCTATATTGGTAAGTGAATTTCACCCTAGAACAAAATATATCATTTGACGGATACTATTAAACTTGTCCAGTCACAGCTGGCACATTAGATTTACTGTATTTCTATTTTTGCAACTGTATTTCACCCCAGAAAATATTAAATCCTTTAACGGACACTAGGGAAATTCTCCAGTCACAGCTGGAACACCAGATTCAGGGTATTGCTATTTTGGCAATTGAATTTCACCCCAGAACAAAATCTATCCTTTGACGGATACTATTAAACTTATTCAGTCACAGCTGTAACACACAGATTCAGGGTATTGCTATTTTGGCAATTAAATTTCACCCCAGAAAATAATATATCCTGTGACGGACACTATTAAACTTGGCCAGCCACAGCTGAAACCCCTGATTTATGGTATTGCTATTTTGGCAATTGAATTTCACCCCAGAAAAAAATATATCCTTTGCCGAACACTATTAAACTTGGCCAGCCACAGCTGAAACCACTGATTTATGGTATTGCTATTTTGGCAATTGAATTTCACCCCAGAACAAAATATATCCTTTGCCGGACACTATTAAACTTTGCCAGGCACTGCTGGGACACCAGATTTACGGTATTGCTTTTTTGGCAATTGAATTTCACCCCAGAAAAAAATATATCCTTTTCCGGACACTATTAAACTTGTCCAGCCACAGCTGGAACACCAGATTTACTGTATTTCTATTTTTGCAACTGTATTTCTCCCCAGAAAATAATATATCCTTTGACGGACTCTAGGAACATTGTCCAGTCACAGCTGGAACACCAGATTCAGGGTATTGCTATTTTGGCAATTCAATTTCACCCCCCAAAAAAATATCCCCTTTTACGGATAGATTTAAACTAGGCCTGCAATAGCTGGAACACCAGATTCAGGGTATTGCTATTTATGGCAATTAAATTTCACCCAAGAAAAAATATACCCTTTTACGGACAGATTTAAGCTAGGCCTGCAACAGCTGGAACACCAGATTTACTGTATTTCTATTTTTGCTACTGACTTTAACCCCAGAAAATAATATATCCTTTGACGGACACTAGAGAAATTGTCCAGTCACAGCTGGAACATCAGATTCAGGGTATTGGTATTTTGGCAATTAAATTTCACCACAGAAAAATTATACCCTTTTGGACAGATTCAAACTAGGCATGCAACAGCTGGAACACCAGATTTACTGTATTTCTATTTTTGCAACTGTATTTCACCCCAGAAAATAATATAACCTTTGACAGACACTAGGGAAATTGTCCAGTCACAGCTGGAACACCAGATTCAGGGTACTGCTATTTTGGCAATTAAATTTCACCCCTGAAAAAAATATACCCTTCTACGGACAGATTTAAACTAGGCCTGCAACAGCTGGAACACCAGATTCAGGGTATTGCAATTTTGGCAATTAAATTTCACCCCAGAAAAAAATATACCCTTTTACGGACAGATATAAACTAGGCCTGCAACAGCTGGAACACCAGATTTACTGTATGTCTATTTTTGCTACTGACTTTCACCCCAGAAAATAATATATCCTTTGACGGACACTAGGGAAATTGTCCAGTCACAGCTGGAACACCAGATTCAGGGTATTGCTATTTTGGCAATTAAATTTCACCCCAGAAAAAAAAATATATACCCTTTTACAGACAGATATAAACTAGGCCTGCAACAGCTGGAACACCAGATTTACTGTATGTCTATTTATGCTACTGACTTTCACCCCAGAAAATAATATATCCTTTGACGGACACTAGGGAAATTGTCCAGTCACAGCTGAAACACCAGATTCAGGGTATTGCTATTTTGGCAATTACATTTCACCCCAGAAAAAAATATACCCTTTTACGGACAGATTTAAACTAGGCCTGCAACCGCTGGAACACCAGATTCAGGGTATTGCTATTTTGGCAATTAAATTTCACCCCAGAAAAATTATACCCTTTTACGGACAGATTCAAACTAGGCATGCAACAGCTGGAACACCAGATTTACTGTAATTCTATTTTTGCAACTGTATTTCACCCCAGAAAATAATATAACCTTTGACGGACACTAGGGAAATTGTCCAGTCAGAGCTGGAACACCAGATTCAGGGTATTGCTATTTTGGCAATTAGGTTTCACCCCAGAAAAAAATATACCCTTTTACGGACAGATTGGAACACCAGATTCAGGGTATTGCTATTTTTGCAATTGAATTTCACCCCAGAACAAAATATACCCTTTGTGGGGAGTCGCTCTGGTAGACAGCGGTGCGGGTGCAGTTTAGAGGCAAAACAAGGAGTCCAGATTGTGCAACAAACAGTGTTTTATTCACACTTGCACACAAAATGAAAAACAGTCTCTTGGTGACAGTTCACACACAACGGAAATAACGTAGCCAAACAAAAACAGTCCAACACAGGTTCAGTCACCTGGGAGGTGTAGGTGCAGGTTCGCACCACGCTGTCGGCCCAGCCGCAGGAGAATCCAGCTTCAGGTAGCCAGGAACAAAATACCTCCTTGCTGAGCTCTTTCCTCCTGGACAGAGAACTCCCAGCCCTGTTAGCAGCTCCAGGATAATCACACCTCCCCAGACACAGCTGCTGGCTGCGTTTATATCCAGCCCAAAACATGGACTGGACCGTGGGGAGCAGCCACCCACCCTACTCTTTAGCTGCTCCCAGTAAGAGCCGGCCCGGATCGGCTTTGCAGCCATGCTATTTAACAAAGCCAAACAGCACTAGCTGCTGCAGACAAAAACCCGGCTCTCACCTCACCGAGGCCAGCAACCTCGGTGACACGTACCTGCCATCACATATGACACCTTGCACCTTACCACATACCCCCCTTTGTTCAACCCTGAGGGGGTGAACACACGTGAGGCAGTGGACGCGGGACAGGGCATCTGCGTTGCCTGCAAGCGGCCTGCCCTGTGTTCCACGGAAAACTTGAAATTTTGAAGAGATAGGAACCACCTGGTGACCCGAGCATTCCTCTCCTTGGCCTGACTCATCCATTTGAGGGGGAAATGGTCGGTCACCAGACGGAACCTCCTCCCTAACAGGTAGTAGCGGAGAGATTCGAGTGCCCACTTGATAGCCAGGCACTCCCTCTCCACTATACTATACCTGGACTCGGCGGGACTGAGCTTACGGCTCAGGAAGACAACGGGATGTTCTTCCTCGCTGACCTCCTGCGACAGTACCGCACCGAGGCCTACCTCCGAGGCGCCGGCTCTGTACGACAAACTCCTTGCTGAAGTCGGGTGTCACCAAAACCGGGGACCCACACAGGGCCGACTTCAACGCGGGAGAAAGCCTCCTCCGCCTTCTCACTCCAGCTAACCCTCCCAGACTTTCGCTCTTCAACAGGTCTGTCAATGGCGCTGCTATTGTGGCAAAGTAGGCACAAACCTCATGTAGTAACCTACAATCCCCAGGAACGACTTTACCTGCCTGGTGAGTGACCGGTCGGGGCCAGTTACGAATGGCCTCTACCTTAGTTACCTGAGGTTTGATGACTCTCGCCCAATTACATATCCCAGATATTTTGTCTCCTCAACCCTATGGAGCACTTCTTTGGGTTAGCGGTCAGTCCGTTTCCTCAGGGCATCCACTCACCGCCTGCACCTTGGGTAAATGGCTTTCCCAGTCGGTGCTGTGGATGACTACATCATCCAAGCAGGCCGAGACGTACCGACGATGTGGTCGCAGCACTATGTCCATTAACCTTGGAAAGTGGCGGGGGCGCCATGCAGGCCAAAGGGTAACACCTTGTAGTGATACAGGCCCTGCGGGTAACAAATGCGGTTTTTCCTTAGCCGACTCGTTAAGGGTACCTGCCAGTACCCTTTAGTGAGGTCCAGCACAGAAAATAACGGGCTTGTCCTAAACTTTCAAACCAGCTCGTCTACTCAGGGCATGGGATACGCGCCAAACTTGGATACTTCATTTAACTTGCGTAAAGCTACTATCGCCTGCTGCTGCTCGACAGTCTGGCCAGCATGTGCAAGGTGGAGTTCCACCTGGTGGGCACGTCACATATGAGGCGGTGAGCGGAAGGCCGAGATTACGCTGTAGCGCAGACAGGCGAGTAGCGGCAGGATGTGAACGCCAGAAGCGCGCACAGACGGCCTGCATTTTATGCAACAGCTCTGACATGTCAGGGTTGTTGTGAATGAACTTCTGCACCACCAAATTCAGCACATGCGCCAGGCAAGAGATGCGTCAAACCGGCTAGTCACAGAGCTGCGGCGAGATTTCACCAATTATCTCACACCACCAGGCCGGGCTTGAAGCCCACTGGCAGCAACCACTGGTCGGTCTGTTGTTCAATACCCCGCCACAACTCCTGCGCGGTGTGGGGCCTGTCCCCAAACATATGAGTTTCAGAACGACGTGCGCCAAAGAACTCTCCCCTGGGGCCCAGTCGCCACTACATTTACCCAGTGTGCAGTTAGAGAGATATAGCGTCCTGGCCGTGCTTACTGGTCCACATATTTGTGTTTAGGTGGAACTTGCCACAGATGGCATTGCGCAGTGCACACTTGATTTTATCGGATACTTGGTTGTGCAGGGAAGGCACGGCTGTCTTAGAGAAGTAGTGGCGGCTGGGAACAACATACTGTGGGACAGCCATCGCCATCAGCTGTTTGAAGCTGTCTGTGTCCACCAGCCTGAATGACAGCATTTCAAAGGCCAGTAGTTTAGAAATGCTGGCATTCAGGCGCAGAGCTCGAGGGTGGCTAGGTGGAATTTACGCTTTCTCTCAAGGTTTGTGAGATGGAGAGCTGAACGCTGCCGTGTGACATGGTGGAGATGCTTGGTGACGCAGGTAGTGGTGTCGGTGGCACATCCTCTGTTTGGTGGGCGGCAGGTGCCAACATCCCTCCCGAGGTGGAGGAAGAGGCCGAGGCAGCAGCAGAAGAGGGAGCAGGGGAGCCTAAATGAGTTCCTTGTTTTTAAGGTGTTTACTCCACTGCAGTTCATGCTTTCATGCAGATGCCTGGTCATGCAGGTTGTGCTAAGGTTCAGAACGTTAATGCCTCACTTCAGGCTCTGATGGCACAGCGGGCAAACCACTTGACTCTTGTCATCAGCACATTGTTTAAAGAACTTCCAGGGAACTCCTTGAAGCTGCCTTTGGGATGCTAGGTCCCTGGTGGCGGTGGCCAGTAGCAGGCGAACTCTCTTGGCGGCGGCTGTTCTGCTTTTGCCCCCTGCTCCCAATTTTGCTACGCTGTTGGCTTGGTCTCACCACTGCTTTTCCTCTGAACTATGAAAGTCAGTGGCACGACCTTCATTCCATGTGGGGTCTAGGACCTCATCTTCCCCTGCATTGTCTTCCACACAGTTTTCCTCCCTAACCTCCTGTTCGGTCTGCACACTGCAGAAAGATACAGCAGTTGGCACCTGTGTTTCGTCATCATCAGAGACATGCGGACTCCGATGAAGTGGTATTCCTATGTCCTCATCATCAGGAAACATCAGTGGTTGTGCATCAGTGCATTCTATGTCTTCCACCACTGGGAAAGGAGCTAGGTCCGCATCCCTTACTAAATGTTTTCCTTATTGTTACCGTTCTCCAAGCACCACAATAAGAAAAAAATATTTGGCTCAATGTATTGATTTAAAATTCAGGCCTTTTTTTTACAGGCACCTAACACTATCTGCCTATTTATTTATGTACCATATTACACTAATCCAGACACAGCATTAACCACTGATTTAGGGGAATATCAATTGTACGCCTAGTATTTAGGCCCTGGATGAACGGTATCCTTTTATGGACATATTTACACTTGGATATGGACAGTAGCGTGTGAAAAAAATATGTAGGATTATGCCTTCAGCAATTGTATTTTAACACTTTGTTTAATATAACCTTTAAGGGACAGAAATACACTTGGAGATGCACGGTAGCGTGTGAAGTTATTGAGGATGACCCTCTCAGCACTTGTATATACACCTTGAGTGTAATATACCCTTTATGGACAGAAATACACTATGAGATGCACAATAGTGTGTGCAGATTTACAGAATTATGCTTTCAGCAATTGTAATGTAATACTTTTTGTAATATACCCTTTTACGGAAATAAATATACTTGGAGATGCACGCTGAGTGTAATTTACCCTTTACGGACAGGTTAACAATTGGCCTGCAACAGCTGGAACACCAGATTAAGGGTATTGCTATATTGGTAAGTGAATTTCACCCTAGAACAAAATATATCATTTGACGGATACTATTAAACTTGTCCAGTCACAGCTGGCACATTAGATTTACTGTATTTCTATTTTTGCAACTGTATTTCACCCCAGAAAATATTAAATCCTTTAACGGACACTAGGGAAATTCTCCAGTCACAGCTGGAACACCAGATTCAGGGTATTGCTATTTTGGCAATTGAATTTCACCCCAGAACAAAATCTATCCTTTGACGGATACTATTAAACTTATTCAGTCACAGCTGTAACACACAGATTCAGGGTATTGCTATTTTGGCAATTAAATTTCACCCCAGAAAATAATATATCCTGTGACGGACACTATTAAACTTGGCCAGCCACAGCTGAAACCCCTGATTTATGGTATTGCTATTTTGGCAATTGAATTTCACCCCAGAAAAAAATATATCCTTTGCCGAACACTATTAAACTTGGCCAGCCACAGCTGAAACCACTGATTTATGGTATTGCTATTTTGGCAATTGAATTTCACCCCAGAACAAAATATATCCTTTGCCGGACACTATTAAACTTTGCCAGGCACTGCTGGGACACCAGATTTACGGTATTGCTTTTTGGCAATTGAATTTCACCCCAGAAAAAAATATATCCTTTCCGGACACTATTAAACTTGTCCAGCCACAGCTGGAACACCAGATTTACTGTATTTCTATTTTTGCAACTGTATTTCTCCCCAGAAAATAATATATCCTTTGACGGACTCTAGGAACATTGTCCAGTCACAGCTGGAACACCAGATTCAGGGTATTGCTATTTTGGCAATTCAATTTCACCCCCAAAAAATATCCCCTTTACGGATAGATTTAAACTAGGCCTGCAATAGCTGGAACACCAGATTCAGGGTATTGCTATTTATGGCAATTAAATTTCACCCAAGAAAAAATATACCCTTTTACGGACAGATTTAAGCTAGGCCTGCAACAGCTGGAACACCAGATTTACTGTATTTCTATTTTTGCTACTGACTTTAACCCCAGAAAATAATATATCCTTTGACGGACACTAGAGAAATTGTCCAGTCACAGCTGGAACATCAGATTCAGGGTATTGGTATTTTGGCAATTAAATTTCACCACAGAAAAATTATACCCTTTTTGGACAGATTCAAACTAGGCATGCAACAGCTGGAACACCAGATTTACTGTATTTCTATTTTTGCAACTGTATTTCACCCCAGAAAATAATATAACCTTTGACAGACACTAGGGAAATTGTCCAGTCACAGCTGGAACACCAGATTCAGGGTACTGCTATTTTGGCAATTAAATTTCACCCCTGAAAAAATATACCCTTCTACGGACAGATTTAAACTAGGCCTGCAACAGCTGGAACACCAGATTCAGGGTATTGCAATTTTGGCAATTAAATTTCACCCCAGAAAAAAATATACCCTTTTACGGACAGATATAAACTAGGCCTGCAACAGCTGGAACACCAGATTTACTGTATGTCTATTTTTGCTACTGACTTTCACCCCAGAAAATAATATATCCTTTGACGGACACTAGGAAATTGTCCAGTCACAGCTGGAACACCAGATTCAGGGTATTGCTATTTTGGCAATTAAATTTCACCCCAGAAAAAAATATATACCCTTTACAGACAGATATAAACTAGGCCTGCAACAGCTGGAACACCAGATTTACTGTATGTCTATTTATGCTACTGACTTTCACCCCAGAAAATAATATATCCTTTGACGGACACTAGGGAAATTGTCCAGTCACAGCTGAAACACCAGATTCAGGGTATTGCTATTTTGGCAATTACATTTCACCCCAGAAAAAAATATACCCTTTTACGGACAGATTTAAACTAGGCCTGCAACCGCTGGAACACCAGATTCAGGGTATTGCTATTTTGGCAATTAAATTTCACCCCAGAAAAATTATACCCTTTTACGGACAGATTCAAACTAGGCATGCAACAGCTGGAACACCAGATTTACTGTAATTCTATTTTTGCAACTGTATTTCACCCCAGAAAATAATATAACCTTTGACGGACACTAGGGAAATTGTCCAGTCAGAGCTGGAACACCAGATTCAGGGTATTGCTATTTTGGCAATTAGGTTTCACCCCAGAAAAAAATATACCCTTTTACGGACAGATTGGAACACCAGATTCAGGGTATTGCTATTTTGGCAATTAAATTTCACTCCAGAAAAAATATACCCTTTTACGGACAGATTGGAACACCAGATTCAGGGTATTGCTATTTTGGCTATTGAATTTCACTCCAGAACAAAATATATCCTTTGCTGGACACTATTAAACTTTTCCAGCCACTGCTGGGACACCAGATTTAGGGTATTGCTATTTTGGCAGTTGAATTTCACCACAGAAAAAAATCTATCCTTTGCCAGACAGCAGACAGTATTACACTTGGCTAGCCACAGCTGGAACACCAGATTTAGGGGATTGCTATTTTGGCAATTGAATTTAACCCCTTAATAAAATATAGAAATTTCTATCCTGAGTTTCTAGGGGTGACAATAAGCACAGCCAAGCCCCTAATGTAGGATATAGCAAAAAAAAAAAAAAACTAGTATTGATGGATTGATGGACAGCTTGTGCTGGTGCACCACAAGACACAAAATGGCCGACGATCACCCCAGAAAAAAGTGACAGAAAAACTCTCTGTGCAGCCTAAAAACCAGTGAGCAATTAACTAGCAGAAGTTGAATGATTCACAGCTGTAGATCGATCACTTCATTAGGTGTTTATGCTGACTTTTCCCTGCCTAATCTCGCCCTCACAGAAGCTGCGTCCTCTCCCTACACTAATCAGAGCAGTGTAACGTGCGGCGCTACGTGACTCCAGCTTAAATTGAGGCTGGGTCACATGCTGCACTTGGCCAATCACAGCCATGCCATTAGTAGGCATGGCTGTGATGGCTTTTAAGAGCAAGAAGTAAAACGCTAGCTGATTGGCTGCTATGCAGCCCTTCAGAAAGCGGGAAGAAATCGCCGAACAACGGACCCGAACCCGAACTTTTTTGAAAATTTCTGGGTCCGGGTCCGTGTCCCGAACACCCCAAAATTCGGTATGAACCCAAACTATCCAGTTTTGGTTCGCTTATCCCTAGTCTGTAGACGTGACACACATCGTAAATACATTGTAGTCGTGACAGGACTTATTAGTCTGTGGACGTGACAGACCTCGTAAATGCGCCTGCAGTCGTGACAGGACTTCCTGTGGACGAAACTGACACCATAGTATAGTGCATAGATGGCCAACCTGAGGCTCTCTAGCTGTTGCAAAACTACAACTCCCAGCATGCTCAGACTACCTACAGCTATTAGCATACAGCAGGGTATGGTGGGAATTGTAGTTTTACAACAGCTAGAAAGCCACAGGTTGGCCATGCCTGGTATAGTGTTTTTTTTATTTTATTTTTATATAAACCACTTATGCAGCACCAGTATGACTTGGGGACTCGCATAACCATGACCCCCTCCGACAGCAAATCTAGGACACTAACCAGCCTATAACCATATTGTACCCCTAACAAACAACAGGAAAAACGGTCATAGGGCCGCCGAAGCCATGAGGCTAAAGCAGTCATCGGGCCCCCGAAGCCATGAGGCCCCCCCGAAGCCAAGAGACTGATGAAGATGACATTATGGTGACGATAATTAATAAAACGTGAGCCAGACCTGATGGGATATGCATATACATTATTGATCCGAACCACATGCATAAATAAAACATTAAAACCAACCGCGTACCGTGAAATTGAAACAGATGGGAGAAAAACAAGAGCCTGAGGCATTGCAGTTCGATAAGACCCTTACCCTGGGTTCAGATCTGAGCGTTCTAAAAACGCGCGTTTTACGCGCGTTTTTGTCGCATGTATTTCAGCGCGTTTTTGCAAATAGGAAACGCGCGTAAAACGCGCGTTCTTGTGATTGACTACTGTGGTGTCAATCACAAAACGTGCGTCAAACGCCCCAAAAGAAGCTCAAGTACTTGTTTATGCGTTGGGCGTTTTACAGCGCGTTCAAACGTGCTGTAAAACGCTCAAGTGTGAACCACTCCCATAGAGATGCATTGGTTTTAATCTGTTGAGCGTTTTACAGCGCGTTTGAACGCGCTGTAAAACGCTCAGGTGTGAACCCAGGGTTATTGTGACAAACCAATGAACAACTTGTGAAAAGATAGTAGGAAACTTACTCCAATTGGCCCACTGACCGCTGAGAAGCTGTTTGGTGAACTGGCAGGAGACCAATCTAAATGAATGCAAACCAGAAGTAAAGGAGACCAGTCGGAGTGAATACAAACCAGGACTAAAGAACACCACAAAAATTGTTTATATTATTTTTATATTAATCCACCGAAGTGAACAGAAAAAGTAGGCCTATGGAATGTAACAAACCACCGAGCAAAGAAACGTAAGCCTGAAAAGAAAGCAGCTATGTTTATCCGGAGAGCGGTATAAGAGTGGTAGGTGCTGACTGCCCTGGTAAGAATACTGAGTAAACCATGCAGTAGCAATGAAAAGGAAAATGCAGCTTTAAGTGGAAGCAGAGTATAACACATGATGTAAGAACAGGTGGGTAAATGCAGCTCTGGATGTGTAGAGTGTAGCCTAAAAATATGGTATGGGCACAGCTCTAAGTATGAGCTTGAAAGCATGGAATAAAGCAGCCGTATGAATGCAATCTGAAAGTGAGCAGAGTATTAACGTGATGCAACAGCAGACACATGAATGCAGCTTTAGTAGTGAATGAAGTATAGGACAAAGTGTAAATGCAGACACAGGAGCTTTGAAGGTAACAATCCTAACCGCAATCATTAGCGCCAAATCCCCTTCGCCCCAGAGCGCTACAAGTCACATACCGCGTAACCAAGTCCGATCCTACTGTGAATGCCACCACATGCCTGCCACTTTCTGCCATTGCCCAGGCATGAACGAACCTCCACATAATGCTGCCGGAGATTTTTTTTTTTTTGAACGATGGTCACCACAACACCACCTCGAGTTTGTCTAGGAAAAACTAACGTGGTTGAACATAAACCCTGATGCAACAACACCAATTAATTGACATAATGGTGCACCTATAAACATAACACAGAACCGCTGACACATGCGTGCCCATAAAAAACTGTTTATAGATTAAACACACTTACATACAAGAGCATCAGAACTCAAATACAGACGCCTTGAGCAAATCTGCTTGTGGCCCCATATACAGACCACTGATACACATTTACCAACACCTTGCATATCTGGCACCAACTGTAAATGTAAATGCATGTAAAACAGGTGACCGTAAATATGCAACCATTTTTTTTTTTTATCATGCTGATTCCTGCCTATTTTAAGGCATATATTGTACCAATAACTATATATATAGTAGACACCCCCCCCCCAAGCCCCTAAACGGCCAGGCAACAATCCTAATCACAATCATTCGACAATAAGCGCCCAACCCCCTTCATCCCAGAGCACTGCAAATCGCGGACAGCAGTGTAAGTCCTGTGCAAACAAGTCCGATCCTACCATGAGCACCAGCATTCGCCTGGCACCTTTTGCCATTACCCAGGCGTGAACGAGCCACCACGTGATGCTGCGTTTCTTTTTTTTTTTCATATTAAACGACCATTGATACGCAACCTTTTAAAAAGAAGTGAAAATAAATAAAATAAAATCACTTAAACACAGCGTGCGTAGCTTGCAGACACGCGTCCCGCATGTAACAGATATCAGAAAACATGCGACCTTACCTACTCTAGGCACATGCTACACCAATAACTATATGCAATAGCCTCCTACAAGCCCCTAAACAGCCGGACAAAAATACTAACAATGGTCGTTTGACCAAAAGCGTCCAACTCTGCTTTGAGCACTACAAGTCACAGATAGAGTTAAGCAAACACCTGGATGTTCGGGTTCGAGAAGTTCGGCCCAACTTCACGAAAATGTTTGGGTTTGGGATCTGAACTCGACCCGAACTTCACACCGAACCCCATTGAAGTCAATGGGGACCCAAACTTTTGGGCACTAAAAAGGCTGTAAAATAGCCCAGGAAAGGGCTAGAGGGCTGCAGAAGGGAACACAATGTAGGTAAATCCCCTGCAAACAAATGTGGATAGGGAAATGACTTAAAATAAAATAAATAAAAATGAACCAATATCAATTGGCAACTTGGAGGAGGAGGAGTTGGAATAGGAGGTTGGGGTGGCGTCAGGTGGGAATGCTATGGGAGTTGAAGTTCTCATCACAGTCAAAAAGGATTCATGTCTGCCTGCAGTGTCAAAGGCCTCATTCACAGACTTAGGCCTATGGCAACCATACATGGGAGTTGAAGTTCACATCACAGCCAAGGAGGATTCATGTCTGCCAGCAGTGTCACAGGCCTCACTCACAGACTGAGGCCAATGGCAACCATACATGGGAGTTGAAGTTGTCATCACAGCCAAGAAGGAATCATGTCTGCTTGCAGGGCCACAGGCCTTATTCAAACATTCAGGCCCACGGGATGTTTGACATATGATTAAAAAACATATAGGCCCCTGACACCCACATAATGGGGCAGTCGTTTCACAGTAAAAACAGTTAAATGTCTGCCACCAAGACAGCAAACAATTAAACGAAATTTAGGCCCCTGACACCCAGACAATGGGGTGGTCATTAGACAGTAAAAAGAGTTTAATATCTCCCACCAAGAAAACAAATGATTAAATGACATATAGGCCTCTGACACCCAGACAATGGGGTGGTCATTAGACAGTAAAAAGTGTTAAATGTCTGCCTCTAAGACAGCAAGCAATTAAACTAAATTTAGGCCCCTGACACCCAGACAATGGGGCGGTCATTAGACAGTAAAAAGAGTTAAATGTCTGCCACCAAGACAGCAAGCAAGTACGTGAAAGTAAGGCCCCTGACACGCATACAGAGGAGAGAGGTCCCATAGCAGCAAAAGAGGCATGCTGTCACCCACCAACAGAGAAGGCCACTTTCAGTAATTTAGGCCCGACACCCAGACAGAGGAGAGACGTCCAATAGCAGCAAAAGAGGCATCATGTCACCCACCAACGGAGAAGGCCACTTTTAGTTATTTAGGCCCCAGCACCCAGACAGAGGAGAGAGGTCCCATAGCAGAGAATCAGGCTTCATGTCACCAACCAATGGACAAGGCCACTTTCAGATATTTAGACCCCTGGCACCCAGACCGAGGAGAGGTTCATTCATGTTCTTTGGGTTGCCCCCCAAAATAATGGTAAAATTTAAAAAAAGGATTCAATAAAGAAGTGCCCTGCAGTACAAGAATATATGGTTAAGGGGAGGTAGCTATAAATGTCTATTCTGCACTAGGGATGGACAGGTCCTGTGGTATCCATGCCTGGTTCATTTTTATGAACGTCAGCTTGCCCACGTTGGCTGTGGACAGGCGGCTGCGTTTGTCAGTAATGAGGCCACCTGCCATGCTGAATACACGTTCAGACAAAACACTGGCCGCCGGGCAGGCCAGCACCTCCAAGGCATAAAAGGCTAGCTCTGGCCATGTGGACAATTTGGAGACCCAGAAGTTGAATGGAGCCGAACCATCAATCAGTACGTGGAAGGGTGTTCACACATACTGTTCCACCATGTTATTGAAATGCTGCCTCCTGCTAACACGTTCTGTATCAGGTAGTGGTGCAGTTAGCTGTGGCGTGGTGACAAAACTTTTCCACATCTCTGCCATGCTAACCTTGCCCTCAGAGGAGCTGGCCATGACACAGCTGCGTTGGCTACCTCTTGCTCCTCCTCTGCCTTCACCTTGGGCTTCCACTTGTTCCCCTGTGACATTTGGGAATGCTCTCAGGAGGTCATCTACCTGCATGCGCTTGTACTCGCGCATCTTCCTATCATGCTCCAGTGCAGGAATTAAGGTCGGCACATTGTTTTTGTACCGGGGATCCAGAAGGGTGGCAACCCAGTAGTCCGCACACGTTAAAATGTGGGCAACTCTATTGTCGTTGCGCAGACACTGCAGCATGTAATCGCTCATGTGTGCCAGGCTGCCCAGAGGTAAGGACAAGCTGTCCTCTGTGGGATGCGTATTGTCATCGTCCTCCATTTCCCCCCTGCCACGCACCAGTGATGGACCCGAGCTACGTTGGTGCCACCCCACTGTGAACATTACCGGCAGCAACCACTGGTTGGTCTGTTGTTCAATACCCCGCCACAACTACTGTGCGGTGTGGGGCCTGTCCCCCAAACATATGAGTTTCAGAATGGCCTGCTGACGTTTACTCCAGGCTGTGCTGAAGTTGGTGGTGAAGGTGTGTGACTGACTGGATGAGCAGGTGGAAAAAGAGGAGGAGGAAGCTGAGTAGGAGGAGGAGGAAGGGCGGCGGAAGGACGTGCTCCAAACAGCTCTCCGCCTAGGGGCCCAGCCGCCACTACATTTACCCAGTGTGCAGTTAGGGAGATATAGCGTCCCTGGCCGTGCTTACTGGTCTACGTATCTGTGGTTAGGTGGACCTTGCCACAGATGGCGTTGCCCAGTGCACACTTGATTTTATCGTATACTTGTTTGTGCAGGGAAGGCACTGCTCTCTTGGAGAAGTAGTGGCGGCTGGGAACAACGTACTGTGGGACAGCCACCGCCATCAGCTGTTTGAAGCTGTTCGTGTCCACCAGCCTGAATGACAGCATTTTAAAAGCCAGTAGATTAGAAATGCTGGCATTCAGGCCCAGGGCTCGATGGTGGCTAGGTGGGAATTTACGCTTTCTCTCCAAGGTTTGCGAGATGGAGAGCTGAACGCTGCCGTGTGACATGGTGGAGATGCTTGGTGATGGAGGTGGTGGTGTTGGTGGCACATCCTCTGTTTGCTGGGCGGCAGGTGCCAACATTCCTCCCGAGGCGGAGGAAGAGGCCGAGGCAGCAGCAGAAGAGGGAGCAGGAGGAGCATGAGTGAGTTTCTTGTTTTTAAGATGTTTACTCCACTGCAGTTCATGCTTTGCATGCAGATGCCTGGTCATGCAGGTTGTGCTAAGGTTAAGAACGTTAATGCCTCGCTTCAGGCTCTGATGGCACAGCATGCAAACCACTTGGGTCTTGTCGTCAGCACATTGTTTGAAGAAGTGCCATGCCAGGGAACTCCTTGAAGCTGCCTTTGGGGTGCTCTTTTCCTGGTGGCGGTGGCCATTAGCAGGCAAACTCTCTCACCACTGCCTCTTCCTCTGAACTATGAAAGTCAGTGGCACGTCCTTTATTCCATGTGGGGTCTAGGACTACATCATCCCCTGCATCGTCTTCCACACAGTCTTCCTCCTTGACCTCCTGTTCGGTCTGCACACTGCAGAAAAACACAGCAGGTGGCACCTGTGTTTCGTAATCATCAGAGACGTGTGGACTCTGATGAAGTGGTATTCCCATGTCCTCATTATCAGGAAACATACGTGGTTGTGCGTCAGTGCATTCTATGTCTTCCACCACTGGGAAAGGGCTAGTTGGATTCCCTTGGGAAACCCTGCCAGCAGCGTCTTCAAACAGCATAAGAGACTTCTGCACAACTTGAGGCTCAGACAGTTTCCCTGATATGCATGGGGGTGATGTGACAGACTGATGGGCTTGGTTTTCAGGCGCCACCTGTGCGCTTTTTGCAGAAGACTGGGTGGGAGATAATGTTGTGAACGTGCTGGATCCACTGTCGGCCACCCAATTGACTAGCGCCTGTACTTGCTCAGGCCTTACCATCCTTAGAACGGCATTGGGCCCCACCAAATATCGCTGTAAAGTAGTTGGTTCACTAGTTTGTGTGGCTGTGGCAGACGTCCTCTCCCAGCACCAGACGGCCCACTAACACCACCACGACCATTTCCGCATCCCTTACTAGAAGTTTTCCTCATTGTTACCGTTCACCACAATAAGAAAAACATTTTTTGGCCCAATATATTGAGTTCAAATTCAGGCCATTTTTTTACAGGCACCTAACACTATCTAATAAAATTAAAGATAGTGGGGCACTCTCAATAGTATTGAGAACAGCAGAATTTAATAATAAAATTGAGTAAAAATAGAAGGTTGACAATATCTGATACGGTGAATAGAGCAGCAATAACAATATAAAGATTGGTCAATCAATATACCATCAGTATTTAACCTCAAAAAATTCCCAATTGTTGGATTGGTACCAATCATCCAGATCCAATGATCAAAATCATGCACAATGTCAGAGAATGTGCCAATGCGAAAAAGTAAAAGGTTATATTGCGTACCAAATTCGAAAAGTTACAGTTCAACGTTCTCTAAAAGGATGTTTTAATGTGATAAAATATGTGCAGATATCTTCTAAAATTCAAATAAAATATGCCAGGTATTTTTCAGCCTTTTTCAGTCTAAAACGCAATCATGCTCTGATAGTATTCGGAGCGGCGTCCCCTCACTAATCTGAGACAACGGCGTCCCACTGTATTGTTCGGATATGCGATCGCAATTTTATGAAACTGACACGATCTTACCAGGGGGACTTCAGTGGAGGTTCTTGCCCTCGACACGGTGTACCTCTTATGTAATCGTACGCTTCGTTCTAAAGGGTTGTTGCTTGCCAGAAAATCACGCCAACGATAGTGATGCATGTGGACCCGCAGTAGGTAGAGGTCTTCTCTGTGCAACAGACGTTGTTCGCGCGAATAGGTCTTAAAAAGCGGCAGATTTCACTCCATCTCCGGTAAATAAATGTTCGCTTGTCACTGTTCCGATGCTTGGGGGTAATACCATACGCGTTTTGGGGTTTAAGGAAATGACCCCTTCATCAGAACCACTGGTACCCCATCCAACAATTGGGAATTTTTTGAGGTTATATACTGATGGTGTAACGGCTCACGCTTGCTCCTAGCGCTTCCTGAGGGCTCCAAGCACTCCACCAGACACCAAAACCACCACAGACCCCACAAACCACCTGCTGCTTGGTTGGGGTCTCATCGCCCTTCACCCACTCAGTACCCAACATTGGGCTTCAGCTTCCAGTGGGTGGATGTCTCCTGACTCCAGAAAGCAGGAACCAGGAACAAGCTCTTACAAGAGCTTATAATCAGGGGAGTATTGTGATATAGCAATCCCCAAGAGTGTAGTTATCCCATGACCCAACCATGAGCCAAGACTTCATGAAGGGGTAAAGCAGAACTTCTTTTTTATTGATGGCCACAGCTTGGCCTTTTATGCAATTCCTCCAGCAAGGGCTACTCCCCTGGGAACCTGATAGAGGACAGGCACACAAAATACAGTAACCAATCATCATACAGCCAGATATATCACAACCCCACATGCATTGTCCATTGTGCTTGCTGATTCCGTCCCAGGCAAAGTCCATTGTGATTGCTGATTGCGTCACAGGCAATGTCCATTGTGATTGTTAATTGCATCACAGGCAATGTTCATTTTGCTTACTAACTGTCACTGGGGCCATAGTCACAGGGCAAGAGGCTGGCAAGCAGGCCTCTCCAACTCCCAGTGACAAAGGTGCTTTCGTAACAGATAGTATATTGATTGACCAATTTTTATATTGTTATTGCTGCTATATTCACCGTATCAGATATTGTCAACCTTTTATTTTTACTCATTTACTCAATGTTATTATTAAATTCTGCTGTTCTCAATACTGTTGAGAGATCCCCACTATCTTTAATTTTATTACCTCGTTTTCTGTCAGATTGAGTGTTATTTGACAGTGGGTGCACCTCAGGTTGATTCCTTGTCACTCTTGTGCGACATAATTTTAGTTTTACCTAACACTATCTGGCTATCTATTTATGTACCATATTACACTAATACAGGCATAGCAGTAACAACAGATTTAGGCAAATATCAATTGTAGGCCTAGTATTTAGGCCCTGGATGAAAGGTATCCTTTTAAGGACAGAATTACACTTGGAAAGGCACAATAGCGTGTGCAAATGTAGAGGATTATGCTTTCATCACTTGTAATTTAACACTTACTGTTATATACCCTTTTACGGAAAGAAATACACTTTGAGATGCACGGTAGCGTGTGCAGTTATTGAGGATGACCCTGTCATTACTTGTATTTACACCTTGAGTGTAATATACCCTTTTACGGACAGAAATACACTATGAGATGCACAATAGTGTGTGTAAATGTAGAGGATTATGCTTTCAGCACTTGTATTTTAACCCTTAGTGTAATATACCCTTTTACGGAAAGAAATACACTTGGAGATGCAAGGTAGCGTGTGCAAATATAGAGGATTTATTTATCAGGCCTTGTATTTAGACGCTAACACGCTGAGTGTAATATACCCTTTTACGGACAGATTTACACTTGGCCAGCCACTGCTGGGACACCAGATTTGCGGTATTGCTATTTTGGCAATTGAATTTCACCCCAGAACAAAATATATCCTTTGCCGGACACTATTAAACTTAGCCAGCCACAGCTGAAACCACTGATTTACCGTATTGCTATTTTAGCAATTGAATTTCACCCCTGAAAAATATCTATCCTTTGCTGGACAGTATTAAACTTGGCCAGCCACAGCTGAAACCACTGATTTACGGTATTGCTATTTTGGCAATTGAATTTAACCCCAGAAAAATATCTATCCTTTGCCCGACAGTATTAAACTTGGCCAGCTACAGCTGAAACCACTGATTTACGGTATTGCTATTTTGGCAATTGAATTTCACCTCAGAAAAATATCTATCCTTTGCCGGACAGTATTAAACTTGGCCATACACAGCTGGAACACCAGATTTACGGTATTGCTATTTTAGGAATTGAATTTCACCCCATAAAAAAATATATCCTTTGCCGGAGACTTTTAAACTTGGCAAGCCACTGCTGGGACACCAGATTTAGGGGATTGCTATTTTGGCAATTGAATTTCACCCCAGAAAAAGATATATCCTTTACCGGACACTATTAAACTTGGCCAACCACCTCTGAAACCACTGATTTACCATATTGCTATTTTGTCAATTGAATTTCACCCCAGAAATATTTATCCTTTCCTGGACAGTATTAAACTTGGCCAGCCACAGCTGAAACCACTGATTTACGGTATTGCTATTTTTGCAATTGAATTTCACCCCAGAAAAATATCTATCCTTTGCCAGACAGTATTAAACTTGGCCAGCTACAGCTGAAACCACTGATTTACGGTATTGCTATTTTGGCAATTGAATTGTATTAAACTGTTCTGAGATTGTATGAAAGATAAAAGAGAGTTTTGAGGGTTAGTCGGATCTAGTGGACGTAAGACTCGAAAAACTTTAGGCACCAGAGGATGGTGGAAGAGGGCGTGAAGGAGACAGAGTAGTTGAGTATAGAGGCTGCTCAAGGGTTTGACTGCTGAGCTAATTGTCTGCAAGTATGAGACCAGTGGGGTGGGGGGAGATAGGAGGGTGAGTGGGTAGTGGACTCTCGCTCAGAACACACCTATTCTGAGAACCCAAAAACAAGCGCCAGTATCTTATATGCAGGTGGCACCTAGATGAAACGTGAATGCTAAAATATATTTGTAAAAAATGTGTCTTAAAAGATACATGTATCATATGGTATACAAAAATAACAAAAATAACAAAGACTTTTTAATCAATTCACGAGGGGGTGGTTTACCAGGATAAGCATAAAACAGGTACCTGCGTGTCATTTATTTGCGAATACATCACTGTTTGGATTAGATGTTTTGGGCATATATACAGTTGTGTTCAAAATTATTCAACCCCCACTGAAATTGAGTGTTTTGGCCAGTTTGACATTGATTTTGATTATTTCAGTCATCTTGTTTACAATTAAATTAACCCCTTAAGGACCGGGCTCATTTTCACCTTAGGACCAGGCCATTTTTTGCAAATCTGACCAGTGTTACTTTATGTGGTGATAACTAGTGTTGAGCGAACAGTTCGAGCATAGTTCGGGTCCGTACCGAATTTTGGGGTGTTCGTGACACGGACCCGAACCCGAACTTTTTCGTAAAAGTTCGGTTCGGGTTCGTCGTTCGGCATGTATTTTGGCGCATTTTGAAAGGCTGCAAAGCAGCCAATCAACATGCATCATACTACTTGCCCTAAGATGCCATCGCAGCCATGCCTACTATTGGCAAGGCTGTGATTGGCCAAGTGCAGCATGTGACTCAGCCTCTTTATAAGCTTGTGCGCACGTCGGGACGTGCTCACTCCCGATGTGAATAGAACAGGGATAGACGCAGCTGATGCTAGGGCGAGAATAGGCAGGGATAATTGAATAACTGGAAGCAAATTTCTCTCCTCCACCTGTGATTCATCTGAACAACTGCAGCTGAGCTGCTTTTTTGATAGGGATTGGCTATTTTTAGAGTGGCCAGAGTGATTTTTCCATCCACATGTACCTGGGCTGACCGCCGGCCGCCATTTTGCGACTTGTAGTGCTGCAGCAGAAGCTGCCACAGTGTGCATTCCAAAGCTCCAAACAAGTCAGACATCTACACCTGGGATTCAGACCAATAGCGATTTAGCAGCACAGTCCAAGGCTATTTTTTTAAAGGTTGTGCAGACCATTTTGTGGCACATGTTACTGGGCTGATAGGCGGCGGCCATCTTGGGACTAGTGCTGCAGCACAATCTCTCCCAACGTCCATTAATCACTTGTAATAGTGGTCTGTGCCATAGAAATCCTACATCAGGGACTTGGGTGTGCTTGTGTCACCCCTACTAATACCAGTCCACCTGTAATCCATACAGTGAAAAGCCATAAAGTATTCCAGTGAGGGAATTTTTTTTTATTTAAAAAGGCCAAGTTAGTTTATCTGGCGTTCAATATACTAGATACAGTTAGGCCTGCGTTTCATACATCTGGAATTAGCAAACTAATGTGCTGGGGTTGGGAAAACATATATGTACCCATACTAGAATCTGTCAAAGAAAGCGGTACTCACATATAACAGTCATTCCATCTGTAATCCATACAGTCAAAAGACTGAAAGTATTCCAGTGAGGGAATTTTTTTATTTAAAAAGGCCAAGTTAGTTTATCTGACGCTCAATATACTAGATACAGTTAGGCTCATGCTTTCATACATCTGGAATTAGCAAACTAATGTGCTGGGGTTGGGAAAACATATATGTACCCATACTAGAATCTGTCAAAGAAAGCGGTACTCACATATAACAGTCATTCCATCTGTAATCCATACAGTCAAAAGACTGAAAGTATTCCAGTGAGGGAATTTTTTTTATTTAAAAAGGCCAAGTTAGTTTATCTGGCGTTCAATATACTAGATACAGTTAGGCCTGCGTTTCATACATCTGGAATTAGCAAACTAATGTGCTGGGGTTGGGAAAACATATATGTACCCATACTAGAATCTGTCAAAGAAAGCGGTACTCACATATAACAGTCATTCCATCTGTAATCCATACAGTCAAAAGACTGAAAGTATTCCAGTGAGGGAATTTTTTTATTTAAAAAGGCCAAGTTAGTTTATCTGGCGCTCAATATACTAGATACAGTTAGGCTCATGCTTTCATACATCTGGAATTAGCAAACTAATGTGCTGGGGTTGGGAAAACATATATGTACCCATACTAGAATCTGTCAAAGAAAGCGGTACTCACATATAACAGTCATTCCATCTGTAATCCATACAGTCAAAAGACTGAAAGTATTCCAGTGAGGGAATTTTTTTATTTAAAAAGGCCAAGTTAGTTTATCTGGCGTTCAATATACTAGATACAGTTAGGCCTGCGTTTCATACATCTGGAATTAGCAAACTAATGTGCTGGGGTTGGGAAAACATATATGTACCCATACTAGAATCTGTCAAAGAAAGCGGTACTCACATATAACAGTCATTCCATCTGTAATCCATACAGTCAAAAGACTGAAAGTATTCCAGTGAGGGAATTTTTTTATTTAAAAAAGGCCAAGTTAGTTTATCTGGCGCTCAATATACTAGATACAGTTAGGCCATGCGTTTCATACATCTGGAATTAGCAAACTAATGTGCTGGGGTTGGGAAAACATATATGTACCCATACTAGAATCTGTCAAAGAAAGCGGTACTCACATATAACAGTCATTCCATCTGTAATCCATACAGTCAAAAGACTGAAAGTATTCCAGTGAGGGAATTTTTTTATTTAAAAAGGCCAAGTTAGTTTATCTGGCGTTCAATATACTAGATACAGTTAGGCCTGCGTTTCATACATCTGGAATTAGCAAACTAATGTGCTGGGGTTGGGAAAACATATATGTACCCATACTAGAATCTGTCAAAGAAAGCGGTACTCACATATAACAGTCATTCCATCTGTAATCCATACAGTCAAAAGACTGAAAGTATTCCAGTGAGGGAATTTTTTTATTTAAAAAAGGCCAAGTTAGTTTATCTGGCGTTCAATATACTAGATACAGTTAGGCCTGCGTTTCATACATCTGGAATTAGCAAACTAATGTGCTGGGGTTGGGAAAACATATATGTACCCATACTAGAATCTGTCAAAGAAAGCGGTACTCACATATAACAGTCATTCCATCTGTAATCCATACAGTCAAAAGACTGAAAGTATTCCAGTGAGGGAATTTTTTTATTTAAAAAGGCCAAGTTAGTTTATCTGATGCTCAATATACTAGATACAGTTAGGCCTGCGTTTCATACATCTGGAATTAGCAAACTAATGTGCTGGGGTTGGGAAAACATATATGTACCCATACTAGAATCTGTCAAAGAAAGCGGTACTCACATATAACAGTCATTCCATCTGTAATCCATACAGTCAAAAGACTGAAAGTATTCCAGTGAGGGGATTTTGCTTATAAAAATAATATATTTCATTGTGGTGCGAGTTGAATCGCAACAATGAAGAAAAATACTATTAAGGGACGAGGACGCGGTCGTGGTGGTGTCCGTGGAGCCTCTGTTGCTGGTAGAGGACGTGGCCGTTCGGCCCCAGGCGCACACAGTAGGGAACGAACTCCCTCAACTAGCCGGCAGAATGTACCGCAATATCTCGTGGGGCCCAATGCCGCTCTTAGGATGGTAAGGCCTGAGCAGGTACAGGCATTAATCGATTGGGTGGCCGACAGTGCTTCCAGCACGTTCACCACATGGTCTTCCACCCAGTCTTCTGCGGAAAGCGCACAGGTGGCACCTGAAAACCAAGCCCATCAGTCTGTCACATCACCCCCAAGCATATCAGGGAAACGGTCTGAGCCACAAGTTATGCAGCAGTCTCTTCTTCTGTTTGAAGACTCTGCTTCCAGGGTTTCCCAGGGGCGTCCACCTAGCCCTTCCCCAGTGGAGGAAGACATACCATGCACTGACGCACAACCACTTATGTCTCCAGATGAAGAGGACATGGGAATACCACCACAGCAGAGTCACGCGACTCTCTGATGATGACGAAACACAGGTGCCCACTGCCGCGTCTTTTGCAGTGTGCAGACTGAACAGGAGGAGGTCAGGAGGGAGACTGGGTGGAAGACGATGCAGAGGACGATGAGGTCTTAGACCCCACATGGACTGAAGGTCGTGGCGATGACTTTCACAGTTCAGAGGAAGAGGTAGTGGTGAGACCGAGACAACAGCGAAGCCAAAGAGGGAGCAGGGGGCCAAAGCAGACGAGCCGCCGCCCCAGAGTTCGCCTGCTACTGGACATCGCCAACAGGGACCCAGCCCCACAAAGGCAGCTTCAAAGAGTTCCCTGGCATGGCACTTCTTTAAACAATGTCCTACCGACAAGACCCGAGTGACTTGCACGCTCTGCCATCAGAGCCTGAGGCGAGGCATTAACGTTCTGAACCTCAGCACAACCTGCATGACCAGGCATCTACATGCAAAGCATGAACTGCAGTGGGGTACACACCTTAAAAACCAGGCACTCGCTGAGGCTCCCCTGCTCCCTCTACCGCTGCTGCCTCGGCTTCCGCCTCGAGAGGAATGTTGCCACCTGCCGAGCAGCAAACAGAGGATGTGCCACCGACACCACCACCACCGCCACCGTCAACTAGCGTCTCCACTATATCACACAGCAGCGTTCAGCTCTCAATATCTCAAACCTTAGAGAGGAAGCGCAAATTCCCCGAGTCACCCTCGAGCCCTTGGCCTGAACGCCAGCATTTCTAAACTGCTGGCCTTTGAAATGCTGTCATTCCGGCTGGTGGACACAGACAGCTTCAAACAGCTGATGGCCATGGCTGTCCCGCAGTATGTGGTTCCCAGCCGCCACTACTTCTCCAAGACAGCCGTGCCTTCCTGCACATGCAAGTGTCCGATAAAATCAAGTGTGCACTGCGCAACGCCATTTGTGGCAAGGTCCACCTAACCACAGATACGTGGACCAGTAAGCACGGCCAGGGACGCTATATCTCACTAACTGCACACTGGATGAATGTAGTGGCGGCTGGGTCCCCGGCGGACAGTTCCTTGGCGCACGTCCTTCCGCCCCCTAGGATCGCAGGGCATCATTCTCTGCCTCCTGTAGCCTCCTCCTCCTACTCGGCTTCCTCCTCCACTGCTTCCACCAGCTCATCCGGTCAGCCACACACCTTCACCACCAACTTCAGCACAGCCCGGGGTAAACGTCAGCAGGCCATTCTGAAATTCATATGTTTGGGGGACAGGCCCCACAGCGCAAAGGAGTTGTGGCGGGGTATTGAACAACAGACCGACGAGTGGTTTCTGCCGGTGGGCCTCAAGCCAGGCCTGGTGGTAGCGCGATAATGGGCGAAATCTCGTGGCAGCTCTGGGACTAGCCGGTTTGACGCACATCCCTTGCCTGGCGCATGTGCTGAACTTGGTGGTGCAGAGGTTCATTCACCACTACCCCAACATGTCAGAGCTGCTGCATAAAGTGCGGGCCGTCTGTGCACGCTCCGCCGCTCACATCCTGCCGCTGCTCGCCCTGTCTGGCGCTACAGCGGAACTTCGGCCTTCCTGCTCACCGCCTCATATGCGACGTGCCCACCCGGTGGAACTCCACCTTGCACATGCTGGAGAGACTGTGCGAGCAGCAGCAGGCCATAGTGGAGTTTCAGCTGCAGCATCGCCGCGTCAGTCGTACTGCCGAACAGCACCACTTCACCACCAATGATTGGGCCTCCATGCGAGACCTGTGTGCCCTGCTGCGCTGTTTCGAGTACTCCACCAACATGGCCAGTGGCGATGACACTGTTATCAGCGTTACAATACCACTTCTATGTCTCCTTGAGAAAACACTTAGGCAATGATGTTAGAGGAGGTGGCCCAGGTGGAGGAGGAGGAGGGAGGATGAGGGCTCGTTTCTAACACTTTCGGGCCAGTCTGTCTCGAAGTGGCTCAGAGGGAGGTTTGTTTAAGCAGCAGAGGACAGGTTCACAAGTCGCCAGCCAAGGCACTGTACTGGAGGACGAGGAGGATGAGGAGGGAGGAGGTGAGGGGGACGAGGATGACGCAAGTTCACAGCGGGGTGGCAGCCCAGGCCCATCACTGGTGCGTGGCTGGGGGATACGGTGGACGATGACGATACGCCTCCCACAGAGGACAGCCTTCTGTCCTGGCCCACATGAGCGAATATATGCTCCAATGCCTGCGTAACGATGGCAGAGTTGCTCCACGTTTTAACGTGTGCAGACTACTGGGTGGCCACCCTGCTGGATCCCTGGTATAAAGACAATGTGCCCACTTTAATTCCTGAACTGAGCAGCGACCGCAGAGATGCGCGAGTACAAGCGCACGCTGATAGAGGCGCTCTTGAGAGCATTCCCACATGTCACAGGGGAACAGGTGGAAGGTGAAGGCAGAGGAGTGGCAAGAGGTCGCCAACGCAGCTGTGTCACGGCCAGCTCATCTGGAGGGCAGTGGTTAGCATGGCAGAAATGTGGAAAGGTTTTGTCTCCACGCCACAGCTATCTGCACCGGACACCTGATACGGAACGTGTTAGCAGGAGGCAGCATTTCACTAACATGGTTGAACAGTATGTCTGCACACCCTCCACATCCTGACGGATGGTTCGGCCTCATTCAACTACTGGGTTTCGAAATTGTCCACGTGGCCAGAGTTAGCATGTTATGCCTTGGAGGTGCTTTCAGCCGCGCGGCCAGCGTTTTATCTGAGCGCGTGTTCAGCACGGCAGGGGCGTCATTACTGACAAGGCGCAGCCGCCTGTCCACAGCCAACGTGGACAAGCTGACCTTCATAAAGATGAACCAGGCATGGATCCCACAGGACCTGTCCTCCCTTGTGCAGAGTAGTCCTTATTAACTGCTTAAAACATGTCTTGTTGTGCTACTGGGCCACTTCTTTATTTGATACAAATTTTATGAAACCCACAGTTGAATGAAACTCTTTTCTGTCTGGGCGCCGGGCCTAACCAGATGAAAGTGGCCGGTTAAACTAACGGGTGACATGAAGCCATAACCTCTGCCATGCTACCTCTGTCTTCTGTCTGGGTGCTGAGGCCTAAGTCAAATAAAGCGGTCTTCTGCTGTGCTGGGGGATATGAAGCTAATCTCTGACCTCTCTCCTCTGTCTGGGTCCAAAGGCCTAAATCACTGAAAGAGGCCTTCTCCTGTGGTGTGTGATATGATGCCAGAATATGTGCTGTGGGGCCTCTCTCCTCTTCCTGGGTGCAGGGGTCAAATAAACTAAATTGTGGCCTACTCCTGTGGTGGTTGATATGATGCCTGATTCTCTGATGTGGAACCTCTCTCTCTGTTTGGGTGAAGGGGTCAAAGTAACTAAATGGTGGCTTCTCCTGTGGTGGCTGATATGATGCCAGAATATGTGCTGTGGGGCCTCTTCCTCTTCCTGGGTGCAGGGGTCAAAGTAACTCAATGGTGGCTTCTCCTGTGGTGGCTGATATGATGCCAGAATATGTGCTGTGGTGCCTCTCTCCTCTTCCTGGGTGCAGGGGTCAAAGTAACTCAATGGTGGCTTCTCCTGTGGTGGCTGATATGATGCCAGAATATGTGCTGTGGTGCCTCTCCTCTTCCTGGGTGCAGGGGTCAAAGTAACTCAATGGTGGCTTCTCCTGTGGTGGTTGATATGATGCCTGGATTCTCTGCTGTGAAACCTCTCTCCTCCGTCTGGGTGTAGGGCCAAAGTCTTTCAAAGTCGCCTTCTCCTGTGCTGATTGGATATGAAGCTGATGGTTGTGCCATCTGACATGGTTGCCGGGGTCCCATTAAATTGGGGCCTACTCCTGTGGTGGTTGATATGATGCCTGATTCTCTGATGTGGAACCTCTCTCCTCTGTTTGGGTGAAGGGTCAAAGTAACTAAATGGTGGCTTCTCCTGTGGTGGCTGAGTATGATGCCAGAATATGTGCTGTGGGGCCTCTCTCCTCTTCCTGGGTGCAGGGGTCAAAGTAACTCAATGGTGGCTTCTCCTGTGGTGGCTGATATGATGCCAGAATATGTGCTGTGGTGCCTCTCTCCTCTTCCTGGGTGCAGGGGTCAAAGTAACTAAATGGTGGCTTCTCCTGTGGTGGTTGATATGATGCCTGATTCTCTGCTGTGAAACCTCTCCTCCATCTGGGTGTAGGGGTCAAAGTCTTTCAAAGTCGCCTTCTCCTGTGCTGATTGATATAAAGCTGATGGTTGTGCCATCTGACATGGCTGCCAGGGTCTGATTCAATGGGGGCCTACTCCTGTGGTGGGTGATCTAAATGCCTGATTCTCTGCTGTGAAACCTCTCTCCTCCGTCTGGGTGTAGGGGTCAAAGTCTTTCAAAGTCGCCTTCTCCTGTGCTGATTGATATGAAGCTGATGGTTGTGCCATCTGACATGGTTGCCGGGGTCCCATTAAATTGGGGCCTACTCCTGTGGTGGGTGATCTAAATGCCTGATTCTCTGCTTTGAAACCCTCTCCTCCGTCCGGGTGTAGGGGTCAAAGTCTGTCAAAGTCGCCTTCTCCTGTGCTGATTGATATAAAGCTTATGCTTGTGCCATCTGACATGGTTGCCGGGGTCTGATTCAATGGTGGCCTACTCCTGTGGTGGGTGATCTAAATGCCTGATTCTCTGCTGTGTAACCTCTCTCCTCCGTCTGGGTGTAGGGGTCAAAGTAACTAAATGGTGGCCTACTCCTGTGGTGGGTGATATGATGCCTGGTTCTCTGCTGTGGGACCTCTCTCCTTTGTCTGGGTGCTGTGGTCAAAATAATAGTAAGTGACCTACTCCATTGGTGGGTGACTTGAAGCCTGATTCTGTGCTATGGGACCTCACTCCAATTAATATTGTTTAATTTTTATTTATTTTATGTTAACTCATCATTTCCCTATCTACATTTGTTTGCAGGGGATTTAACTACATTTTGCTGCCTTTTGCAGCCCTCTAGCCCTTTCCGGGTGTGTTTTACAGCCTTTTTAGTGCCCAAAAGTTCTGGTCCCCATTGACTTCTATGGGGTTCGGGTTCGGGATGAAGTTCGGGTCGAGTTCGGATCCCGAACCCGAACATTTTTCGAAAGTTCGGCCGAACTCGTCGAACCCGAACATCCAGGTGTTCGCTCAACTCTAGTGATAACTTTAAAACGCTTTTTCTTATCCAGGCCATTCTGAGATAGTTTTTTCGTCACATATTGTACATCATGACACTGATAAAATTAAGTCGAAAAATTTCATTTTTATTTATAAAAAAAATCAAATTTACCAAAAATTAGGAAAAATTTGCAATTTTCCAAGTTGCAATTTCTCTACTTCTATAATACATAGTAATACCGCCCCAAAAAGTCATTGATTTACATTCCCCATATGTCTACTTCATGTATCGATCATTTTGGGAATGCCATTTCATTTTTTGGGGACGTTACAAGGCTTAGAAGTTTAGAAGCAAATCTTGAAATTTTTCAAACATTTTCAAAAACCCACTTTTTAGGGACCAGTTCAGGGCTGAAGTCACTTTGTGAGGCTTACATAATTGAAACCATCCAAAAATTACCCCATTCTAGAAACTACACCCCTCAAGGTATTCAAAACTGATTTTACAAACGTCATTAACCCTTTAGGTTTTCCACAAGAGTTAATGGCAAATGGAGATAATATTTCAGAATTTTGATTTTTTGGGAAAATTTTCCGTTTGAATCCATTTTTTCCAGTAACAAAGCAAGGGTTAACAGCCAAACAAAACTCCATTTTTATTGCCCCGATTCTGTAGTTTTCAGAAACACCCCATATGTGGGCGTAAACTGCTGTATGGCCAAACGGCAGGGCACAGAAGGAAGGGAACGCCATATGGTTTTTAGAAGGCGGATTTTGCTGGACTGGATTTTTGACACCATGTCCCATTCGAAGCCCCGATGCACCCCTAGAGTAGAATCTCCAAAAAGTGACTCCATCTAAGAAACTACACCCCTGAAGGTATTCAAAACTGATTTTACAAACTTTGTTAACCCTTTAGGTGTTCCACAAGAGTTATTGGCAAATGGAGATGAAATTTCGGAATTTCTATTTTTGTTACCTTGCCTCAAAAAAGTGTAATATAGAGCAACCAAAAATCATATTTACCTTAAAATAATAAAACAAAACTGACACCTTATCCCGTAGTTTCCAAAATGGGGTCACTTTTTTGGAGTTTCTACTGTAGGGGTGCATCAGGGGGCTTCAAATGGGACATGGTGTCAAATAACCAGTCCAGCAAAATCTGCCTTCCAAAAACCATATGGCGTTCCCTTCCTTCTACGCCCTGCCGTTTGGCCATACAGCAGTTTACGACCACATATGGGGTGTTTCTGCAAACTAGAGAATCAGGGCAATATATATTGAGTTTTGTTTGGCTGTTAACCCTTGCTTTGTTACTGGAAAATTGATTAAAATGGAAAATGTGCAAAAAAATTGCTATTTTCGGACCGTTTTTATTTTTTGTTATTTACATCGTTGAACTGACAGGTTAGATTGTGTGCTATTTCTATAGAGCAGGTTGCTACAGACGCGGCAATACCAAATATGGCTACTTTTTGGGGGGTTTTGTTTCAGTTTTACATAATACAGCATTTTTGAGAAAAATTATTTTTTTTGTGTCTTCACATTCTGAAAGCCATATATTTTTTATAATTTTTGGGCGATTGTCTTATGTAGAGGCTCATTTTTTGCGGGATGAGATGTCAGTTTGATTGGAACTATCTTGGGGTGCATATGACATTTTGGTCGCTTGCTATTACACTTTTTGTGATGTAAGGTGACAAAAATGGCTTTTGACTCCGTATTTATAATTTTTTTTGTTGTGTTCACCTGAGGGGTTTGGTCATGTGTTTTTTTTTATAGAGCAGGTTGCGACGGACGCGCCAATACCAAATATGTATACTTTTTATTTATTTATTTAAGTTTTACACAATATTATCATTTTTAAAACAAAACAAATCATGTTTTAGTGTCTCCATAGTCTGAGAGCCCTATTTTTTTTTTTTTTGGGGGTGATTGTCCTATGTGGGGTATCATTTTTTGCGGGATGAGATGACGGTTTGATTGGCACTATTTTTGGGTGCATATAACTTTTTGATCGCTTGCTATTACAGTTTTTGAGATGTGAGGTGACAAAAATGTTTTTTTTACATTGTTTTTATTTTATTTTTTAACAGTATTTACCTGAGGGGTTAGATAATGTGATATTTTTATAGAGCAGGTTTTTACGGACGCGGCGATACATAATATGTATACTTTTTATTTATTTATTTTACTTTAACACAATAATAGCATTTTAGAAAAAAAAAATTATGTTTTAGTGTCTCCATAGTCTGAGAGCCATATTTTTTTACTTTTTTTGGGCGATTGTCCTATATAAGGACTCATTTTTTGCGGGATGAGATGGCGGTGTTATTGGTACTATTTTGGGAGGCATACGCCTTTTTGATCACTTGGTATTACACTTTTTGTGATGCAAGGTGACAAAAAATGGCTTTTTTACACCATTTTTTGTGTTTTTTTTTACGGTATTTGCGTGAGCGGTTAGGTCACATGATAATTTTATAGAGGAGATTTTTACAGACGCGGCAATACCTAATATGTGTAGTGTATTTGTTTTTTTTTATTTTTATTCAGTGATATGTATTTTTCTTATTTTTACTTTTTTTTTGACCCAGACCCACTTGGTTCTTGTAGATCCAGTGGATCTGGTGTCTATATAATACAGTAAGTACACTATATAGTGTACTTACTGTATTTTTTTCCTTTACAAAGTCTGAATAGGCTTTTGCCTTTAGCAAAAGCCCATTCAGAGTTTCAGTACCATGGCAAGCAGGACGCTTCTGAAAGCGTCCTGCTGCCATCGTAACCATCACCCGCTGCCATAAGAGAGCAGCGGGTGATGGGAAGAGAGGGGAGCTCCATCCCTCTACTATCCTATCCCGTCGGGGGGCTGCAAAGGTACAGCAGCCCCCCGATGGGAGAGGGAGCTCCTTCCATGTTAACACCTTCTATACCGCGGTCCGTACGGCACAGATGTCAGCAGTTTATAGCAGCGGGTCAGCAATGTGCTGACCCCCTGCTATACCCACTAGACACCAGGGAAAGCGTTTGAAAGGAGGCGGGCGGGGGTTCGCAATTGCGATCCCGCCTGCCGCACCGCCAGCCTCCCGCGCCGCCCACCCGCAGCACCGCCCGCAATCCTCCCCCCTTCACCGCCCGGGGGGACACAAAATGGCGAGGTGCAGGGGGGGGTTAATATTTACACGTTTAGGGCATATTTTAGTCTCTGATCAGAGACTACAGATAGCGCAGCAAACCCCAGGTCTGACTTGACCTGCGGTTTGCTGCGATCGCTGATGGGGGTCACAGGACCCCCCCTGGGCATTGTGCCAAGGTGCCTGCTGATTGATTTCAGCAGGCATCTTGTTCCGATCACCGCCACGTGCGCAGCGGTGATCGGAAATTCACAGGGCGTAAATGTACGCCCTTGGTACTTAACTACCAGGACGCAAGGGCGTACATGTACGCCCTTCGTCCTTAAGGGGTTAAAGAGGCACTTGTAAGTCAGACAAATATAACATAACATTTATAATTAAATAACCACAAATGTCTTTTCTGTGCTCACATCATTATCAGTTTTATTCAACCCCCAAGTGACATTCAATCTTAGTACTTAGTACAACATCCTTTTCAAGTTATAACAGCTTTTAAACGTGAAGCATAGCTTGACACAAGTGTCTTGCAGCGATCTACGGGTATCTTCGCCCATTCTTCATGGGCAAAAGCCTCCAGTTCAGTCACATTCTAAGGCTTGCGTGCTGCAACTGCTTTCTTTAAGTCCCACCAGAGGTTCTCAATCGGATTTAAGTCTGGTGACTGCGATGGCCACTTCAAAATGTTCCAGCCTTTAATCTGCAACCATGCTCTAGTGGACTTGGAGGTATGCTTGGGATCATTGTCCTGTTGAAAGGTCCAACGCCTCCCAAGCCTCAGGTTTGTGACGGACTGCATCACATTTTCATCCAATATCTCCTGGTACTGAAGAGAATTCATGGTACCTTGCACACGCTGAAGCTTCCTGTACCTGTAGAAGCAAAACAGCCCTAAAGCATGATTGACCCCGCCATGCTTCACAGTAGGCAAGGTGTTCTTTTCTTCATAGGCCTTGTTCTTCCTCCTCCAAACATAGCGTTGATCCATGGGCCCAAACAGTTCTAATTTTGTTTCATCAGTCCACAGAACACTATCCCAAAACTTTTGTGGTTTGTCCACATGACTTTTGGCATACTGCAGTCGACTCTTCTTATTCTTTGGAGACAGCAAGGGGTGCGCCTGGGAGTTCTGGCATGGAGGCCTTCATTACGCAGTGTGCGCCTTATTGTCTGAGCTGAAACTTCAGTACCCGCATCTGACAAATCTTTTTTCAGTTCCTCAGCAGTCACACGGGACTTTTCTCCACTTTGCGCTTCAGGTAGCGCACAGCAGTCGAAGTCAGCATCTTCTTTCTGCCACGACCAGGTAGCGTTTCAACAGTGCCCTTTGCCTTGAATTTGCGAATGATGCTTCCTATGGTGTCTCTTGGTATGTTTAACATCTTTGCAATCTTCTTATAGCCATTGCCCTTCCTGTGAAGAGAAATCACCTCTTCTCTTGTCTTCCTGGACCATTCTCTTGACTTCACCATGTTTGTAAACACACCAGTAAATGTCTAGAAGGAGCTGAGTATCACAGTCATTTTAAATCTGCCTAATTGGTGCTTATTATGCTTGATTGCTGCTCCTGACATCCACAGGTGTTTTCAATACCTGATCGAAAAACACTTGAATGAACCTCTGTTCTTAAGAGTGGTAGTCTTTAACCTCTTAATGACACAGGGCGTACAGGTACGCCCTAATGTCCGAGTCTCTAGGACACAGGGCGTACATGTACGCCCTGTGTTTAAACTGCTACTGCACCCGATGTGGGCGCGGTAGCAACATGGTTCCTGCTGATGTAGATCAGCAGGAACCATGTTCTAATGCCGAGGGGGGTCATGTGACCCCCCCGTATCGGCGATCGCTGCAAACCGCAGGTCAATTCAGACCTGCGGTTTGCAGCGGTTTTAGCGATCTCTAATTGCCCCAAAGATAATCATTTTAACCCGCCCTGCAGCCCTCAATCTTGTTATGGCTGCGGGGGTGCAGGGGGGGTGGTTGCGGTGGCGGGAGGCGGTGCGGTCCCCCGCCCGCCTCCCTTGTAATAATTCCCTGGTGTCTAGTGGTTCTATCAGAGTGCCAGCACATTGCTGGCACTCTGATAGAAAAACGGATGGCATCTGTGCTGCAGATGCCAGCCGTTTAACCCCTTCCTTACTGTGGTCCGGGCGGACTGCGGTATGGAAGGTGTTAACAGGGAGGGAGCTCCTCCCTCTCCATCGGGGGCTGCTGTGCCTATGCAGCCCCCCAGGATGAGATCGCAGAGGGAGGGAGCTCCTCCTTCCCATCCATCACCCACTACTCACTAATGTCAGTGGGTGATGAGTTGACTATGGCAGCAGGACGCTCAGAAGCGCCCTGCTTGCCATGAGAGTAACTCTGGTCAGACTTCTAAAGGCAGAAGTCTGACCAGACTGTGAAAGTAAAAATACAGTGCAGTACACTATATAGTGTACTGTACTGTATTATACTTAAGAGTCTCTTAGTGACACAGGGCGTACATGTACGCCCTGTGTTTAAACTGCTACTGCACCCGATGTGGGCGCGGTAGTAACATGGTTCCTGCTGATGTAGATCAGCAGGAACCATGTTCTAATGCCGAGGGGGTCATGTGACCCCCGTATCGAGCGACGCTGCAAACCGCAGGTCAATCCAGACCTGCGGTTTGCAGCGGTTTTAGCGATCTCTAATTGCCCCAAAGATAATCATTTTAACCCGCCCTGCAGCCCTCAATCTTGTTATGGCTGCGGGGTGCAGGGGGTGGTTGCGGTGGCGGGAGGCGGTGCGGTCCCCCGCCCGCCTCCCTTGTAATAATTCCCTGGTGTCTAGTGGAATGATCAGAGTGCCAGCACATTGCTGGCACTCTGATAGAAAACGATGGCATCTGTGCTGCAGATGCCAGCCGCTTAACCCCTTCCTTACTGTGGTCCGGGCGGACTGCGGTATGGAAGGTGTTAACAGGAGGGAGCTCCCTCCTCTTCCATCGGGGGCTGCTATGCCTATGCAGCCCCCCCAGGATGAGATCGCAGAGGGAGGGAGCTCCTCCTTCCTCATCCATCACCCACTACTCACTAATGTCAGTGGGTGATGGTTACTATGGCAGCAGGACGCTCAGAAGCGCCCTGCTTGCCATGGTAGTAGTTCTGGTCAGACTTCTGCTAAAGGCAGAAGTCTGACCAGACTGTGAAAGTAAAAATACAGTGCAGTACACTATATAGTGTACTGTACTGTATTATACTGACATCAGATCCACTGGATCTACAAGAACCAAGTGGGTCTGGGTCCCAAAAATGTAAAAAGTGAAAAAGTAAAAATAAAAACACAAATCACTGAATAAAAAGTAAAAATAAAATACACTACACATATTAGGTATCGCAGTCCATAAAAAACAGCTCTATAAAAATATCACATGACTGAACCCTCACGTGAACGCCATAAAAAAAAAAAATGGTGTAAATAAGCTCATTTTTGGCACCTTACATCACTAAAAGTGTAATACAAAGTGATCAAAAAGGCGTATGCCTCCCAAAATAGTACCAATCTACGCCATCTCATCCCGCAAATGAGCCCTTCATAAAAAATTGCCCAAAATAAAAACTATGCCTCTCAGACTAACATGATTTTTGTTTCAAAAATGCTTTTCAGTGTTAAATGTAAAAATAAAAAGTAGACATATTGGTATCTCACGTCCGTAAGAATCTGCTCTATAAAAATTGCCCAAAAAATAAAAAAACTATGCCTCTCAGACTAAAACATGATTTTTTTTGTTTCAAAAATGCTTTTCAGTGTTAAATGTAAAAAAATAAAAAAAAGTAGACATATTGGGTATCTCCACGTCCGTAAGAATCTGCTCTATAAAAATATCACATGACCTAACCCCTCAAGTAAACACTGTAAAAAAATAAAAATAAAAACTTTGTCAAAAAGCCATTTTTTTGTCACCTTAGTAAATAGCAAGCTTGTAATAGCAAGCGATCAAAACGTCATATGACCCCCCAAATAGTGCCAATCTAACCGCCACCTCATCCCGCAAAAATGATACCCAACCTGAGACAATCGCCTAAAAACTGAAAAAAAATATGGCTCTCAGACTATGGAGACACTAAAACATGTTTTTTTTTGTTTCAAAAAGTATATTATTGTGTAAAACCAAAATAAATAAAAAAAAGTATACATATTGGGTATCGTCGCGTTCAGTAACGACCTGCTCTATAAAAATATAACATGACCTAACCCCTCAGGTGAACGCCGTAAACATAAAAATAAAAACGTTGTAAAAAGTCATTTTTTTGTCACCTTACATCACAAAAAGTGTAATAGCAAGTGATCAAAAAGTCATATGCACCCCAAGATAGTACCATTCAAACCGCCATCTCATCCCGCAAAAATGAGCCCCTACATAGGACAATTGCCAAAAAAAAAAAAACTATGGCTTTCAGAATGTGGAGACACTAAAAATCATTTTTTCAAAAATGCTTTATTATGTAAAACTGAAACAAAACCCCCCAAAAAGTAGACATATTTGGTATTGTCGCATCCGTAAAAACCTGTTCTATAGAAATAGCACACAATCTAACCTGTCAGTTCAACGATGTAAATAACAAAAAATACAAAACTGTCCCAAAACAGCTATTTTTTTTGAAAATTATCCATTTTAATCCATTTTTCCAGTAACAAAGCAAGGGTTAACAGCCAAACAAAACTCAATATTTATTGCCCTGATTCTGTAGTTTGCAGAAACACCCCATATGTGGTCGTAAACTACTGTATGGCCAAACGGCAGGGCGTAGAAGGAAGGGAACGCCATATGGTTTTTGGAATGCGGATTTTGCTGGACTGTCTTTTTAACACCATGTGCCATTTGAAGCCCCCCTGATGCACCCCTACAGTAGAAACTCCAAAAAAGTTACCCCATTTTGGAAACTACGGGATAAGATGTCAGTTTTGTTGGTACTATTTTAGGGTAAATATGATTTTTGGTTGCTCTATATTACACTTTTTTTGAGGCAAGGTAACAAAAAATTGAAATTCTGAAATTTCATCTCCATTTGCCAATAACTCTTGTGGAACACCTAAAGGGTTAACAAAGTTTGTAAAACTGGTTTTGAATACCTTCAGGGGTGTAGTTTCTTAGATGGAGTCACTTTTATGGAGTTTCTATTCTAGGGGTGCATCAGGGGGCTTCAAATGGGACATGGTGTCAAAAATCCAGTCCAACAAAATCCGCCTTCCAAAAACCATATGGCGTTCCTTTCCTTCTGCGCCCTGCAGTTTGGCCATACAGTAGTTTAGGACCACATATGGGTTGTTTCTGAAAACTACAGAATCGGGGCAATAAATATTGAGTCTGCAAGCACGACCACCACCAAATGGTCATAATCATAGAAATGAGTAGTGTATAATGCAATGGAAAAATCCAGTTCTGGGGTAAAATAATAAATGGAACCCCCAGAAAGTAATCATTTTGGAAATTTATTCCCTCTAGGTATTAAGAGGTGGAGTAAGCATTTTGACACCACATAAGATTTACACAATACTTCCTAAATTGTTAGGCAGATTCTACTGGGTATTGAAATGCTACAAACATGAATGTTAGCTAATGTATTGGCACATGGCAGGGCTCAGAAAGGAAGGAGTGCCATTTGGCACTTGGAGCATAGATTTTGCAGTAATGGTTATTGAGTGCTTTATCGTATTTGCAGAGAACCTGAGGTACAAGTACAGTGGAAAGCCTCAAAAGTTACCTAGCTTTAGAATGTACAGTATACCTCTTGGGGTATTTATGAAGGGGTAAAGTGATCATTTTATTTTAACACTACAGATACTGTATTTTGCAGAAATAAATGAGTAGTGTACACAAAACACAAAATGAAAATTGCACGTTTTCCATAGATATGGTGTTTCCATTCCCAGAATGCTGTGTACATTGCCATCTGAGACATATCAATTGTTAGGCGGGTTTTACTAGGTACAGAAATGCCATAAATGTGGATGTAAACTGTTGTTTGGGTACGCTGCATAGTTCGGAAAGGGCAAAACACACTTTTTAGCTTTTGCAGCACAGATTTTGCTGGATTGGTTTACAGGCACCATGTTGTCTTCCTACAGCTTTTGGGTAACCAGTACGGCTATTTTCTGAGAACCATACATTTTTTATTTTTCTCTCGACAGATATGTATGAGAGCTTATTTTTTGCAAAATATGTTGCCATTTTCATTCACACAATTTAAATCCTCTTTTAGTTCGCTTTTTGAGTACACCATGCACCGTGTGAAAAAAATATGTTAACTTTATTGTGCTGGTCAATACAATTACAGATATGCCAATATTATATAGTTTTTCCTTTGTCTTGCTAAATTAGCGCGATAAAAGCATTTTATTTAAATTATGTTTTTTATTGCCACTTTCTAACAAAGTCACATTTTTTTATTTTTCAGGTGATAGTCTTGTGTCAGGGCTTGTGCAGGATCTGGTGATGTTTTCATTGGTCGTATTTTTGGGTAGATATGACCTTTTGATCACTTGATATATTTTTTTGGAAGGCAAGGTTACCAAAAGTCATAGGCATCAACATGCGCCCATACTATCAAAATCTAAAAATATTTATCCCATATGGAAAAAAAAGTTACTGGAAAAAAAAAATCAAAATGGGCAATTCGCTGTTTTTTGGTCAGTTTTCCTCCCACACAAAATGTAATAAAAAGTGATAAAAAATTCAAACACACTCCAAAATGGTATAGATAAAGTACAGATCACCCCGCAAAAATGAGCCCTCACACAGCTGCATACACTTAAAGCATTTTTTCTACAGAAAAGACAAGACACACAACTAAAAGAAGAATATATATATATATAGTACTTTATTACACTTGGATAAAGGAAAAAATTATTGATGATATGCAGGTGACAGATTCCCTTTAACTACAAAAAAGTTATAGGAGTCAGAATATGACGGCGAAAAGAAAAAATTTTTTTTTCAAGGAATTTTTTTTTTTTGTATAGAAACGCAGGAAAAGCTATACATATGTGGTATCACCATAATCATACTGACCTGGAGAATGAAAAAAACTTGTCAGTTTTACAGTATAGGGAACACCTTAAAAACAAAATCCATAGAATTTTTTCCAGCTTTCCACTATATGGTATGAAATATTAAATGGTGGAATTAGAAGTTCAACTTGTCCCACAAAAAAACTGCCCTCAAACTGCTATGTGAACAGAAAAATAAACAAGCTATGGCCCCAGAAATGAGGAGAGTGAAAAATGTAAAAATAAAAACAAAAAAACTGCTGGGTCTGAAAGGGCTAAAGAAGAGTGCAGTGTAGTGTAGTTATCAATAGAAAATACAGTTTGCCAACCTGATTTTTGGTAGGCCCTTTGAAGCCACTTTAAAACTGACTATCTGTGCTATAATAGTTCTAAATTTACTCCCTGTTCCACATTATTATAATTATTCTTTTTGATGATCTCATAAATGGCATAAACTTAGACAGGTTGTCTAGAGTCTAGACATGTAACAAATTTAGCACAGTGGTTCAGGTTGTAGTGGTCTGTTGCTATCTGGAGTCATTAGTTCCTCTATTTCCATTGTGGCCATTTCCCCACCCAAAAAATGTTTTGTATATTTATTATTATTATACACTTCAAGCGTTTATTATTATTATTTTAGCTTGTGAGGAAGTAGTCATACATCTTAATGGGCACCATATTTCATCCTAGAAAATGACACTCAAATCAGTTTTCTGTTTGAAAAGTATTTTTGTCAGAGGATTGAACAGAGAATCAGAAGATTAATCTTCAAACAGATGGCAGTTTGATTTTGTTTACATATTTAAATCTATAAGCTGCAGATGGTGTGAAATTGATCAGGTTGCGGTAAATAATTTCAATTCATTTCTGCCACCCAAATGTGCCAGTCTCCAAAATTGACATCAATCTTCATACAAAAGTGATATGAATGATATTAAAGTTATATGACTTGGACTAAAATTCATGCAAAAAAAAAAAAAAAAACTGTTTAAGTGGATATTTTTACAGGTTTATGAACGAATTTCAGCCACAAAGATGAAGAATATTGTGTAATAATACTGTAATTCTGTACCAAAAGTCATTATGTTGCTATTTAGTGATAATGTATTACTGAAAATCATTCTAATTGTATTTGCACTGGGCTCCCATGAATTATCTTCTGTTGTAGAATGGTATTTGGTGTCAAATCTTGACATCGCATCCCACTGCAACCAATACAGAAATATTTCATCACACCTGTCAGCCTAATGGGTAAAAAAAAATGCCGCCATAATAAAATGACTGCAGGCAATGTAACAAACAAGTCAATAATCAATATAGTTCTTTTTGACCTGAAGGAACCTGGAAGTCACAGATAAGCTAAAGTGATTTTCCAGTGATTGAGTTCATGTTTAATATAATATATAGTGACATTTATTAATATATAATTCACTTACACAAATTATTATTGCATTAAATGTTCAGTATATGCAAAAGTTTACTTGCATATGTAAGCTATCCACACCCTTACTTGCCCCAACTTTTGCTTGACAGTTGGCCTGTATAAGGAAACAGAGCCTAGTGCTGACCACAAGTAAATTAAGGTCTCCTGAATTAAACCTCAGGAGTGCATTCAGTTCCTAAAACCATAATAATAACTACTACTTAAATTTCAGCTAGCATGTACTTCCTAGAATTCCGTAAGTCAATCACTTAAATGGGGCCGCATCAGAAGGATGAAGGAGCATCAGAGACAGAACATCTGTCAGTTGTAATGGGACCCACACAGTGAGGCTCCTATTCTGAATTCACCAATTATTCCACATTATTATAATTATTCTTCTGCAATAGGGGCTAAGCCTATATATATATATATATATATATATATATATATATATACACATATCCAAAAATTGAAGCAGCACTCCAGAGATGTAAAAAACAAGTGGATCGACCTTTATTCCCCTGAATAAAGGTCGATCTACTTGTTTTTTACATCTCTGGAGTGCTGCTTCAATTTTTGGATATGTATACTTGGTAAACAGCTGAGCCAGCTGATTTGGAAGGATTGCACCCGTCTTCATTTTTTGAGTGCTGCTGTATTTTTCTTTGTTTATTATATATATATATATATATATATATATATATATATATACACTGTATGTATATATAGTGTAAACTATTATACTAACCTTCCATTCCTCATAAGTTCTTGCTTGCCAGAGGAGGTCGGAATTGTATTTACATGCAGCAATCATCTCCTGTGTATGGTCAAAAGTGATTGCTGTTGAGATTGCTCTTCGCCATAAAGAATCGTTGTTACTGGGCAGCAGATCCATGATTATATACTGTGTCCAGGAAGGTGAGAATGAACAGTTGCTGCTTCGGTAGCGGAAGCAGAGCATCTGCCGCAGTGGCATGACTTAAGGTGTTTGGCACCCAGGGGTGGATACTTTCTCTGGCACCGCCCACCCAATAATTTCACAAATTGTGTCCACCACAGTAGTATTTCCCTCATTTTACAACCTTCATAGTAGTTATGTCTAGATATCTGTTCCCTAAAAGTATCTACATCGTGCCCCCCAATGATAGTTATGTCCATATTGTGCCCCCTCACAGTGTTTATGCTCTTATTGTACAACCTTCACAGTAGTTATGCCCATTATGCTGCCTCCATAGTAGTAATGCGTTCTGTGCACCCTTCATAGTAGTAATGCCCATTGTGCCCCCTTCACAGTAGTAAAGCAGTCTGTGCCCCCTCTGTGTTAATAAAACAAAAAAACAGTAACTACTCACCTTGTCCCATTCCTGATGCTCAGATCCAACTCTTCTCGTGCAGACACAGATCGCACTACAGCACTATGGTGGGAGGAGCACAATCAGATTCCCAGACTGAAGGCTCCTGCCACACAGGCCAGCAGCGCAATCTGTACCTGCAGTATCAATGGTGTAGTAAGGAGCAGAAGGCTCCTGCTTCACCATTTAGTGCACTGGCCTGATAAAGAGAAGGAGTGCGGGGAGTTGGTTGGTCAGTGAGTGACAGGACCACAGCTCCCCGGCGCTCCAGCAATGAGCACTTCCACTTCCCCCTGACAGTGGGCACCCGAGGCATATTGCAAACCCCTAGGAGCAGTGGTGCAGGCGCAAGATTTTCACGGCTGACTCAGATTTCTGGCCCTGTTAATCAAGTGGAAGTGAAAGTGTCCTTAGTTTTGGGAACACCTACTCACAGGTGCAAAACCCTGGTTTGATGAGAAGAATCGATTCTTACAAATCAATTTGCTCACATCTACTTCTATACCTATATGCAAATCTATGCTGGTAACACACCATTCTTGTGTAGACAGATGAAATCAATTAGCATTTAGTGTTTTCCAAGTTACAACTGAGCCTAATGGTGCTGCTACCTGTTCAGGTTTTTTTTATGCAGTTTTTGAAACCAAAACCAGGAGGGGATCATAAGACTGCAGAGCTTATTAAGGACAGATACAATTTTTCTGCTTTTAATCTTCTCCTAGTTTGGGCCTCAAAATTTACATCAAGAAACCTGAGCGTGAGGCAGCACCCTAAAGGTTATTTTACATCAATCGATATAGCAGGCAATAATCAGAAACTTACAAAATGTTCCCCATAATCGTCAAGGAGATGAGAGCTGCATTTACATGCAGCAATTGTCTCAACTGTATGGGGACAAACAATTTTCACAGCAAGAGCTTATCCTCAGACAGCCCTTTACACAGGCCAATCTGCTGAACAGAAACAATTATTTTAGGTGGTAGCTGAAAGACCGAATAACCCAATAAATGAGCAATTGGTCTTTTACTGGGTGATCACTAATACCTTTTACACAGGTCAATAATTGGGAATAAGCATTTACTGTACACTTATACCTGATAATTGGTCTAATGAATGAATCAATAATATTTTTTTCACTGTAAATGTATAGCCTAATTTATAAGGTATCAAAATGTTACAACTTCAGAATCATTACCAGTCAAGCAGCCACAAGAGCTATGTCACAGTATCCAACTGTACAGAATAATTATGCTTGATTGATAATTCACAGTAGCAAATTATCACATTATTCTTTAGGGAGAGAAACTTGTATAATCAAAGAATAAAAATATTCTTCTTGTGAATTAATTCAGCTGCAAGGGTGATAAAAAAAAATCTGATTCAGTTTGCACATTGGATAGCACTTGACATTAACTAAAACATTATTTTGTACCTGTAAAGATTTCTTTAATGTAGAAACAATATCAGTCTTACAGATCTACAACTTCATTTAGCACTTGTTCGAGTAATTCAGAAAATGTGACCTTTTTGCGTTTGTTTCACTTTTGAAATATTCTTTAACTATGAAAGTTTCACAAATGTGATTTTTGTTGTATATTAGGCCATTTTCATTTCATTTTCACTAAGTTTGAACTTCATAATACAACAATTAAAAAAAAAATAAGGAAAGCATAGCTTACCAAGTGGTATAATATCACTGGGGAACAAACAATTTCCATATGTAGGGATTTCTGTAATATCAGCAGCATTGGTCCCAAAAGAGATGAGTGAATCGATTCTAATGAATCAATGTGTCTCATCAGCAGGACTTCTTTACTTGTTGGAGGCTGTCCCTGCAGGTGAAGAAGCACCCACCTGCCACTAGAATGACAGTGACAGACATTTAGTCTACCCTCACAACTTCCTGCCTGTGCCGCTGTTCCAATTAGCAGAGCAAAAGAAGAGCCTCAGCTTTCACTTCGGAGCTGCAACTACACGGGTACTGCTCTGTGGCAGAGCCTCTGCCCTTGCTCTGCTAATCTGAGCAGTGGCACAGGCAGAACATTGTCAGGGATACACTAAATGTCCTGCCCTGTCAATCTAGCAGCAGGTAGGTTCTTTTTTGCCTGCAAGGACAGCCCCTGCAGGTGAATAAGTCCTGCTGAATGAGACAATTTGATTCACCTTGACCTTTTTATTTAGCAAGGTCCCAAAATATTGAAAGTTATCAGTATTCCAAACACACTTGCCCATATTTCTGAAAAGTGACATCATTTTTGCCAATGTCTAAGTTAAGATCAATGGTCTCGAAGTGTGTGTAGTGCCCTGGAGCAGGGGTACTTTAAAGTCTGGACATTCATGGACATTTGCTCCTACTTCCTCTATGCAAAGTCATCAACTCCTTACTTTATTTCACTTTAAAGGGTTAACTTTGATTTATTTATACTGTTTAATACTGTGCAACTACGTTTTATATGTACAGTAAAATTACATTTTTGTAAATATTTTATTATATCTTTTCATGGGACAACACTGAAGATATGAAACTTTGATACAATGTAAAGTAGTCAGTGTATAGCTTGTATAACAGTGTAAATTTGGTGTGTCCTCAGAATAACTCAACATACAGCTATTAATGTCTAAACTGTTGGCAACAAAAGTGAGTACACCCCTAAGCGAAAATGGCCAAATTGGGTCCAATTAGCCATTTTCCCTCCCTGGTGTCAAGTGACCTGTTAGCATTTCATGGTCTCAGATGTGAATGGGGAGAAGGTGTGTAAAATTTGGTGTTATCTCTCACACTCTCTGATATTGGTCACTGGAAGTTCAACATGGTCCATAGTGTCAGACAACTCTCTGAGAATCTGAAAAAAATAAAAGAATTGTTGCTCTACATAAAGGATGCCTAGGTAATATGAAGATTGCCAACACCCTGAAACTGAGCTGCGGCACAGTGGCCAAGACCATACAGCAGTTTAACAAGACAGGTTTCACTCAAAGCAGGCCTCTCCATGGTCATCCAAAGAAAATGACTGCATGTGCTCAGCGTCATATCCAAAGGTTATCTATTCAAAACAGACTTATGAGTACTGCCAGCATTGCTGCTTGTCAGTGCTCAGACCATACGCAGCACACTCCATCAAATTGGTCTGCATGGCTGTCATATCAGAAGGAAGATGATGCAGAAGAAAGCCCGCAAACAGTTTGCTGAAGACAGGCAGACTAAGGACTTGGATTAATGGAACTATGTCCGGTCTGATGAGACCAAGATAAACTTATTTGGTTCAGATGGTGTCAAGCGTGTGTGGCAGCAACCAGGTGAGGAGTACAAAGATATCAGGTTTAAAGAAGAGTATGTTTTAAAGGGAAAAGACAGATCTGTTTACCACCAAAACCAGACAGACTGACCTTTTGAATGTCTGGTTTAGCAATTTTATTATGTTTGAAAACTGTTTTTGTCTGGAAAAACTGCTGTGTCATTGCCATTGAGTATCATTAAAGCGCTAATGCAAGTCTATGAGAAACAGGAGTTGTAAAATTGTATTTGTTTGTGCTCAGTTTCTCCACTCTACTCCAACCTGAAACTGTACATACGGAAGCCAAAACCAAGAGTGAATTCACAAAAGAGAAGTCGTAGCTGTCCTTTTTATTTATTTTTTTCCATTTATGATCCATTCCTGATTTTGGCTTCCAAAACTGCAATAAGTAACTTGTCCTGTGGCTGTACCCTAAGCTATGCTTACTTTTCACCACATGGTTCTTAATGGGAGTCTGACACCTAATCTGTGTCCTTTTGACGGCCCACATTACAATGATACCTTTATTTGTTCTGTCCCTTGCCAAGATCTTGAAAAAAAGGCTTTTTAAACGTATGCTAATGAGGTTTGGCACATGCCCAGGGCCGGCGTTACTGCCATAAGTGCCCAGGTCCCTCGGCGATGTGCCCAGAAAAACAAACCTCTTTCACCCCTCTGGCCCACCCCTATTTCTTATTATTACCTCCTCCTCTGCCTCCCAGATCTCGTGCCTGTGACGCTCCACACTTGTCCCGCACCTGGGCACTGCTGTGCCCATAATGGGCAGAGGAACAGGTAGTTGGACTACGCATGCGCTGGCTTTAGCATACAACAGTCACCAGAAGTCACCAGAGGCACCAGAGGACTGTAGTGAAGCGAGAGAAGTGTGGAGCGGTGCAGTAACACCGGCCCTGGTCACTTGCCGAACCCCATTAGCATAAGTTTGAAAAGCCTATTTTTCAAGATCTCGGTGAGGGACAGCACAAATAAAGGTACTGATAATATATTTAAATAGACAGCTCAATAACGGGGGGAAGAGGGAAAAATTGTGCTCTTGCCCTAAATAGCTGGTTCACCCCACCAGCATAAACTATTGCAGAATCCAGAAAAAAATCTTTTAACATTTTTTTAAAAAATTTGTGGGCAGGCACACAAAAAATATGGTATCATGCAAAATATAGTATAATATCATGTAAAATTTATTTTATTACACACATCCATTAACATTCATCCTAAATGCTGTTTCTTAATGCAACGGTATATTTCCTTTATATAAAATAAAATATAATTAATATAATCCACAAGAAACACCTAATAGTATCACTGAAATCGCCTAATGATGGTAGTCATAGGTATTCATACAATTCATATATAATCATAAGTTCATGTAGATATCTTTAGAGTTCGTAAAATTGTGTATTTAAAAGTTCACAAGTTCACAGATATTTACCAGCACTCCATATCCCTTTAAAAGTCTTAGGTCCGTTCATGAATTGGGATCCGTATAAATTCAAAAAAACAACTATTGTTATGAATTCCTTATGTGCGGTGATCAATATTGTTAATTTTTATGCAGCATCCCTGTTGTAGATATTAGGGAGATTATACTCACGGTCTGTAGGTGGCTTGTTCACGCGGCGTCCCGCACCACACTGACCTGAATAAAGACTCGTGCTGCAGTCTCTGCTTGCTGTGTGCGATCTTGGCGTCTCACGTGACCTGCTTCGGTCATGTGACTCCACACTTCCTCTCTCTTCTCCCGTGCGCTGCGTCTATAGTGACGGCTTAGTAACCGTGCGGTATGCTGTTAAACCAATTCAGGCTTTCAAGTATTCCTTCTTTGAGCGTTCCAGATTATATTAAAATACTTTGTCTCTTCGCTTGCCACATACTAGATTGCACCATACGCGTTTCAAAGCTCTCAGGCTTCTTCATCAGTGGTCTGACAAATAAACAACTCTACAAATAAAGGTACCATCGTAATGTGGGCAAAGGAGTCTATAACCTGATCTAAGCAGTCTAAAAGGCTCAGATTAGGTGACAGACTTCCATTAGTTTTAGCAAAAATAGCTATTAAATATATCACAAAAAATGCTAAACTATCGTGGAATAACATGCACAAAAAACTACAAATACAGTATACTGATAAAGGTGAGCCAGTGCCTGTTACAAACTCCTCACTAAACATGCATTCCATATCAGTTCCATTCATATGTGTTGGGAAAAATGTATGGAAACAACATCAGAATCAGTTTTGGCTAAACGCAATATTATTAAGCCATAGCTTTTTCACATATTTCAATGGGTGAAAATAGGTGGCAGGGCAACCTGGTATTATTTTAAGCCAAAAAAAAGGTGTTAACTCTGGTGATGACTCTGGAATACACTGAATTGGGGAAAAATGGCACTTGTTTGATGCTATAGTATACATTTCTCACATTATATTAATTTTTATCAGTATTTTTCACTGTTAAATTGTCAGTGGAAACATGTATTTTACTGTGTTTTCCTCTGTTGTAGGAACTTATATTAGTATGTTGGAAACTATAGGGGTAATTTATTATCCAGAAATACGCCTATATTAAACGTATTTCTGGCACAGATTGCAGCGCAAAGGTTATTGGTGCCACAATCTACGACTTTTCCCTGCTCACGCCAGGTGGACGTAATAGGTGGGGAAGGGGACGGGTCAGTAGGCCCATCTCATTCATCATTTTCTAAGCCTGTTTAAGGCGTCTACGGTCTAAATGTAAGACAGCTAGGAAGCTGGCTTATATTTAGTCTGTCGCTGGATGCACCAAAGTTATGTAAAGGCCGGCGCCTATTCATAACCAGCTATAGGGGTTATTAAGATCGACATCTAAAATGACGGTCTTAATAAATGACCCCCTATGTGTACATATTGTACTGTATATTTACATGCCTTAGCAAAAATCACCCTTTAAACCCTCTAAACTTAGTATTTACTTTTTGGAGATGAAAAATGTTACAATATTTAGTATTCCTTTATAAATTCACAATTTCTATGCACTGACAGAACTCTCAATAATAATTTATCATTGTTAGCCCTAAAGTCTACAGATAATTTCACTGACATCTGCTGCAAAATGTAAGGGTGACCCAATTACTAACCTACTCTACTTTGGAATCAGATATCCCACTGTACGCCACTTCAGAAGATTATTTATCTTCTGAGCCAATGTGTCCACTTAAAAGTTGATTTATGGCTTCATCTTTTATAGGTTTTATAAGGGCAATCAAGTTGAAACTGAACATTTACAATGCAGGACTGGTGTATGTTACAATAGGTGAATATTCTATTCAGTAATAACTGCTGCTGACAGACCTCACTATGTGAACATTTATCTGATGGGTACATAATGAGAGGGAAACTAACAGACATTTAGTAATGCAATCATTATAATCTATGTTTCCACAGCACCAGAACAAACTTGCCATCTAAAAACTTGTCATCAAGGTGGCATAGATGCAAAATCTACCTTCATACACTCTTCAACAACCTGAAATTGCAAAACCAAGAAGGAAGCGTGATCTCGGCGGCCCAGTTACTCCTAGTTGACGCGCGAGATTTGCTGTGAACGCACGCGCGTGCGCACGCGTTCACAGCAGCTTGCAGCTCGGAAGTTATACTACAGCCTGCCAGCGATGATGAATCGCTGGCAGGCTGTAGAAGTTCAATAAATGAAATCAAACAGGTATATCAGATGCTGTTTTGTTAACAGCGTCTGATATACCTGCTACCTGGTCCTCTGGTGGTCCCATTTGCTGGGATCGACCACCAGAGGACCAGGTAGCTATGTAAAGTAGCACCAAGCACCACACTACACCCCCCCTGTCACTTATTAACCCCTTATTAACCCCTGATCACCCCATATAGACTCCCTGATTTCCCCCCTGTCATTGATCACCCCACATTGCCCACGAACACCGGCAATGTGCTTTCCGCATTTTGCAGATCCGCACATTGCCAGAACTATATAGAAAATGCCTTTTCTTGTCCGCAATTGCGGACAAGAATAGGACATGTTCTATATTTTTGCGGAACGGAAGTGCAGACCCGGAAGTGCGGATCCGCAATTCCGGATCCGAGTGGGACAAAGACTGTCCCCATAGAAATGAATGGGTCCGCAATTCCGTTCCGCAAACAGAATTGCGGACGTGTGAATGGGGCATAAGGGTCCCAGTTAGTTAGCTACTTGATAGGTAGTTAGCGCCCAGCCCACAGCACCGCAGTCACTGATTTTGGCAGAGATTTTTTCATCCATGATGATTTATGCGAATGAAGAAATCTTTGCCGTTCCCGCTGAACGGGAAAAAAACAAAAATCACAATATAAGGAGAATTGCAGAAACTCCTAATACTGGCCATACATGTAATGATTGCAGAGACCCTCAAATGCCAGGGCAGTACAAACATCTCACATGTGACCCCATTTTAGAAAGAAGACACCCCAAGGTATTCTGTGAGAGGTATGGTGAGTTCATGTAAAATTTTATTTTTTGTCACAAGTTAGTGGAATATGAGACTTTGTAAAAAAAAATAAAAATATATATATATATATATATATATATATATATAAATTTCTGCTAACTTGTGCCAAAAAAAAAAAAAAAATCTGTGAACTCGCCATGCCCCTCACGGAATACCTTGGGGTGTCTTCTTTCCAAAATGGGGTCACATGTGGGGTATTTATACTGCCCTAGCATTTTAGGGGCCCTAAAGCGTGAGAATCCAAATGCTTAAAAATGCCCTGTGAAATCCTAAAGGTACTCATTGGAATTAGGGCCCCTTTGCGCATCTTGGCTGCAAAAAAGTGGCACACATGTGGTATTGCCGTACTCAGGAGAAGTAGGGCAATGTGTTTTGGCATGTATTTTTATATATACCCATACTTTGTGTGAGAAATATCTCTGTAAACGACAACTTTTTAAATTGTTTTATACAAAGTTGTCAATTTACAGAGATATTTCTCTCACCCAACATGGGTATATGTAAAAATACACCCCAAAACACATTGCCCTACTTCTCCTGAGTACAGCGATACCACGTGTGACACTTTTTTGCAGCCTAGGTGCGTAAAGGGGCGTAAAGTCCAACGAGTACCTTTAGGTTTTACTGGGATGCTCACAATTTAGCCCCGCCCAAAATGCCAGAACAGTACAAACACCCCACAAATGACCCAATTTTTCAAAGAAGACACCCTAAGGTATTCGCTGAGGGGCATATTTAGTCCATGAAAAATTGAACTTTTTGTCACAAGTTAGCGGAAAGGGAGACTTTGTGAGAAAAAACAATAAAAAATCAATTTCCGCTAACTTGTGCCAAAAAAAACAAATCTTCTATGAACTCGCCATGCCCCTCACGGAATACCTTGGGGTGTCTCCTTTCCAAAATGGGGTCACATGTGGGGTATTTATACTACCCTGGCATTTTAGGGTTCCTAAAGCGTGAGAAGAAGTCTGGAATTCAAATGCCTAAAAATGCCCTCCTAAAAGGTACTCATTGGAATTAGGCACCCTTTGCGCATCTTGGCTGCAAAAAAGTGTCACACATGTGGTATCGCCGTACTCAGGAGAAGTAGGGCAATGTGTTTTGGGGTGTATTTTTACATATACCCATGTTGGGTAAGAGAAATATTTCTGTAAATTGACAACTTTGTATAAAATCTTTTAAAAAGTTGCCATTTACAGAGATATTTCTCACACACAGTAAAGGTATATGTAAAAATACCCCCCACAACACATTGTCCTACTTCTCCAGAGTACGGCGATACCACATGAGTGACACATTTTTGCAGCCAAGATGCGCAAAGGGGCTCTAATTCTAATGAGTACCTTTAGGATTTTACAGGGCATTTTTACGCATTTGGATTCTCACACTTTAGGGCCCCTAAAATGCCAGGGCAGTATAAATACCCCACAAGTGACCCCATTTTGGAAAGAAGACACCCCACATATTCCGTGAGGGGCATGGCGAGTTCACAGAAAAACTTTTTTTTGGCACAAGTTAGCGGAAATTGATTTTTTTTCTTTTTTCTTTTACAAAGTCTCATATTCCACTAACTTGTGACAAAAAAATAAAATTTTACATGAACTCACCATGCCCCTCACGGAATACCTTGGGGTGTCTTCTTTCTAAAATGGGGTCACATGTGGGGTATATATACTGTCCTGGCATTTTAAGGGCCCCTAAAACATGAGAAGAAGTCTGGAATCCAAATGCGTAAAAATGCCCTGTAAAATCCAAAAGGTACTCATTGGAATTTGGGCCCCTTTGCGCACCCAGGCTGCAAAAAAGTGTCACTCATGTGGTATCGCCGCACTCAGGAGAAGTAGGGCAAAGTTTTTTTGGGGTGTATTTTTACATATACCCATGCTGGGTGAGAGAAATATCTCTGTAAATGACAACTTTTTAGTCTTTTTTTATACAAAGTTGAAAATTTTTCTCACCCAGCATGGGTATATGTAAAAATACACCCCAAAACACATTGCCCTACTTCTCCTGAGTACGGCGATACCACATGAGTGACACTTTTTTGCAGCCTGGGTGCACAAAGGGGCCCAAATTCCAATGAGTACCTTTAGGTTTTACATGGCTGCTCACAATTTAGCCCCGCCCAAAATGCCAGAACAGTAAACACGCCCCACAAATGACCCCATTTCGGAAAGTAGACACCCCAAGGTATTCACTGAGGGGCATAGTGAGTCCGTGGGAGAATTTTTATTTTTTTTGCCAGAAGTTAGCAGAAATGGAAACTTTATTATTATTTTTTTCCTCAGAAAGTGTCATTTTCCGCTAACTTGTGAAAAAAAATGAAATGATACATGAACTCACCATGCCCCTCCGCGAATACTTTGGGGTGTCTTCTTTCTAAAATGGTGTCATTTGGGGGGTATTTATACTATCCTGGCATTCTAGCACCTGAAGAAACATGACAGGTGCTCAGAAAGTCAGAGCTGCTTCAAAATGCGGAAATTCACTTTTTTGCACCATAGTTTGTAAACGCTATAACTTTTACCAAAACCAATAAATATACACTTAGGCTACATGGACACGACAGTTGTTTTTTGCTGTCCGCAAATCGCGGATCCGTCTCCCTTTTTTTTTCACATCCACATCCTTTCCTTGTGTCCGCAAATTTTGTAGGTTGTGTTTCCGTGTGTCTTCCGTTTTTTTTGCGGATCCGCAAAAAAACAGAAGGCTTGAAACAGTTTCTTAAAGTACCTGCACAAGTGCCCTGGTTTGCAAGCAACCATCCGCAAAAAAAACGTATGCGGATGGAAAAACGGAAGGCTTCAGTGTGGCTTCCGTTTTTTTTGCGGACCCATTGACTTCTATGGGTCCGCAAACCGTTTTTTGCGGACAAGAATAGGACATGCCATATTTTTTTTGCGGACGTGAAATGCGGAATACGGACAGGAAACGGAAGAGGCATCAGTTTTTTTTGCGGATCCATAGAAATGAATGGGATCCGCAAAAAAAACGGAACGGAAGCCGAGAAAAAACACTGTCGTGTGCATGTAGGCTTATTGGATTTTTTTTTATCAAAGACATGTAGAACAATAAATTTAAAGTCATTTTGGTCATTTTTGATTAATAGCAAAAAAAGTTAAAATGTCAGCAGCAATCAAATACCACCAAATGAAAGCTCTATTAGTGAGAAGAAAAGGAGGTAAAATTAATTTGCGTGGTAAGTTGCATGACCGAGCAATAAATGGTGAAGGTAGTGTAGTGCAGAATTGTAAAAAGTGGCCTGGTCATTAAGGGTGTTTAAGCTAGGGGGGCTGATGTGGTTAAGGGGGTTCTCTGAGAAGAAAATGAAAATACTTAAATATTACTTTATTATATATATATTCCCAAATACCTTTCATTAGTTATAATGGCTCATTTTGTCTATGGAGCAATCATTAGGAGAAATAAAATGGGCGCCATCCTATTAGTACACACAAAACCTGTCCTAATCACACAGGAGGACAAGTTACTTCAGAACAATGGCAATGAGCTGCTTTACCCTCCTCTTCCACTTGTCACAGATTAGGATCCTAAATAAATATGATAAGAACTTTAGCTGAATCTCTGTAAGAATAGAGCTCATGGTATTCCACCAATCCTGCAATACATCAGTATGTCCTGTTGTACAGGCACACTGGGTAGTGCTTTCTTAATGAGGTCCCTATAATAAATATAGCTGTAATGTAGTTTATAATCATAAACAAGATAGTAATATATTTAGTTTTCATATACCTTAACTAGTTGAGTGAATCGATGTTAAACAAATTGACTTTGATATGAATTTCAGGAAAAATTTGATTTGCCACAAATCCAAATGTCTTCATTTCACCTAATCCATTTGCTCACGACGAGGCCATTGCAGCCTTTTTGACTGAAGAAAACACGCAATGACGTCATCACGGAGTGTCATCAGCACACATGAGATTGCCACAACAGCCTCTCCACAAGCAAATGGATGAGGCGATTGTATTTTTTTAAATCTTTAATTAACTCCTTAGGTCTCAATGTGACTGTCAAATGCAGTGATCAGGGTTGAACCTGCCAGGCTCAATGATAGGGGGCGGCGGAATTGCCGTTCCCCATTATTGCACCCACTACATACAATGGAAAAGCGATTCATGACAAATTAATTTATAACAAATCAAATTTCTTTGTGAACTTTGGCGAAGCAGCTAAATCAAATTTTTTGATAACTTCGCTCATCTCTAATCATAACACCTTGCAGGATGCTGCTGCATGTTTGTGTTCTTTTTTTATCTGAAATAAAGGCTATTACAGTTAAGATACTCACTGGTTATCCTATGCATTTTGAGAACAAAAAGCAGTCTATTTAGTTGTGGTATGGAAATTTTTAAATCAAGATGACATTTAAAAGTCTCAAGCTACAGTTGGCATCATCAAATATGACATTTTTAAATGCTATTGTGCACTATTTGCATCCTTTTGAGCTTTTATTTGTTAAGGCTTTCTAATTGATTGTAAGTGGCTCCCAAATCTACTGCTTAATAATAATAATAATAATAATTAATAATCTTTATTTATATTGCACCACAGTACTTTACAATTTAGAGGGTACATATACAAACCAAAAGAGACACCACCGAATTACAGGCGAATATACAATTAAAAATAAGGAATGAGTGCCCTACTCATAAAAGCTTACAATCTAATAAGAAATGGAGAGATTGTTTTCTAAAGTTGTTAAGCCCGACAGAGCTGCATGAACTAGTTCATTGAGTGTGGGGATTAGTGTTGGATGAAAGTATTTGGTTCTGAAGAATGAGGGATGGTGGTGGGGAATATAGGGAAGAGTCAGTTTAGGGAACATAATAAGCCTGCCTAAAAAGATGAATAGAAATTGACCTGATTGTCTGGGGCAGTTGAGAGCTGGTGCAGCTTGAGAAAAGCCTTTAAGATGGGAATGAGAATGGGCTTGAATTATGGAGGATGTTAATCTTTGGCAGAGCAGAGAATGCGATTAGTGATGAGTGGCAGGGGCAATATTCGAATTTGCAATATTTTGCAAATATTTGGGCAAATATTCATCATAAATTTGAGAATTCGCGATTATTTTCTTGATTGCGAAAATCGGCAATGTAATATGCGCGTATTGTGATTGGTGCACTAAGTATTGTTGTGAACTTGTGACATCACAGTACTATGTCTGTAGCATGTATCTATGTACAGCATAACCTATCACACTACCTAACACCCTGCACTGGCACCTATCAGCTACACTATATCACAATCTAACCTACACTGACTATCTCCCACTAACTATCTGTATTATATATGGTATATAAGCTAACTAACTAACTATCTAATGTAATGACATAGCAAAGCAAAGAGCACACCTCTGGATCATCCAGATGGTCATTGACAAACTTCAGATGCGCCAGGACATGTCTCCATGTCATTGACCAGCTTCTCGCTTGTGGTCCTGGGCTGATATCTCACCTTTCTTATAATCAGTGATACCCCACCAGGTGAGATCTTGCATGGAGCCCCAGTCTGAGGGAGACTGACAGTCGTATTTAGCCTCTTCCATTTTCAAACAATTACTCCAACAGTTGATCTATTTTCACCAAGCTGCTTGGCAATTGCCCTGTAGCCCTTTCCAGCCTTGTGGAGGTCCACAATTTTGTCTCTGATATCTTTTGACAGCTCCTTGGTCTTTCCCATGGTAGTAGTTGGCATCTGACTGACTGTGGGATGGACAGGTGTCTTTAAAGAGCTCAAACAGGTGCCACTAAGTTAAATTAATGAGTGGAGTAGAGGTGGACTTTTTAAAGGCAGAGTAACAGGTCTTTGAGAGGCAGAATTCTTGCTGATTGCCAGTTGTTCAAATACTTATGTGCAGCAGTGCAAGACAAATACATTCTTAAAAATCATACAATGTGATTTCCTGAATTTTATAAATAATTCTGTCTCTCACAGTGGGAATGCACCTACAATGTGAATTTCAGGCCCCTCCATGATTTCTAAGTGAGAGAACTTGCAAAATCGTAGGGTGTTCCAACTCTTCTGTTTCTCACTGTAGATCGGTATTAGTACTGTAGATCAGAGAAAACCAAGAAGTTCCGATTTTGAAAGATTTAGTTGCAGGTAGAGAGAGGACATGATTTCAGACAGCTATCAGACAATCAGTGGTGTTTTGTAGTACTACTGGAGTGATGTAATAGAAATGGTACTGAAAACCAGTTCTGGTGATGGTCTGTCTGATAAGGGCTGTATAGAGAGAAAGGAAGAGAGGAACTAGGACTGAGCCCTGAAGAACTCCAACAGCAAAGGGAATAGGGGAAGAAGTAGAGCCTGCAATTGATACATTGAAAAAGTGTCCCAAGAGATAGAAAGATAACCAAGAGAAAGCAGAGTCCTTGAGGCCAATAGAAGGGAACATAGTAAGGAAAAGTTTGTGGACTACAGTGTCAAATGCGGCAGATAGATAAGGAGGAATGAGTAGAGAGTAATTGTCATTTCTTTTCACTGTCAGGAGATCATTTTACACTTTGGTAAGTGCGGTTTCTGTCATGTGTAAAGTGCAAAAGGCATTTGTAAGGGGTCAAGGAGGGAGCAGAGAGGTAACTTATTAGTAGAGATGAGCGAACTTTAAAAAAAAGTTTGGCGTTCGGCATTCGGGTTGTGGTAACTCGCGCATCCCGTTACGGATTCCACTATCGCGGCATATGGAATCTATAAGGGGCGGCTTCCACCAACCCGAACTGTTGAACAGCCGAAGGACCTGGGGTGACGTCACCGTCATGTGATCAGTGCAGGGGCGTGGCTCAGCACTGGATTTGTTCCCGTGCTGAGCCACGCCCCCTGCACTGATCACATGACGGTGACGTCAACCCAGGTCCTTCTGCTGTTCAACAGTTCGGGTTGGTGGAAGCCGCCCCTTATAGATTCCATATGCCGCGATAGTGGAATCCATAACAGGATGCGCGAGTTACCACAACCCGAACGCCAAACTTTTTTTTAAAGTTCGCTCATCTCTACTTATTAGCTGAGAGTAGACCAGACATTTCAGGATTTTAGAAATGAAGGGGAGATTAGAGACAGATCGGTAGTTAGCAGCCCAGGTCAGGTCAAGAAATGTTTTTTTTTTTTTTTGTAGTAGGGTTGTGACAGGATGTTCTAAAAGAGGATGGAAAAATTACAGAAGAGACAGAGAGGTTAAATATTTAAGTTAGTTGACTGTCATTAGCCAGGGAGAGTGACTGGAGGAGGTGTCAGGGAATAGGATCACTACTTTAGTTGGTCAAGAAAAAGAGAGGAGTTTGGAGACTTCTTCTATTATAGGGTCAAATTAGGAGAGAGAACAAATGGAAGCGTTGGATAGAGAGGATTCAAAGCAAATTGGTGATTGGGAAATTATTTCCTTCCAGATGTTATCAATCTTTGAAGAAAGTGGCCAGGTCTTCAGCACAGAGGTCAGTTATGGGCACATGTATTTTACGGGTGAGGAGGGTGGAAAAAGTATCTAAGAGCCATTATGGCTTATTTGAAAGTGAGGGCATGAGAGAAGTGAAGTACGCTTATTTGGAAAAGTGAAGGGAAGAGTTATAATTTCTAAACATAAATTTATAATCGTGAAAATCTGCTAATATATGTGATTTTTTTACCCCATAAATGTTTGGCACGCCTAGCGCACAGGTAAAGAATACATGCTTCAGGTGTGTGCCAAGGTTGCTGCGGTCTGTGCCTGGAAGGTTGGAGGGTAATGGGAACTGCTTTATCCAGAGTGGTTTTGAGGGTATGAAGGAGATGATTACCAGCAAGTTCCAGACAAGAGTGCGAAGAGATTGGGGATAGTAATTACTGTAGGATGTACCTAAGTTGCTTGGGGTTAATGGTTAGTGATGTCCCGAACTATTGGCTGGCGAACAGTTCCCAGTGAACATCGCTTGTTCGCGTTCGCCGCGACGGGCGAACATATGCGATGTTCGGTCCGCCCTCTATATATCAGCATTGAGCAAATTTTGACCCTGTACCTCAGTCAATAGACACATTCCAGCCAATCAGCATACCCTCCCTCCCAGACCCTCCCACCTCCTATCAAAAAGCAAGGACAGCATCCATCTTAGATTAATTCTGAAGCTGCATGTTAGTGAGAGCAGGGAGAGTGCTGCTGTGCTGATGATTCTAAATTCATAGGGAAAGCGTTAGTTAGGCCAGTGTTCTGTGTCCACAGACTCATCACAGCACCCCAAAAAGCCCTTGTTAGGGCTGCTACATTAGTCTGCTTTTATTTATTTTTCTCCATATATATATTGCCGTTGCCTGGCCTGCCCGTGTGTGAGAGGCTGCAGGCCTACAGACTGTAGTGTGCCCACTGCCAGTACCCACCACTCATACCGTGAGGCACAGGACTTTGCATAAAAAAAGGGCATTTCATTTTTACACTTTAATCTAATTTCAGTTGCCTGCCTGCTTCCAGTGTGTGTCAGGCCCACTTCCACTGACTGTAGTGTGCCCACTGCCAGTGGCCAAGACTCATACCGTGTGGCACAGGATTTTGCATAAAAAAAAGGCATTTCATTTTTACACTTTAATCTAATTTCATTTGCCTGCCTGCTGCCAGTGTGTGTCAGGTCCACTTCCACTGACTGTAGTGTGCCCACTGCCAGTGCCCACCACTCATACCATGTGGTACCGGACTTTGCATTAAAAAAAAGGCATTTATTTTTACACTTTAATCTAATTTCAGTTGCCTGCTTGTTGACAGAGTGTGTCAGGCCCACTTCCACTGACTGTAGTGTGCCCACTGCCAGTGCCCACCACTCATACCGGGTGGCACAGTAGCTTGCCGATAAATAAGGCATTTAATTTTTACACTTTAATCTAATTTCAGTTGCCTGCCTACTGCCAGTGTGTGTCAGGTCCACTTCCACTGACTGTAGTGTGCCCACTGCCAGTGCCCACCACTCATACCATGTGGCACAGGATTTTGCATAAAAAAAGGCATTTCATTGTTACACTTTAATCTAATTGCAGTTCCCTGCCTGCTGCCAGTGTGTGTCAGGCCCACTGACTGTAGTGTGCCCACTGCCAGTGCCCACCAGTCATACCGTGTGGCACAGGACTTTGCATAGAAAAAGGCATTTAATTTTTACACTTTAATCTAATTTCAGTAGCCTGCCTGCTGCCAGTGTGTGTTAGGCCCACTTCCACTGACTGTAGTGTGCCCACTGCCAGTGCCCACCACTCATACCGGGTGGCACCAAACTTTGCATAAAAAAAATGCATTTAATTTTTATACTTTAATCTAATTTCAGTTTCCTGTCTGCTGCCAGTGTGTGTCAGGCCCACTTCCACTGACTGTAGTGTGCCCACTGCCAGTGCCCACCAAAAAAAATGACAGGCAAAGGCAGGCCACCCCGCAGGGGCCGTCGTGGTGCTGTGATTTGCTTTGGCCCTAGAATAATTCCCAGTGTTCAGAGGCTACATACCCTGAACTCAAAAAATTCTGAGGACATAGTTGACTGGCTTACACAGGACACCCAATCTTCTACAGCTTCCGCTCGGAACCTTGACGCACCATCCTCCTTCAGCTCAGCTTCCACCTCTCAAGTTAATACTCGCCCGCCCACCGCAACAACCAACACTAGCACCACAGCCGCTTTATTTGATCTGTCAGAGGATTTATTTACACATCAGTTGGAAGAAATGAGTGATGCGCAACCATTATTGCCAAAGGATGTAGATAACAGAGATATGTCTCAGTCAGGCAGCATTGCACACATGGACGAACGGTGTGATGATGATGATGTTGTACCCGCTGCTGCTTCCTTTGCTGAGTTGTCAGATACAGTACAAGTGAAGCGGTTGATGATGTCCGTGGATTTCACGTGGGTGCCCATTCGAAGAGAAGAAGAACAGGGGGAAAGTTCAGATGGGGAGACAGAGAGGAGGAGGAGACGAGTTGGAAGCAGGGGGAGGTCATTGCAAGGAGCTAGTGGCACAGTCAGACAGCATGTATCGGCACCCGGGGTCAGCCAGGGAGCACGCCAATCAACGCATGCTCTTGCCACCACCAGAATGCCGTCATTGCAAAGCTCAGCAGTGTGGCAATTTTTTTGTGTGTCTGCCTCTGATAACAGCGATGCCATTTGCAACCTGTGCCAAAAGAAACTAAGACGTGGTAAGTCCAACACCCACCCAGGTACAACTGCTTTTCAGTTGGCACATGATCTCACATCACAAACGCCTATGGGATCAACACATGAGTACAAGCAGCACACAAATTCAAAGCCACCATGCTCCTCCTGGTCCAGCATCTTCAGCCAAGTCAACCACTGCTCTCCTCCCTGCCCCCTCTCAATCACCCGCCACTCCGCCTCTCACCTTCAGCAGTTCCTGCTCATCTGCCCACAGTCAGGTGTCTGTCAAGGAAATGTTTGAGCGTAAGAAGCCAATGTCACAGAGTCACCCCCTTGCCCGGCGTCTGACAGCTGGCTTGTCAGAACTCTTAGCCCGCCAGCATTTACCATACAAGCTGGTGGAGTCTGAGGCCTTCGAAAAATTTGTAGCTATTGGGACACCAAATGGCAATCCCTAACCTGTACTCTATTGTGGAAAAGGAAGTCGTGGCATGTCTGGCACACAGTGTTGGGGCAAGGGTCCATCGGTCAGGGCAGGTATATCACGTACACTGCGCATTGGGTAAACCTGCTGATGGCTGCCAAGCATGGAATGCGTGGCTCTGCAGCAGAGTTGGTGACACTGTCACGACTTGCAGGCAGGCCTGCTGCCACCTCCTCTACCCCTCCTACTCCATCCTCTTCCCTAACCTACTCGGCTGAGTCCTCTTCTGCTGCTGCGTCTTGCTCCACATCATCAACTGCACCCCCCCCCCCAGCTCCCCAGAGGCTATTCCACATCCTGGATACGACAGTGCCACGCCGTCTTGGGGTTAACTTGCCTGAATGCAGAGAGTCACACCGGACCAGCACTCCTGTCTGCCCTGAACACACAGGTGGATCAGTGGCTGACCGCGCACCAACTGGAGATTGGCAAAGTGGTGTGTGACAATGGAAGCAATCTGTTGGCGGCATTGAATTTGGGCAAGTTGACACATGTCCTGTGCATGGCACATGTGTTGAATCTGATTGTACAATGCTTTGTGTGTAAGTATCCAGGCTTACAGTACGTCTTTAAGCAGGCCAGGAAGGTGTGTGGCCATTTCAGGCGTTCCTACACAGCCATGGCGCCCTTTTCCGACATTCAGCGGCGAAACAACATGCCAGTGAGGCGCATGATTTGCGACAGCCCGACACGTTGGAATTCAACACTCCTAATGTTCAACCACCTGCTCCAACAAGAAAAAGCCGTCAATGAGTATTTGTATGACCGTGGTGCTAGGACAGCCTCTGCGGAGCTGGGAATTTTTTTGCCACATTACTGGACGCTTATGCGCAATGCTTTAGGCTCATGTGTCCTTTTGAGGAGTCAGTTGCACTTCAGTTGCACTGAAGGCACCATCAGCGACCTCATCCCATTTGTTTTCTTCCTGGAGCGTGCCCTGCGAAGAGTGCTGGATCTGCCGTAGACGAGCATAAAGAGGAAGAGTTGTGGTCACCATCACCATCAGAAACAGCCTTATCATCATTGCTTGCTGGACCTGCGGCAACGCTGGAAGAGGAGTCTGAGGAACAGGAGTCAGAGGAGGAATGTGGCTTTGAGGAGGAGGAAGACCAACCACAGCAGGCATCCCAGGGTGCTCTCTTTGTTGTCACCTATCTGGGACCCATGGTGTTGTACATGGCTGGGGGGAAGAACAGACCTTCAATTACATCAGGGAGGATGAGGAACGGGAGATAAGTATCTCGGCATCCAACCTTGTGCAAATGGGGTCTTTCATGCTGTCATGCCTGATGAGGGACCCTCGTATAAAAAGGCTGAAGGAGAATGACCTGTACTGGGTGGCCACACTACTAGACCTCTGGTATAAGCAGAAAGTGGCTGAAATGTTACCGAATTACCGGAAGTCGGAAATAATGCAGCAGTTCCAAAACAAGTTAAAAATTATGCTTTACACAGCATATAATGGTGATGTCAGAGCACACCGGGAATCTTACAGGGGAAGAGGTGAAAGTTATCCTCCTACCACGACCACGCCGGCAAGGACAGGACGCTTTACAGATGTGTTGTTGATGGAGAACATGCAGAACTTTTTAAGTCCTACGCATCGCCACATCCCTTCGGGTCCACCCTCAGAGAACAACTCGACCGACAGGTAGCAGACTACCTCGCTTTAACTGCAGATATCAACACTCTGAGGAGCGATGAACCGCTTGACTACTGGGTGTGCAGGCTTGACCTGTGGCCTGAGATATCCCAATTTGCGATAGAACTCCTGGCCTGCCCCGCTTCAAGTGTCCTGTCAGAATGGACCTTTAGCGCAGCAGGAGGTATTGTCACTGACAAGAGAAGTCGCTTAGGTCAAAAAAGTCTAGATTATCTCACCTTTATTAAGATGAATGAGGCGTGGATACTGAAGGGACTGACAGTGGGGGTACATTTGACTAAAAAAGGCCTGATAAGATGCCTTGGGCTAAAAATGGTCCCCACGCTGCTGTATTTCATCTCTGCATGCCGGATGACTTGCTTGACTTTTCCGCCACCAACTAGGGTTCAAGCCGCAATGTTTTACTACACTTTCTGCTTTCAATACCTAATTTTTCAGGCATGTGTACATGCCAAATTTTTCTGGCCTCTGGTGCTGCACTGTGGCTGCAAAAACAAAACAAAACAAAAGGCACATACATGTGTCAATTCCCCTTCGTGATCGTTACCTTGTTGTGGTGAAAGGGGCTTGCGTATCACAATGTAGCGATCACCTCTATGAGTGGGTTGGCAATGTTGGCACACCCATGATAATAAGGTCGTTGCTTTATTGTGAATAGACCAAAAGCGATCGGCTGGATAATTTTTAATAGAAAAACCATTCATTTTCTTTGTGATCATCTAAGGTGATCATTAAAGCCTACTAGGCCAACAATGGGCCCACACTGCAGAATCATTGTTTTCTGGGTTACTTAACTGTCACTGGACTACCTCAGTATGACCATAGGCTTTGAAAAACTGCCATCGCCTGTAATCTCCCAAACGTGCGCACGAGCACAGTCCTCACTACACCAAGATTGACACATAGAGGAATACAATTTATGTCATGAGTGTGTCAACTATTGACAACTCTTTGCGGTTGTCTAAGATCTGTTCGATACACATCCCCTGATAGGGGACGTAACAGGGATTAAACTGATAGTAATAGTACTAGTTAACACACCACTCATATAGGGTGGCACAGTACATTGCACGGCGCACACGCACTGCCCCAAATTGGAAGTAAGAGGACCGACTAAGCAACCTAAAATATATTCGATACACGTCCTCTGATAGGGGACGTAACAGGGATTAAACTGATAAAAATAGTACTACTGATTACTGAACACACCACTCATATAGGGTGGCACAGTACATTGCGCGAGGAAGAGACCTTTAATAACGTCAGTGAGGACAAGGAACGGGACATGGCTAGCTTGGTATCCAACCTTGTGCAAATGGGGAGTTTGCGGTTGTGCAAATGGACTGTTTGCGGTTGTTTACGGTGTGTTAAACGGGGAGTTTTCTCTGTCACAGTTAGGTCTGTCACTGTGAAGCGGACATAATCCTTACACTACCTGATGGATACAACAGCATACCTGATCGTATACACACACTGGATGTTTTAAAGCACGTTATTCCAAACAATTTAGGAATGTTAGGTGATTTATGCCCTTTATGGATTATAACCAGACTCTGCGTCCACTACGTAATTTTCCATGGGAGTGTTGCCTTGGATCCCCCTCCGGAATGCCGCAGTCCAGGTGTTAGTCCCCTTGAAACAACTTTTCCATCACTACTGTGGCCAGAAAGAGTCCCTGTGGGTTTTAAAATTCGCCTGCCTATTGAAGTCTATGGCGGTTCGCCCATTCGCGAAGATTTGCGGAAGTTCGCGTTTGCCGTTCACGAACAGAAGATTTTATGTTCACGACATCTCTATTAATGGTATGTAGGTTTCTATACTGTGTGTTTTAAAGTGGGAAAGTCATGAGAGGAATGAGAGATCTTTATACTGAAATAAAGGAAAGAAGATTGTGGTCAGAAAGCAGGAAGGATGAATTTATAATGTCAGAAACTGAGCAGAGGCAGAAGAAGACTAAGTCAAGCTTATTGCCATCTTTGTGAGTAGCAGAGGAATTTAGTTGTGAGGACTAGAGAGGAGGTTATAGCAGGACAGTGAGAGGCTGATGACCGGAATGGATGCTGTTACATCACCCAATGGGGCTGTTTCAATCACCCATAGTAACAGTTGGTAATTTGTATAATAGTGAATGAGGAAGCCAAGCAGCAGACTGATTCTGGAACCAATGGGGTGAGCTTGGGGGACAATAGACAACAGCAACTCACAAGGGGAATGGGCGGAAGAGTCTGATGTGGAGCTCAAAAGAGGGGAACGTGAGTGGGGGTACCGGGGAAATGCTTTGTAGAGAAAGTAGTATACCTACTCTTCTACCATGCCTTCTCTTCAGGTCTAGAGCTCAGAATGTTGATGCCAAATTTCCATGAGGGCCAGCAAACAAAATTTGAAAGGAAGAAGTCGTGGATGATGGGGAGGTTGTTGCACACTGACTGAGACTTTCAGAGAGCACGGTTAAATAAGACAGGTGTGGCAGATGAGAAATCGAGATTAAGAGAACAAACTGTACCAGGCTTTATTGAGATTTCACCTGGAGCTAATAGCAGGAGAATGGAAAGAGACAGCAGATGGTGGATGATTTGTGAGTGTGTGGCGGAAGCGGTGTCTTCTCCAGATCTTGGTCTGGCAGTAGCTGCTGACTGTCCTCTAGTAGCTTGTCCTAGCTGAAAAGTAGAGCCGAGCGCACAACATATAATACTTCTCTTGCTGAAGGAACAGAAAAGGACAGAGGCAGGGTGAGGAGGAGGTGAAGGCACAGGGCTTGCTCCCGGGCCATGCCAACTAAGCATCCTGTCAGAGGAACCCACCGACTCTTGGCTGAGAGTGTCTGTTGTCACTTGGGACAAAGTGGATGACAGAGTCAACCATTCAAGAACCGCTGGGTTACTGGTCTAGACACGACCGGTAATGACACCGGGAGCTCAGGACTCTCGCTGCAACCGCTGCTGCAACCCCCCCCCCTTACTCTGCTGCGACCTCTGCCTGCGCCAGAAACATTTATTCCTCTGCCACTCCCCTGTGCCGGGCACTTCTCTGTCAGACATACTGCTAGATCAAATAATACAATGTTAGATTAAATATTTTTTATTTTGCCACTAATAAACGGCAAACAGGACTTCAGAATATATCACTGCACCGCAGAACGTCAATTAGGGACACATTTTTTTCTACTTTTGCACAACAGGCTTTTCAACAGATATATGCAATGCTGGACGGCAAATATATATTTATTTTGCCACTAATACACGGCAAAAAGGGCTTGAGAATATATCACTGCATCGCAGAATGTCAATTAGGCACAAATTTTTTTCTACTTTTACACAACAGGCTTTTCAACAGATTATTGTGCCACTAATACACAGCTTACAGGGCTTCTGAATATATCACTGCACCGCTGAGCGGCAAAGATATTTTTTCTTTTTCCACTAATACACGGAAAAGGGGCTTTATCTGTAAAGAATAAATCAAGGAAACTTGACTTGCTGTAGATATCTTGAAAATGTTTCACTCATTCTTCCAACGAGCTTTCTCAATTCTGAGTGACTTGTACAAGAATTCTCTGGGAATAAATATGTAACTGAATCAACATCTGGTAATTAGGTCATTATACCCAGCATGGGGTCAAAGGTGTTAATAGTAAGAATTGGAGTCAGTTGGTGATAATGACCTCCCATAAAAAGGTGTCAAGACAGCATTGTAAGTGGCAGACAATAGATGTCTAACCCCCCGCCTCTATTCAAGCTTGGCTTCTCCATTTTCACGTAGATGGGTTTCTTTACACCTCGTTTGTACCAATCGGCCTCCTTATCCAAAACATGTACTTGACTGTCTTCAAAGGTGTGACCTGTTTCTTTTAAATGTAAGTACACAACTGAATCTTGACCAGAGGTTTTGGCTCTTCTATGCTGTGCCATACGCTGATGTAGTTGTTGTTTTGTTTCGCCGATATACAGTTCTGCGCATTCCTCATTGCACTGGACTGCATACACAATGTTGTCCATCTTGTGTTTAGGCGTTCGGTCTTTTAGGTGAACCAGTTGTTGTCTCAGTGTGTTGCTGGGTTTAAAGCAGACAGGGATGTTATATATATGGGTATAATGACCTAATTACCAGATGTTGATTCAGTTACATATTTATTCCCAGAGAATTCTTGTACAAGTCAATCAAAATTGAGAAAGCTCGTTAGAAGAATGAGTGAAACATTTTCAAGAAATCTACAGCAAGTCCAGTTGCCTTGATTTATTCTTTACAGATATACCATGACCTGGATAAATGAGAACCTTCACAGTCAAAAAGGGCTTTAGAACAAATAACTGCACCGCTGAGTGGCAAATATTTTTTTCCATTTTCCACTAATACACGGAAAAAAGGGCTTTAAAACAGATAACTGCACTGCAGAGCGGCAAATATATTTTTTCCTTTTTCCACTAATACATGGAACAAGAATCACAGAAATATAGTGGCCAATATGGGGGAACTGCTCAGACCCCAAACACTGTAGCGTGTTTCTCATTGGGGGAGCAGTCCCACCGCACGTGGACTGCAACAAACGGCCATCCCCAGCAAAAATTGCGTACAATGGAGAATGCCGGCGCGGACCACATGCACCACAAAGGCATCCTACACAAAACGGAGCATTGTACGGATGAAATATATAAATATAAAAAAATCACAGAAACAAATGCACCAAACGGATATGCCACTGACTATACTAGCTAGTCAAACAAGCAGATATTAAAAGCTGAGACTGTTTGCCAATATATTCCTGTCAGGAACACATCAGAGCCCCTCATGCACCACTTCACGGTCACTCAGCATGGCATGGGGTCCTACCACTACGCTAACTATGGTGTGAACACGGTCTGAAGGTGATGGAATACTGCTCACAGCCAAGTGTTCACACAACCGCATAGCAGGACAACTAATGCAATGTGAATAAAGCAAGACTGCAAGCCACACCCATATCAGACCGTGTGATGGAGGCTACCAGGTGCAAAAGAATGGTAAATGCCAGATGAAGGCACATTCAATACATATGGAACAAAAATCACAGAAATATAGTGGCCAATATGGGGAAACTCCTTTTTCCACTAATACATGCAAAAAAGGGCTTTAAAACAGATAACTTCACCTCTGAGCGGCAAAGATATTTTTCCTTTTTCAACTAATACACAGAAAAAGGGCTTTAAAACATACAACTGCACCGCTGAGCGGCAAATATATTTTTTTCTTTTCCCACTAATACACAGAAAAAAGGGCTTTAGAATAGATAACTGCACCGCTGAGCGGAAAATATATTTTTCCCTTTTCCACTAATACACATAAAAAGGGCTTTAAAACAGATAACTGCACCGCACAGTGGCAAATATATTTTTCCTTTTTCCACTAATACATGTAAAAAAGGGCTTTAAAATAGAAAACTGCACAGCTGAGCAGCAAATATATTTTACTTTTGCCACTAATACATGACAAAAAGGGCTGTAATTTTCACCCTTCACCACACCATGGCTAATAAACCCTTTTTTCCAAGCCAAAAAATGCTTTAGAACATATAACTGCACTGCACAAGGGCAAATAAGACATATAAATATTTCCTTGTAATAAACCCTGTTGATGCCTGTAACAAATAGCACTTGCACCCTAATAAGACAGGTTTGCTGGAATTACAGAGCTGTATAATGACAATTTGGATCCCCAGACAGTGCAGCAAGGTGTAATCGGATTGTTCCTATTACCCAGGCTGTCACCTCCCCGACTGAACCCTGTTCAACATAAATGCTGGTAGAATGATTCATCCCTATCCTTTCTCTACACCTTCAGTAATCTTTCCCTGCACTTGAAAATTCTTTTTTTTCACCACTATCAAGTCTTTCCTATCACTGTCCCTAGCTCCCGCAGACACGTCTCTTCCTGCACTAAGCATGCTGGTGAATGGCAGAATCTAAAATCCAGGCCCCTGGATCTCACAGGCAGGAAGCTGTAAGAGTATTCAGTGAGTAATACACTTACAGCCAATGCATTACAACACACAAGTATTGTACTGCATTGTAAAAGGGATCAGACCACTAAAAGTTGAAGTCCCAGAGTGGGACATAAAGTGAAAAAAGAAGTAAAAAAAATAAAGTTTTACAATTTTTTTTTTAAGTTTCAAGTGAAAAAAAAGGGTCCTTTTCTCAAAATAAAGTAAAAAAATGTGTAAAAAAATAGGGAAAAAGAGAAAAGTATTCCCGCGTCCGTATCGACGACTCTATAAAAATATCACATGATCCACCCTGTCAGGTGAACGCCTCACAAAAAGTGTAATATCAAGTGATGAAAAAGTCTTATGTACCTCAAAATGGTACCAATCAAACAGTTATCTCATCTCGCAAAAAATGAGCCCCTACCTAAGTCAATCGCACAAAAAATAAAAAAAATAGGGCTCTGAGAAAATGGCAACAGAAAAACAAGATTTTATTCTGTTCAAAAATGATTCCACTGTGTAAAACTTAGCAAAAATAAAAATGATAGACATATTAGGTATTGCCGCATCTGTGACAACCTGCTCTATAAAAATATCACATTATAAACCCACTCAGGCAAATGCTGTAAAAAAATTAAAAAAAATGCCAAAACAGCCATTTTTTTAACCTTGCCTCACAAAAAGTGTAATACCAAGTGATCAAAAAGTCTTATGTACCGCAAAATGGTACCAATCAATCTCATCCCGCAAAAAATGAGCCCTTACCTAAGACAATCGCCCAAAAAATAAAAGAAATAGTGCTCTCAGAAAATGGCAACACAACACAAAAACAAGATTTTATTCTGTTAAAAAATGATTTCACAGTATAAAACTGAACAAAAATAAAAATAATAGACATATTAGGTATCGCCGAATACGTAACAATATGCTGTATAAAAATATCACATTAATTATATGCCCCCTCAGGTGAATGCTGTAAAAAAATATTTTTAAAAAACTATGCCAAAACAGCAATTTTTTTCACCCTGCCTCACAAAAAGTGTAATACCAAGTGATCATAAAGTCTTATGTAGCCCAAAATCGTACCAATCAAACTGTCACATCATCCCTCAAAAAATGAGTCCCCACATAAGACAATCACTTAAAAAATAGAAACCAATGGCACCCATCAAAATCTTTGCTGCAAAAGCCATATGGCGCTGCTTCCGTTCTGAGTCCTGCCATGTGCCCCCAAAGCAGTTTACCATCACATGTGGGGTGTTGCCAGATTCAGGAGAAAATGGGTAACAAATTATGGGGTGCTTCTTAACCTGAGGGGGCATATAATGTCATATTTTTATAGAGCATGTTGTTACGGAGGCGGCGATACATAATATGTCTATTATTTGTATTATGAAATTGGGCTAAAGCAACATTTTATTGGAAGAAATGAAACATTTTATTTTTACAGCCAAGTGTTTCCAAATTGCATAAAACGCTTAGGAGGTCAAAGTGCTCAGTACCCCCCTTAATATATTCTTTAACGGGTGTAATTTCCAAAATAGGGTCATTTTTTGAGGGTTTTCACTGTAGGGGTATGTCAGGGTCTCTTCAAATACAAAATGGTGCCTAAAAACCATTCTAGCAAAATCTGCCTCCAAAGTTCATATGGAGCTCCATTCCTTCTGACTACTGCCACGTGCCCATAGAGCTGTTTACTGCCACATCTGGAGTATTTCTGTAAACTGCAGAATCAGAGTAATATATATTGAGCTTTATTTTGCTGTTAACCCTTGCTGTGCTGCAAGAAAAAAATGATTAACCTAAAAAATCTACCGAAAAAGTAACATTTTGAAATTTCACCTCCATTTTCCTTTCATTCTTGTGGAACACCTCAAGGGTTAACAAAGTTTGGAACATCAGTTTTGAATAATTTGAGGGGTGTAGTTTCTAAAATGGGGTCATTTATGGGTGGTTTCCATTATGTAAGTCAAAATTGGTGATTAAAAAAATTGTTTTGGAAATTTTGTTGACAATTTGAAAAATAGCTTCTAAACTTCTAAGACTTCTAAGGTCCTAAAAAAATGAAATGACATTTACAAAATTATTCCAACATAAGGCAGACATATGGGAAATGTTGACTGATAACCATTGTGGCAGTGGAGCAGCCAGAGGGCCATATGAGGGCCCAGGGGTGGATTAAGTGCATGATAGGTCCGGGGCTGTCTACCCAACTTGGACCCCTCCCTCCATTTTAGTTTCGGGTTTTTTTTTATGAAGAGGCTGCAGTGCTTCGTGAGCGCCACAGTCTCTTCCTAGGCCATGTGACATCTTCAGACTAAAAAACTATTTCCAAATTGCCCCAAAATGGGCCCTAAACTGAAAAATGTGGTCGCCAAATTTAAAATACATATAATTATAATACAAAAGACATGGAGGTGAATACAACACCACATACCTCTTACATCCAGTGACATCTCCTGTCATGTAGACCTTCTCTTTCCTCTTCTACTCTATTTGACCCAGACTGCCATGGCAAATTCTTTCAGACGCATCTCGTCTCTACAGAGTTTGTTACACAGACACGTTAGATTTCTCAATTTTTCCATCAACCTCCCCATCCTGGTGTTTCGTCAGTGTCATCCTGCTGCCACCTCCAATACTGTGCCCGTTATGCTCCCAAATGTCCCTATAGTGTCCACAGCAACTATAGTGTCCCCTAAAGTGCCCCCAGTAATAATAACAATAACCTGTATAGTGTCCCCAAAAATCATAGAATTGTCCCTACAGTGCCTCCCAAATAGCAACGCCCCCATATAGTAATTTCCCCCACACTTCCCCCACATAGTAATTTCCCCCACACTGCCCCACACAGTAATTTACCCCACACTGCAATTTACCCACACTGCCCCCACACAGTAATTTACCCCACACTGCCCCCACACAGTAATTTAACCCACATTGCAGTTCCCCCCACACAGTAGTTTCCCCCACACTGCCCCATATAGTAATTTCCCCCATACTGCCCCCACATAATAATTTCCCCCACACTGCCCCGGCATAGTAATTTCCTCCACATTGCCCCCACATAGTAATTTCCCCCACACTGCCCCCACACAGTAGTTTACCCCACACTGCCCCCACACAGTAATTTACCCCACACTGCCCCCACACAGTAATTTACCCCACACTGCCCCCACATAGTAATTTACCCCCCACTGCCCCCACATAATAATTTACCCCCCACTGCCCCCACATAATAATTTACCCCACACATTAATTTACCCCACACTGCTCCCACACAGTAATTTACCCCACACTGCCCCCACACAGTAATTTAACCCACATTGCAGTTCCCCCCACACAGTAGTTTCCCCCACACTGCCCCATATAGTAATTTGCCCCCACATAGTAATTTGCCACCACACTCCCCCACATAGTAATTTGCCCCAATATAGTAATTTCCCCCGATGTCTCTTAATATGTCCTCCTGTGTGTCCCCACCCCACATGTCCCCCAAAGCCGGCACATGAAATAAATAAAAAAAATAATGGCTTGGATAAGTAAAAGCGTTCCCCAGTCTGGGGAAGGAGCACGCTGCGTCAAGGCCTGTGGGAGCCGGGACCCTCTAACCCTGGGTAGGGTAAGCACCATGTTGTGTTTTGGGGAGCTGGGTGGTAGACCCAGATCCAGATAGAGAGGGAGAAATACTGTGTATTTGTGCTTATGATTTGTTTGGACTGCTGTATAAGTGACAATAAAGCTGGTCGTGGCCAGTTTGCACCCAAATCTACAGTGTTGGAGTTGCTTCTTGATGTGTGCCAACCGTCTAAGCAGAGAAGACGGCGATCCTGGAGAGCTAAGTGACCCCTGAGTTGTCATACCATTTTATAAGGTATTACTATCTGTCTTAAAGAGAGTCTTTCACCGCAAAATTGCAATATCTAACACTTACACCATTGTGTCCAATAGAGCCCCCACATTAAAATGCATCTTACCATATTGTTGTCCGGAACATAGGTCGTCCAAAAACACTTTTATTCCATATGCAAATCAATGTATAAAGGTGCCTAGGGGCGGCGTTCAAATGGCTGGTGCCCAGGTCCCGTGCTGATTTTCATAAGCAACAACCACTCACCCATTTAGCCCACCCTTTGACTGGATCTTCACCTCCTTCGTCCGTAGCCAAATTGCGTGCCTTTCCCGACGAACGGGAGGTCCGCGCCTGCGCACTGGTTTACCCATTACTGGCAGAAGCATCAGAGTATCCAGTGCGCAGGAGCCGGCCCGTACATCACATTACAACAAGCACTGCATCAGTACAGCCCTTTGATGTGGCGCTTGCTGTAATGTGAATTTTTAGAAATTTTTGGTAAATTTTTGAATTTTTTATAAATAAAGGTGGAATATATTGATTCAAATTTACCACTGTCATAAAGTACAATGTGTCACGAGAAAACAATCTCAAAATGGCTTGGATAAGTAAAAGCATTCCAAAGTTATTACCACATAAAGTGACAGATGTCAGATATGCAAAAATCAACCTGGGATTTAAGGATAAAAGTGGCCCAATACTGAAAGGGTTAAAGATTATTTTAGTTGTAGTCTTTTCTGCTATTTCTGAAGTACATAGTTTGAGATTCAGCTAATTACTAGAAAATATGTATACAACAAAATGATTTTATGAACAACTATCTCCTTTTCTTCTCTGAAAAAGTAAAGTGGGGTTCCAGACAACTGTTGCCCAAGAGTTCTTCACAAACCTTGACTTCTTGAATATGAAGATTTCGTAGACCTTAATTGAGTATCAGGCTGTTAAGATTATTTTAAATGGGCAAGTGAATTGCCTGTAAAAGTACCTAATGGCAATATACGTATCATTTATATTTTCCAATCATTAGCAGGGTTTTGTACAAAGGATCATTTTTGTAATCATTTTTTTAACAACTCCTCTCACAGTTACATTGTTTATCAGCAGCACATGCACACATTTGTATGCCCTCTTAAGAGATACAATCAATGATAAGCGTTTTATCATTTGATCACTGGACATGTGTATACTGGGCAATGATCAACATCAAACATTCATAAGACCAGTATTTTAAGGGGATATACCACTGGTATACCACTGAGACTGTTAATGTTCTTGCATAATTTGTCTATGACATGCACAGTGACATAGTTAAGGCAGGTTGTCAATCACAGCTAACCTGTGATGCTTGATGATGCTTGCACTGCTATTGTACCTGTGTAATAATTGTGCTGTACATTTACAGTGCTGGTTCTCAACAGCAGTACAACTTGTTCATTTGTCAGCTGATCAGCATCCTGTCCACATTGGAAAAGTTATCAGGAATGAGTTATTCTTACGAACTTCGCCTGCTCAATCTTAGTCAATTTTCTTTTTATTGAGTCAGAGAATACATCATAAAAGCATATATATGCTCAAACAAAGAGCCATGTAATAGGATCAAAATGCAAAAGAGCTTTAATGTTTCTTATAAAAAAAAATTGCAGATACCACTGTATAGTTGTTTGTATATACATAGAAATATACAAAATAGATCATATCATCCAAACCAGAGACGTCCATCTGTAGATAGCCATTTTAGGGTCCTTGCCTCTCACCAGTAGAAAGCAAGGTCTCAGAGGCAGCTTAGGATTGGTACTCTGTTTGTCATTGAAGAGACATACTGGTCTACAGATCATTGTTTTTGGTTTGGCTGGTATAATCTAATGTTTATACCTTAAGATTAGCTTTAAAATGGCAGATTTTCCTTTAATCTAGAAATAAATGTCAGAAATAGTTTAGTAGTAACAATGTAAACAAATACCCTAATATAAATTCAGTTTAATGTCAAATGTGCTTCAGTTTTGCCTATTTCATTGATATTACAAAACAAATACTGAAAGGCTCATTTCCATTTGCATGATTTCCAGTAATTTACATTGAATACCACATTGGAGACTATAAAGCTGTTATAAGTTGTAATAAATGTTTTTTTTAACTAAGAAATTATTTTACTTCAGAAAATTGAACATATTTTAAAATTCACATGAGAGCTAACCCTTAAGCAATATCATTTTTTGCAATTTACTTTCTTATACTTATTAAGGTGGACAAACAAGGTTTTAAAATCTTTATATGACAATTAATTGTATATTATTAATTCAAGACATATCTCTCACAGCTCAGGGATTTAAATATTTATTTTCCCTATTTTCTGGATGAAATTAGTGGACCAATTTTCATTTTGGATTTAAAACTCATTAATGCAAAGTACATTGAACTACTCTGTTTGAAGATTAAATTGACATTAAAATTAGCTAAATGACTCTTTTGAAGCAAAGGTAAACACTAATCAAAATGTTTTGAAATAATCTCCGTATTACTGGTGCATATATATGAGCCCAATTATTTCCTTTTTAGTGAGCACTAGAAATATCAGAAACAGCAAGTCAAATCTGACAGAGAGGAATAATAATTCGAGATGAGCGAATTTTGCAAAAATTCGATTCGCCGGTTTGCCAAATTTTTCTGAAAAATTTGATTTGATCTGAATGTATTCGTCGCGAATTACGTTAAAAAACTACTATTTCCGGGCTGCTGAGAGCCTTTATAGTGGTGTAGAACACTATGCCTTGCAGTAATATGCATAGGAAGTCTGCTTTGCTACTAAAATAATACTGTGAGTCCAAATGACATGCAGATGACATGTGCCGCTCTTAGAATCACTGCATACTTCATTTATTTTGGCATTCACGGGGGCCAAAACTGACCAAGTAACTAAATTATCAACTCAGCCTTACAGGTAGATGTTAGCATCAAGAGGAAGCGCACTTCTTTTACACACCCGTCAGCTGATTCCACATAGATGTCTATAGATCCTGTTCTATTAAATGCTTATACAAGTAAAGCCCCCCCGACAGAGTGGAGAGGGTGTCAGCAATAAGTTTGTGTTGACATCACTGATCTATTTTCCCCATTGTCTGATCCGTCAGAAAAATTACCCCAAAAAAACGGATACTGTCTGTGAAGCATACGCCTTCACTCGGTCAGCATTTACTCAATAATAATCGATCAGTATTGCTAAAGGCAAAAAAAAAAAAAAAAAAACGGAGTGTGCCTAAAACAGAGATGACATGTAAATGGAATATTTGCATGTCTTGTGTGTTTTGTACCCACTCCTGCTTTTAGCTACCAAATCATAAGCCAATTCTGATGGCACCATACAGGTTTTAAAGCTGCTACACAGACAGGATCAGTTGTGCGACTCATTTTTCCCTACTTCTGACAAATCAGAAGAAGTGTTAAATAAGTGATGTCAACCAGGCCAAAAGCCAAAATAGTGCACCAGTCATTAAGTGGGGAGGGTGGGAACAGCACGATAAGTCCAAAGAGTGGTGCTATGACATAGTGTTAAGGTGGAAGCAGCATGAGGAGACCACAGAGTGGCCAAATGACAGGGTCTGGAGTTGGAAGCAGCATGAGGAGGTAAACAAGCGGTGCAATGACAGAATCTGAAGGTGGCGGCAGCATGAGGAGACCACAGAGCGGCACAATGACATAGTCTGGGGGTGGCGGCAGCATGAGTAGGACACAGAGCATCACAATGACAGAGTCTGGAGGTGGTGGCAGAATCACAGGACAAGTGAGGACACAGTGTGGAAAGGTGACATACTGTCGAGGTGGGTGGCAATACCAGTACCCGCTTTAGATGGTGGGTGAAAGAAGGAGCACTTGGCATCAGATGTGTGGCATCAGGTGGGTAACATCATTAGAATAGTAGCTGACAAAGGTAGCCACAAGAAACTGGTCTCTTTTGTCAAATTGTTGATATGGCACCATAGATGATCTAGTCTGATGGTAGACTAGGCATTGGTGTGTGGAAATCCTGGCTGATCCACGCCTGATTCATCTTGATGCAGTGTCCCACTATGTAATATATGTGTGCACTTTAAACTCTTGCTAAATGTCATATCAACTGTATTGTGGTTTCATGCTGTAATTCCCTTTAACAGGCTGCCAGTGTCATTTACCTTTATTCACTCTCACTTATATATATAGCTGGGGGGGGGGGTGTAAAGTTAGTGTGTCCGATGATAATGAAGAGATAAGGAAGTTAATGGAGGGGGAGGAAATAATTGAAAAAAGATTTTACCGCATATAAGTGAAGCGCTTAAAGCAGAATACAAGACTTTTGTCCAACGACATAATTCAAAAAAGATTTTACCGCATATAAGTGCAGAGCTTTATGCTGAATACAAGTTTTTTCTCCACTGAAATAATTCTAAAAAGATTTTACCGCATATAAGTGCAGAGCTTAATGCTGAATGCAAGATTTTTTTCCACCAAAATATTTTTAAAAAAATTGTACAGCATATAAGTGAAGCGCTTAATGATGAATGCAAGATTTTTTTCCACCAAAATATTTCGAATAAGATTTTACAGCATATAAGTGCAGCGCTTAATGCTGAATACAAGTTTTTTTCTCCAAAGTACTAATTCAAAAAAGATTTTACCGCATATAAGTGCAGTGCTAAATGATGAATACAAGATTTTTTTCAACCAAAATAATAAAAATAAATATTTTACTGCATAAGTGCAGCACTGAATGCTGAATACAAGTTCTTTTTCCACCGAAATAATTCAAAAAAGATTTTACTACATATAATTGCAGCGCTTAATGCTGAGTTTTTTCTCCACTGAAATAATTCAAAGACGATTTTACCATATATAACCGCAGCGCTTAATGATAAATACAAGATTTTTGTTCCACCAAAATATAAAAAAATTTTTTTACAGCATATAAGTGCAGTGCTTAATGCCGAATGCAAGTTTTTTTCCACCGAAATAAGTCACAAAAGATTTTACCACATAACTGCAGCGCTGAATACAATTTTTTTTCCACCAAAATAATTCAAAAAAGATTTTACTGCATATGACTGCAGTGCTGAATGCCAAATATTCTTTTCTTTTTCTACTGATATACGCCACTAAAGGCTTTACCTCATATAACTGGAACAGTGAACGCCGAGTATATTTTTCTTGTTCCACGTATATACGCCACTAAAGGCTTTTCAACAGAGGGTTATAGGCTGTCAGTTTGAAAAAAACAACGGCGCCTGAGGTGGAGTGATCTGAAGTGAACGGGATGTAGCTGAGGAAGTAGGTCCGTGCTGGAAGAGCGAGATGCGGTCCTCGTGCGGTTTCTGTGCTGCAGAAAAGTCCCTGTATTGTCCAGTAAGCAATACTGCAGATAGATGCAGGCTGGTGTGAATTAGTTTGCATTTTTATGCAGGGTTAGTTCATAGTGTATTCACCTGTATTGGTGAGCCGCTCTTATGGACGTCGTCATGTAAGCGCGCAGTGTGTGGAAAATAAATAAAAAATTTCACCACAACTTAATTCAGTTCATACCACAAAAAGGACTTTCCCACATATAACTGCAGCGCTAAACGCTGAATATATCTTGATTTTTCTACTGAAATACACCACTAAAGGTTTGTCAAGATATAAGTGCAGCAGCAAATGGCGAATGTATATTTCTTTTTCTACTGATATACGTCACTAATGGTTTTTTAAGATAGAAGTGCAGGAGGGAATGGCGAATGTATATTTCTTTTTCTACTGCTATATGTCAATAAAGGTTTTTCAAAATATAAGTGCAGCAGCAAATGACGAATGTATACTTTTTCTACTGATATACATCAATAAAGGTTTTTCTACATATAAGTACACCAGCGAATGGCGAATGTATATTTCTTTTTCTACTGCAATTTGCCAGTGAAGGCTTTACCAGATATAACTGCAACAGTGAACTAAGAATATATTTTTCTTGTAGTACTAAAATACATCCCTGTACGCTTTCACCTGAAATAACTGCAGAAGTGACCAGATAATATATTTTTCTTGTTGGACTTAAATACTCCCCTATACACTTTCACCAGAAATTACTGCAGAAGTGACCTAAGAATATATTTTTCTTGTTGGACTGAAATAGGCCACTATACGCTTTCAACAGAAATAACTGCAGAAGTGAACTGAGAATATATTTTTATTGTAGTACTGAAATACGCCGCCATACGCTATCACCAGAAATAACTGCAGAAGTGACCAGAGAATATATTTTTCTTGTTGGACTGAAATACACCCCTATACGCTTTCACCAGAAATAACTGCAACAGTGCAGTGCGTACATATATATTTATTTTTTTACTGTAACACGCCCCTTTACGTGTTTAACAGAAATAACCGCAACAATGCAGTGTGTATATATATATTTTTTTACCATAATATGCCCCTATACACTTTTACCAGAAATAACTGCAGCAGTGCAGTGTGCATATATTTAACTTGTTTTACTTAAATACACCCCTATACGCTTTCAACAGAAATAACTGCAAAAGTGAACTGAGAATATATTTTTCTTGTTGCACTGAAATACGCCCCTATACGCTTTCACCAAAAATAACTGCAACTGTGCAGTGTGTATATATTTAACTTGCTTTACTTAAATACACCTCTATACGCTTTCACCAGAAATAACTGCAGTAGTGACCAGAGAATATATTTTTCTTATTTGACTGAAATACGCCCCTATATGCTTTCACCAAAAATAACTGCAACAGTGCAGTATATTTTTCTTCTAGTACTGAATAAGATACTAAGATATAAGCCACTGAAAGGCTTTTCAACATAACACTTGCAGCCCAATAACTAAAAGCTGGAATGACAGAGCTGTCTAATAACTATTTGGATCACCAAATAATCTTTCCCTGCACTTGTAACTCACTTTCCTATCAATATCCATAGCGCCTTCTGACGTCTCTCCCTGCACTAAGATGCTGTGAAATCATTCCTCCCTATCCTTTCCCTGCACTTATAAATCATTTTTTCTGTCTTTTTTTCCCACAATTGTTTTTCAACTTGCTGTCCCTACCCCCTTCACACGTTTGTCCCTGCACTCTGAACACTGGAAAATGACTGACTGCAATATGGTCGCCATATTTAAAGGGCTGTGACATCACAGGACTGGCTGGCTGCCTATTGGCTGCATGCACGCATGTCAATCTAGGTAACTCCGCCTTCCCAGTTCCTTGCTCCATGTCCTCAGTCCTCACACGTGTAACTGCTATTTTAGGAAAATTGCGATTCATTACCCCAAAGCGCGAGGAAATTTGCATTAGTTGCGAATCTAATTTTTCCTGAAATTCTAAATGAATTCCGTTTCATCAGCTTCGATTCGATCATCTCTAATCAGGATTCTTCCGAGAGGTGACTAAGAACCCAATGGTCACTCTGGCTGAGCCACAAAGATCCTGTGTGTAGATGGGAAAAACATCCAGAAGGTCAACCATCACTACAGAACTCCACCAATCTGGGCCCTATGACCCAGTGGCCAGTAAGAAGCCTCTCCTCATGTAAAACACAAATAAAAGTTTACAAATAAGCCTCTAAAGAATTCTCAGACTGCAAGAAGCAAGATTTTCTGGTCTGATGAAACCATGATTTAACTTTTTTACCTCAATTCTAAGCGTTATGTTTGGAGGAAATCAGGAACTGCCCGATACCATTCCTACAGGGAAGCTTGGTGGTGCCAGCATCATGCTGTAGGGATATTCTTAATGAAAACCTGATCCAGTGTGCTCTGGACCTGGGCTGAAGGTTTACCTCCCAACAAGATAATAACACGTAGTCAAGGAGTGGCTTGGGGACTCTGGGAAAGTCCTTGAGTTTCCCAGCCATGCAATCAAACATCTGTGGGAAGACCTGAAAATGGATGTCTATGATCAATCCCCATCCAACCTGACAGAGCTTGAAAGGATCTGCAGAGAAGAATGGCAGAAAATCCCCAAATCCAGGTTTGTGTTAGCCCAGCGGTCCATGCTGGCACTGCTGCCACTTTCCCCGGGGCACGGCAACCGGGCTCCGTCTTTCCCTCCTCCTGCCATGCGCCGTGCTGACAAGCGTGGGCAGCTGTAGCTCAACTGCTGCATCTGTGCTCCATGCCAGAGTTTACTTCCTGCTGGAGACCTGTACTGTTGTTAGGGCTTGCATGGGTGTGTGAGGCAGCACGTACACGCCCTCTGTCTTACCAGCCTACGGCTGGATTGCAGAAAGTATTTAAAGGCGCTTCTTACCACAGGAAGATGCCTGAGCAACTCATGGACACTTGCTTGTCTAGTTCCAAGTGTGGAGGTGCTTTTCAAGTTCTGCTTTTCTGTGTAGCGGACCCTGCTTTTTGAATTATCGTTTTTTTTGTCTGTTTGCCACCTGCCTCTGACCTCGGACTTCGTTTACAACCTTGTTTGTTTGCCGCCTGCCTCTGACCTCGGACTTCGTTTACGGACCTTGCTTGTTTGCTGCCTGCCCTGACCACAGACTTCCTGACCACGTACTTCCCCTCGGTGCTTGCACTGGTATCACTGACCCCCTCATCAGCTACCACTGACTCGGGAACTGCTCTGGAGTGGCACCTGGCAACTACCCTAACGGCCCAAGCCTATCCTCACCATCAGAGGCTCTAGTGAAGACCAGGTAGTTGCTTAGTCATGCTTCTCCAGAGTATAGCCAGTCAGTGATGCAGTGGGTCCACATCCGCTTGCATAACAGTGTGCAATCCTTGTGGCATCATACTCAAGAAGACTGAAGGCTTTTCCACATTTTGGCCATGCTAACCCTGCCTTGTGAGGTGCTGGGGGTGCCTTGTGCTTTCACTGAGCCCCCGCTGTCAGGTGGGAATGCCATCAGCAGCGCATCTATCAGCGCGCGCTGGTAGTCGTGCATCTTCTGATCACGCTCCAATGAGGGAATTAAGGTTGGCAAGTTGTCCTTGTAATGTGGATCGAGCAGGGTGGCCACCCAGTAATCAGCACTGGTTAGAATGTGGGCAACTTGGCGGTCATTGCGCAGGCACCGCAGCATGTAGTCACTTATTTGTGCCAGGTTGCCCAGAGGAAACAATAAGCTGTCCTCTGAGGGAGGTGTATCGTCTGTGTCCTCTGTATCCCCCCAGCCATGCTCCAGTGATGCCCATGAGCTGCTTTGGCTGCCAGCCTGTAGTAAACATGGTTCCTCCTCCTGCTCACCATCATCCTCCAGAACTGTGCCCTGGCTAAAAAAAATCATCGATCTGTTATTCCATGCCCGTCAACAGCTCCTGCGCAGTCGGTGGTTTTTCTTCCAAAAAGATGAATTTCAAAACTGCCTGCTGTCATTTCCCCCTGGCTGTTCCTTGGTGGCGGAAGGACATGTGCCAAACTGCTATACGCCTCAGGCCCAACCTCCACTACATTTACTCAGTGTGCTGTTAGGGAGATATAACGTCCCTGCCTGTGCTTACTGGTCCACATATTGGTGTTTTTCTTGGCCCTTGCGACAGATGGCATTGCGCAGTGTACACCAGATTTTGTCTGTCACTTGTTTGTGCGAGGAAGGGATGGCTCACCTGGAAAAGTAGTGGCGGCTGGGAATCACGTACTGTGGGACAGCCACCTCCATAAGATTTTTAAATGTGTCCATCTCCACCAAGCAGAATGACAGCTTTTCAAAGGCCAGGAATTTTGAAATGCTGGCAATCAGGGCCAGGGACCGTGGGTGTGTAGGGGGGTACTTCCTCTTTCTCTCCAGTGTTTGGGAGATGCACGGCTGAACGCTTTCATGGGACATTGTGGAGATGCATGGTGATAGTAATGGACGAACTAATTACTGCCACATCCTCTGTTTGCTGGGTGGCAGGTGTCACTGTCACTCCAGAGGGGGAGGAAGATGCCAAGCCTGCAGGACCACAAGTACCACGATAGACATCCTATACAAGATGGCAATTGTGTGGATGTGATAAATAATATAACAATATAGCAATAACAAATGAAAAGACAGGTGCACAATGCGGTCTTACTTAGCCCTTAAACTGATGTTAAAATTGAGAGATTAGTCAACATGTCCTCCAATGGAGGACATGTCTAAACCCGAGCACCACGCCAAGGTTTCTGATAGACAAGGGCGGATCTCACCCCTTCCTGTAGACACACGGCCAACAACAGTGGGTAGCGTCAGTGTCCTGGTATAACTGTGGGACACTTGTGACCAGTGCTTATGTGGTTTATGGCGGTATAGACACTATTAGGCCCTACTTCAAAGCCCTACCTATGTAGGGGGAACAGGGGCGACCCCATACGGAACCTGTCCCTGTAATGGGGCCTAATCCCTGTAAAGCCCTTACTAAATTGCCCGACATGTCATATTTCATTCCATGAAGTCGGAACATGTCAGGGGCTTTCTGAAGTAAAGTGGTTTCTACAAAAAACAGAGAAAGGACAAACAAAACCGTGGTCACTAAATATAATTCAACACTTACACATCACAATAATTAGTTAGTATGTATCCTCTACTTGCTACTTTAAGATCAAGATTACTTCCTTGTAGTGTGGGGGTGTACGGACGGTCAGTGGTACTCGTCCTTACAGAGGTATGGGAAAGTGTCCCCAAACAACCCTTGTCTCACCGCAAAGTGCAAATAGTACGGAGATCTAGCATGGTGCGACATGTCTCCTTTTAAATGTAGCGCTTCAGACAGTAAACGTCCCTTCTGCCCACTTCCCCTCGCTGCCGTGGCACGCATATGGAACGCACGCTATCAGCGTGCGCTCCACTTCCCCCAGAAGTCAGCATCACATGGTCATTGGGGCTGCTGGAAGCTCCGTGTGGCTGTGTTTGTGTGCACCAGCACAGCACACTCGGATGACATTTCAATGGCAAATTAGTTTGATACAATCACCTCAATGTGGATTTAATGGCAGGTTTCTCAACATGTGTTTCCTCACAGGTCTCACTGTGAGATGCAGAGGAGGAGATTTCAATGACAATTAATTACATCAGTACTCAAATCAAATGGTTCAAAATTGCGCTGGAAAAGACTGTCAAAAATTATCACAGAATCATTTTCATAGCAGTAATATAAGGTACTCAGATAAAACAGGTAAAACTCTGCTGTTTGTTGAGACCATTGGGATATACGGTTTTAAGATAGAATATCCATCTTGCCTCACATTGAAGGATTTTCTTATTCCAATCTCCACGCCTCATGGTTGGTTTAACCTTCTCAATACCCATAAAGGAGAGACAATTCGAATTCCCATCATGTTCAGTCCTCACGTAATGCGAAACAGAAGTGTTCCTACTGTTGTAAATGTCACCTATATGTTCCCCAACTCTCCTTCTCAATTCCCTCTTTGTTTTTCCAATGTACTCATTACCACAGGAGCATGTAATTTTATATACTACACCTGTGGTTTTACAGTTAATTAGATACCTGATAACGTACATCTTGCCGGTATTATTGCTCTTAAAAGATTTTCCACATTGCATATATTTACAGGCTATACAGCCACTACATCTCTAATTTCCATGGACTCCTCTTTCCAGCCAAGTTTTTGGTGCTGGAATTGGTGAAAAGTGACTATTTACCGTCCAATCACGTACACCAGGGGTGGCCAACCTTACAGACACAAAGAGCCAGAAAAAAAATGTATGACTGCCAGGAGCCACAAGCTATACATTTGCACTTCGAATTGCTGTGTTGAGACTCTTAAATGAGGCCCCACTGTGTTTTTTGTAGCTGGTCTCCCTGAGATCAGTTATTGGTGTGTTTGAGTAGTCTCCAAGGCATTGCTCCCAGTTAGCCAGAACCCTACTCTGCACTGATGAGGGGAAACACCCCGAAACAGCTGTCTGTGGATGGATAACTGGCTTAGGTTTTCCCCGTCACATCCTTAAAGCTTGTAAAAAAGCGGGATCTTGACATAGGGGCCATTTATTATGGTGGATTTGGTGATACTGTAATGGAGACACCCCTTTGCTCTGTTTTCCTTCCTTTGAGGGATATCTGGCTTTCATCGTGTTGTAGACCCATAACTGGGGCTCCACATTTATTTAGCATATTACTGTTTCCCAGGAAGCTTTGCACTTCGGATTGCTGTGTTGAGACTCTTAAATGAGGCTCTGCGGTGTTTTTTGTAGCTGGTCTCCCTGAGATCAGCTATTGGTGTGTTTGAGTAGTCTCCGAGGCATTGCTCGCGGTTAGCCAGAATCCTACTCTGCACTGATGAGGAGCAACACCCCGAAACAGCTGTCTGTGGATGTATAACTGGCTTAGGTTTTCCCCGTCACCTAGGCATCACAGAAGAACCAGTCCCAGAAAAGGTACCAAACTTAGGATGAAAATAGTATGCACCAAAAAATGGCGACTTACCCGTGGACTCCTGCTTACGGTTATTCAAGGCAAACTCTGAAAGAGATAGGAATGTGGACCAGTCCTCCTGGTTCTCAGCCACAAAACACTTCAAGTAGGTCTCCAGGTTTTCGTTAGTACGCTCTGTCTGCCGATTCGACTGCGGATGAAAAGCCGAATAGAACGAAAGTTGAATGCCAAGGAAGACGAGAGCAGAAAACCTTCCAAAACCTGCAAACAAACTGAGTACCCCTATCAGAAACCACATCCGAGGGAATATCATGTAATTTCACGATGTTACCAACAAAAACCTGAGCAAGAGTCTTAGAATTGGACAGACTAGCTAATGATACAAAGTGAGCCATCTTGCTAAAACGGTCCACAACCACCAAAATCACTGTTTTCCCGGAGGAACTTGGCAGATCAGTAATAAATTCCATAGACAACTGCGTCCAAGGACAAGAAGGGATAGACAAAGGAAGAAGTGAACCAGAAGGTCTAGTGTGAGCAACCTTTGATCGTGCACAGGTCTCACAAGCTGCCATGTAATCTTCAATACTCTTACGTAACCCAGGCCACCAGAACCTCCGAGAAATAAGATCAAAGGTGGACTTGCCACCAGGGTGTCCAGCAAGTATGTTATTGTGATGTTCCTTGAATACTTTGTATCCTAGTCTAAAAGGAACAAACAACCCCCCTGTGGGACAAGAATCAGGAGCCGCCTCCAGGGCTTCCAACACCTCCATCTCTATCTCGGGGTACAGAGCGGAGACAACCACCCCATCAGCCAAAATCGGAGCAGGATCCTCCGAATCACTTCCCCCAGGAAAACTACAAGACAAAGCATCTGCCGTGATGTTTTTAATCCCCAGGCGAAAAGTAACCACAAAATTGAATCTAGTAAAGAACAGTGACCATCTAGCCTGTCTAGGATTTAGGCGCTTGGCGGACTGCAAATAAGCCAAATTCTTATGATCAGTATATACAGTAACAGGATGATACGCCCCCTCCAACCAGTGACGCCATTCCTCAAAGGCCAATTTGATGGCTGGCAATTCCCTATCTTCTACATCATAATTCCACTCGGTGACCGAGAGTTTCTTGGAAAAAAAGGCACACAACGCCACTTGCCAGGCGATAGACCCTGCAATAGCACTGCTCCAACCCCCACCTCTGATGCATCAACCTCCACCACAAATGGTTGAGACACATCAGGCTGCATCAGAATGGGAGCAGGCGCGAAACACTCCTTAATAGCTAAAAAGTTCTGCGATGCCTCCTCTGACCAGACAGAGCAGTCGGTGCCCTTCCTAGTCATATCCGTCAGCGGTTTTACAATGGTAGAGTAGTTCAAAATGAATTTTCTATAATAATTGGTAAAACCCCAAAACCGCATCAAAGCTTTCTGATTCTCTGGTTCGTCCCATTCCAGAACCGCCCAGACCTTTTCGGGGTCCATCCGAAAACCAGAACCAAAAAGCAGGCATCCCAAAAACGGAAGCTCCAGGACAGAAAACACACATTTATCCAACTTAACATATAATTTATTCTCCCGAAGGATCATCAAAACCTGTCTCACGTGATCCTGATGGGTCTTCAAATCAGGGGAGTAAATTGATATCTCATCCAAGTAAATTACAATGAACCTTCCCACCAAATGATGAAAAATGTCATCGACAAATCGGTGAAACACCACTGGCGCGTTCGTTAACCCTAAAGGCATAACCAGATTTTCGAAATGACCCTCGTGCGTGTTGAAGGCCGTTTTCCACTCATCCCCCTCCTTGATTCTGATCAGATTGTAGGCCACTCTTAAATCTAACTTGGAGAAAATCTTGGCTCCAACAATTTGATCAAAAAGGTCAGAAATCAAAGGAAGGGGATACGGATCATGGACCGTAATGAGATTTAATTCTCGAAAATCCAAGCAAGGTCTAAGCGATCCATCCTTTTGCTTTACAAAGAATAAACCAACTGCGACCGGAGACTTTGAGGGTCTAATATAACCCTTTGCCAAACTATCGGCTATGTACTTCCGCATGACCTCTCTTTCGGGTTAAGAAAGATTGTACAGCCGAGACTTTGGCAACTTGGCCCCTGGGATGAGATTAACAGGACAATCATATTCACGATGAGGAGGCAACTCCTGAGCCCCACCCTCCAAAAATCTGCAAAATCTGAGAGATACTGAGGTAAAATCGTAGAAGACACCCCTGTGATAGATGCACTAAAACAATTGTCTGAACAAAATTCACTCCAACCAATGATCTGTCTTGCCTGCCAATCAATAGTCGGGTTATGTTTAGTCAACCACGGCAAACCAAGGAGCATAGGAGCAGGCAAGTTTTTCATGACAAAACACAAAATTATTTCAACATGCGAATCACCCACCCATAGCCGAATACCATGAACAATATGACTGAGATTCTTCTGAGAAAGAGGGGAAGAATTAATTGCAAACACCGGAATCTCTCTCTCCAAAGTGCACGTACTTAGGCCCAGATTTTGAAGAAACAGAAAATCAATAAGGTTTACTCCAGCACCACAGTCAATAAACACTTCAAACTTAAATTTTCCTGATTCTAGCACCACCATAGCTGGAAGGAGAAAACGGGTATTGCAGGGAGATTGCATTCCTGCTTGCATCGGCACCCCATCGACACTACCAAGAGTCAGGGATGTTTCTTTTTCTTTTTTACATAAACCTCTTTGAGGACCATTCTCATCAACTTGCGGTTTCAGCAAAGGAAAGCATAAACAAAATGACTATTTGCTCCACAGTAAAAACATTACTTATGCAACCTCCTAAAGTTCCTATTACCTGAACGAAAAGACACCTGACCCAGCTGCATGGGTTTGTCCCCCATCCCAGAATTACATGTCATATTAACCTGGGGAACCGGTGAGACAAAACCACTGTCAGAAGGAATCCCTCGCACTGAAGGGGCCTTATTCCTCTCTCTAATGTGTCTATCTAAGCGCACTGCCAAAGACATAGCATTTTCCAACATATCCAGATACTCATGAAAAGCAAGGGCATCTTTCAATCTCTCTGATAACCCCTGACAAAACTGACTACGCAGCGCGGGGTCATTCCACTCTGTCTCCGTAGCCCATCTCCAAAATTCAGCGCAGTACACCTCTGCAGTATGTTCTCCTTAAATAAAATTACACAACCTAGATTCAGCCATCAAGACTCAATCTGGGTCATCATAAATCAATCCCAAGGCCTTAAAAAATTCATCCACCGACCGAAGTGCCAGAGAACCGGTCGGCAGCGAAAAGGCCCAAGATTGAGCGCCCCCTTTAAGCAAGGAAATAATTATCCCCACTCTCTGACTCTCATCGCCAGACGAAGACGGCCGTAACCGAAAGTACAGCCTGCATAACTCTCTACAGCGAATAAAGTCATCCATACCCCCCGAAAATCTATCAGGAAGAGCGACTCTAGGCTCCCCATAAATTTGACCTCCTCCAATAGCTCCTGATGTCAGAGCATTCTGACAACGTGTGACAGAATTACGCAGATCAGCAACCTCCAGGGATAATCCCTGCATGCGATCCACTAATGCATCAACTGACTCCATTTCCTAGCAGCAGAGAAATGACAGTCTAGGAATTATTATGGCGGGCTAGTTATAATGTCACGCCGGGAAGGATACAAGATACAATAGACACACAAGAAACAACAAACAAGCGTGCACCTGAAGGGAGGCAGGTACAGCTCACTCAAAGTAAACAGAAAACTGCACACGTGCTGCCAACCTGACAAACCTTCAAACCTCACCAGAGCAGGGCATGACACATTGTCAACAGAAGCTGTCTTTTTTTGGGGGGTGAGAAGAGCAGTACAATCACAGGCATAACCTGCTTGATAGGCAGGTGATAATGTGCCGACAGGATAACCTCTGTCAGTGAACCTCTTTTTTAGGTCAGCTGCCTGTTTTTGAAAATCTGAGTCTTTAGAGCAGTTCCTCCATAACTGTAGATATTGGACTCGAGGGATCCCTCTCCTAAGGGGGAAAGGATGGCAACTGTCCCACCTCAGGAGGGAATTTGTCGAGGTCGGTTTACGGAAAATTGATGTGTCAAGAGTACCATTTTGGTTCTTAGTGATAAGAATATCCAAAAATGGCAATCGTGCCACATTACATTCAAAATTGAACCGCACACTAATCTGGTTCACATTGAGACTATTTGCCCATCTGGAGAAAGACTGTGAACAGCCCTCTAGATGACAACTACATCATCGATATAGCGTGCCCACATCTGGACACTCTGGGGCTCTGACGTCACCTTGTCCCGAAAAACAAGAGTATTCTCCCACCAGCCCAGGAGCAAATTTGCATAAGATGGGGCACATGAACACCCCATCACGGTGCCCCTGAGCTGGTGGTAAAATTTGCCATTAAAGAGGAAAAAATTCCTCTTGAGTACAAAATCAAGTAACTGCAGGACCAAATTGTTAAGTGCCAGGAATTGGCATCCACGTGTAGATAAAAAATATGCCACTGCAAGTAGGCGCCATTCATGTGGAATTGATGAATAAAGGGCCTCAACATCAATACTGCCTAGTATACACCCATCCTCTAATTGTATAACTTCTAGTTGTTTCAACAGATCTCCAGTGTCCCTAACGTATGAGGAACGTATGAGGCATCCGCCTCCACGTTCTCACGCCATTGGTCCTGCGACAATGTCCGCCTCTGCCTCCTCATCCTCCACCGTGTCTGCAGCCTCCACTGCAGCATACCACATGTGCAAGGCACGGCGGTGTCACACTGTTCTGCACCTCATTTCCCTGGCCACACAGGGGAGAAACTGGTCCATGTCCTTCGTCAAGAAATCAAATGCATGACACCTGCTGTTTGCTCTGGCCCTCTGACGATGCCACATTATTTGTCAGTCGATAGGACTATGGGATTAACTATGTCATTTCACTGCTTCATGTCCTGGAACAGATGTTCGTAAATCTGGCTGGTCAGGGGACTGGAGAAGTGGCACCTAGATCTCACAGCCACATAAGCCCTGTGGGGGCTGAACTGGAGGAGCCCAAGCAATGTGTAGCGAAATGGGTGTTTTTTCTACACAGGGCGATGAGGAAGATGAGGCAGGGGACCCAGACACACCGAGGTAGTATGCAGTGGAGATGGAGAAGGGGAGTCCCTCCGAGTCACTTGCAAAAATGGCCAGATGCTTGCTCACTTGCTTGCGTAGTGACAGATGAATTGTAACCGTTCGGCAGAGGGATGACTCCTGGCTCTCGACCTTGTTGGACCCTCGCTACCGGTCCAAAATGAGGGCCTTTTTTACATTAGCTGAGAGGGAGGACAAACTGCACTAATATAGAGACATCCGATGTAGTCAGTTGGTCACTGCCTATCTGTGTCTTCGTCCATCCTCTCGCAGGTCAGACCGGGGGATGGGGGGGCCCTCTGTACTCACGTTCCACTGCCATGGCTGCTGGGGAGGGGTGGAGTGGCAACAGCAGAACCAGCTCTGTCAGCAGCAGCCTGAGTCTAGAGTCGCTGATGAGCAGCTTTTTTCACCCGCATAGTGAAGAAAGTACTCACCAGAAGCAGCAGCAGGTAGACCTGGAGCAGGGCCTGACCCCCCCCCCCCCCCCCACACACACACATTGAAGATCCGCTGGACTACTGGACAGCCAAACTGGATTTCCACCCACCAATGCCTGATGCATCAGATTAGACCATCCATTCTGCCTCACCCAAACCTTGACAAAAGTTTCTTCTGGCTATCTGCCTCAGCTACTATTCTGATGCTGCCACCCGCCTGATGCCACACATCTGATGCCAAATGCTTCTTTTTACACCTACCATCATCAGCGGGAACTGTTATTGCCACCCACCTCCACACTCTGTCATATTGCCAATCTGTGGCCTCCTCCTGATGCTGCCACCACCTCCACACTCTTCTGTCATGCCACCCTGTAGCCTCCTCCTGATGCTGCTGCCGCCACCTCCACACTCTGTCATTGTGTCACTCTGTGGCCTCCTGATGCTGCTGCTACCTCCACACTGTCATTGTGCCATCCTGTGGCCTCCTCCTGATGCTGCTGCTGCCACTTACACACTCTGTCATTTTGCCTTTCTCTGGCCTCCTCATGCTGCTGCCACCTCCACAATCTCTCATTGTCGTGCCCCTCTGTGGTCCCCTGATGCTGCTGCCATCTCCACAATCTCTCGTCATCGTGCCACTCTATGGCCTCTTGATGCTGCAGCCACATTCGCAATTTCATGTCGTCATGCCACTCTGTGGCCTCCTGATGCTGCTGCCACCTCCACAATCTCTCGTCGTAGTGTCACTTTGTGGCCTCCTCATGCAGCTGCCACCTCCACACTGTCACCTTGCCACTCTGTGGCCTCCTGATGCTGCTGCTGCCACCTCCACACTGTCATTATGCCACTCTGTGCCCTCCTCATGCTGCTTCCACCTCACCACTATGTAATAGGGCCACTCTTTGGACTTATAACACTGTTCCCATCCTTCCCACTTCATGACTGGGCCACTATTTTTCCTTTTTAGCTTGCCTGACATCATCTTTTATTTGACCCTTTTTCTGATCTGTCAGAGCGAAGGAAAAATGAGACGCACAATGGATCCTTTCTGTGTAGCAGCTGTAAGGCCTGTATAGTCCCATCAGAATTGGCTTGTGATTTGGTAGCCAAAAGCAAGAGTGGGTACAAAACATAGAAGACATGCAAATATTCAGTTCACGTGTCATCTCTGTTTTGGATCCACTACTGTTTTTTTTGGCATTAGTAATACTGATGGATTACTGACCAAATGCTGACCGAGTGAAGGCAAATGCTCAACAGACAGGATCCGTTTTTTTGGGTCGTTATTGTTTTGACGGATCAGAGGAAGGGCAAAATAATCAGTGACTTTAACACAAACTTACTGCTGACACCTTCTCCACTCTGTCAGCGGGGGGCTCTACTTTTATAAGCGTTTAATAGAACAGGTTCTGTTTACAGCTATGTGGAATCAGCTGACGACGGTGTAAAAGGATTGGGCTTCTTCTTGACACTAGCATTGACCTGTGAGGCTGAGTTCACACTTGAGTTATTTGGTCAGTTTTGGCCCCTTGACTACACAAATAAGTGAAGTGTACAATGATTTTAATAGTGAAGCCTGTCATCTTCATGTCATATGGACTCACAGTATTATATCACTACCAAAGCAGACTCCCTATGCATGTTACTGCAAGGCATAGTGTTCTCCAAAAAATTCGACAAACCGGCAAATCGAATTTTTGAAAAATTTGCTCATCTCTAGAGATCGCCTTAATGCTGACAGACGGCCCCAAATAATTTTGCACAAAATGTAATTGCCAAGAATCCTAAATTTACAAAATAAGCGTAGCATTAGCACTAGGTTTAGATAGATGACCGTTGTCTGAGCTTGTGCCTGGGAAGTGTGTATTAACATCTATTGTATAAGCATTGTGTAAACTAAGTTAGTATTCTTACACAGTCAAAACTTTATTGTGTGCCAGGCATGCATGTAACAGTGTGAATACACAAGGCTGCCTAGTTCACAATTTCACATACTAAAACATCTGAGGATTTATCACGTAATTTCAGGGTTCTCAATACTTCCTTTTCCCAGCCATAATCAAAATGTATCATCTTTCCTGCCAGTGTGTTGTAAATTTGTATAGATTTTGTTACAATGTGAGAGCCAACTCAACAGCTAATGGTATTAAAATACGATAATTGCCAATAAAACTGGCTTTAACATTGCCAAATCAATGAATCAGTAAAGGAGTCTAGAGGAGGATGTAATGAACTTCTCGTATCCTGACCTGGCAGTACTACTTGAAGTGTAGTTTTTCCACTTTAGCTAGCAATATCAGATTGATGAGGGTAGTGAGGTACAATATTTTGATCCATATTTTATTGCATGTATGCACATGATGCTTTACTATGCTAAAGTATGTCTTAAAGGGAACTTGTCATCTATAGCAATAAATGTAAAGAACACCTGCTCTTGACTAAAGATCAGTAATATGTGTAAAAATACTAACCCCAATTCCCCTGTTGTGTGCCAAAAAATCAGCTGTGGAATGCGTAAAGGGGACTTCTAGAGCAGTGTTTCCCAACCAGCGTGCTTCCAGCTGTTGAAAAACTACAACTCCCAGCATGCCCAGACAGCCTTTCTAGAGTACTCTGTTCTAGAGTACTCTTTATTATGTAAGCATACACTGGAGTGTACAGGAGTGAACAGCCTTCCATGTCTGTTTTGTAGGAGCACAGCAGGGGAATAGGGGTGCATATTGACATACCAATTACTAATCCAGAGTCAGTAGCAAATGTTCTTCACATGTACTATTGTACTTAATAGGGCTTGTCGGAGATTACAGATTGCTTTTAACCACTTCAAGACTGGGCCATCTTCAGTTTTTTTTTTTTTCATTTTCCTTTTCGTTTTTTTACTTCCAGTCTTCTTAAGACCATAACTTTTAAAATTTTCCTTTCACATACTGTATGAGGGCTTGTTTTTTTGCAGGACAAATTGTACTTTCTAATGACAGCATTCACTGTTGCACACAATGTAGTGGGAAGCGGGAAAAAATTGGGTGGAATTATTAAAAAACGTAATTCCACCACAATTTTATGTTTTAGTTTTTTTTACAGTGTTCCCTATGCATTAAAACTGACCAGTTACCTTCATTCTCCAGGTCAGTACGATTACAATGATACCACAGATAGTATAGGCATTTTTACAAGCGGAGATGCCTATGATGTTTATTTTTTTAGTTGTTTATCTATTTTTATTTGAATTTATTTTTATTTTGGGAAAGAGGGTGATTAAAAATGTTATATTTAGTAAAAAAAAATCTAAATATCTTTAAAACTTTTTTCTTTTTTCACTTTTGAATAGTACCCTAGGGACTTTAACAAGCAATCATTAGATTTCTTCTCTTATAGACTCCAATGCTATTGAAGTCTATAAGAATTTCACTGTAAACCTATGTGCCGCAGCCTTGGATCATTCACTAGCACCATACAGCTCCCATGATCCTTACTAGGGGGAGCTGGTGCATGGCCAGTAGCACGCACACAAGGTTTTTACCCCCCAGATGTTGTGGTCGCATTTCACCATGGCATCTGAGTGGTTAAATGTGTGAGATCGACGATCAGTCAATGAGTGCCATGTTAGGCGGTTCTTGAATTGGTTAAAATGCCCATAACTAAACAAATGGTGAAGCACTGTATTTTTATACATTTAGGACAAGTATTCAGTATATCTCAGTATACTTTTGTTTCCAGCATGCTGGAAAGAATTGCCTACTACACATTTTAGTACAGCTTTATGCAAAAAGCATACTTTGAGAAATACTCTTTCTAAAAAAAATGGGATTTGATGGTAGATGTAAGCCTACAGCATATATAGAAGTACTTGCAGGCAATCTGCAACGTTTTACAGTACCAGCAGCAACATGAATGAGATTTAAACAAATTTCATCCAGACGCTACATTAAAAATCTGCACAGAAATTAACAAGCATCGTAGATTTTAAATCTGCAACATGTGACTATGTGAATTAATGTTGATGATTTCTGTATCGAGATTCACCATTTGCAATCCTTAAAATAAAATATGCTGCAAATCCATTTAAAAATCCACTTGTCACTCATGAGAAGTGTAACAAGGATTCATGTTAGTGAATGAATAACAAAGAAAAATTAAAACTTTGTCAAACTACTCACTTCTGGTCAAAATATTAACTATTAACTTTCATCTATATCTTAGAAGAGCTGAATCTTTAGACTGTAAAGTAGAATTGATTGAGGGTAGATCGATGCAACAAAATCTATGATCATTGTGTGTAAAATAAAAAAATTTGATCTGCCATCACACCTAAGCGTTTACATATAGCCTCTGAGAGAGAATTACTATATGCACCACAGAGTTTAACAACCTCATATCAATATTTTTGAGCACAAGCATCTTTGCTATGCAATGAAAAATTGAGTTCACATTTTGAAAGAAAAAGAAATGTGTTTTTTTTATTGCTTTCCTATAACAGTTTAAATTATATTGATACTGAAAGTGACCCCTGAGAAAAATCGATATTTACCGTTTTGTCTTTTGACAGGGATGATTTTAAAATAAATGCAGTTTCAGAATAATGACTTATCTTCACATTTGAGGTATTAACAATTGGTCTTAAATGTAAAACTGATTTAAACTAAAAAGCTCAATACAAATAAAAGGATTCATCTGGTTAAAATAATGTTTTTGGCAACGCTCTTGATTGCACGGGCTTGGTTCTCATCTAATACTCCAAATATAAATAAATGGGTAAACCTCCTTAATAAGAATAAAAGTTATGAACATATATAATATAAACAAAGTAACTCTGAGGATAAATGGTCTAAGGTATGGGGAGAATAGAATTCTTAATTTTTCCTGCAAACCCCCCACAACAGACACACACTTTCCCTGTTCCATCCTTTTTCCTTTTGACGGGGAGAATGGGAGACACATCGCAAAAGGGTGGGACTTTGGGAGGGAATTGGATGGGTAAGATTTAAGAAATGGAAATAATAATTAGGATGTTTTATTCTGTATGGAAATATCATTGTTTGAAAAATTTAAATGCATTTAAAAAAATAAATAAATTGGCATCAGTTATTTTTTTATTGCCTTGCTATCAAAAGCGATGGTTTTTGGCAACTTCCTTTTGCAAAAAATAAGCACCATAAACATCTTAAAATGTATCTACTGTATTTCCAATTTGAGAGTTTGATCAGTATTAGGTGAAGTGAATAACAATTATTATCACGTTACAATGGTTTCTATCACGTTGTTGGATTTACAAAATCATCAAATATGAGGGTTTAAGTGACATTGAAAATGGCAAAATTGTATTAGCTAGATGACTGGACATCTCCACAACATCAGGTCTTGTGGGGTATTCCTTGTGGTGATATGCAATGATAGTACTTAGCAAAAGTGGACCAAGGAAGGTCAATAAGTAATGCAACAACAGGGTCATGGGAACCTAAACCTCATGATGTACATAGGTAGTGAAGACCCATCTGGTCTGATCCCACAGGAAAGATACTGTAGAACAATTTGTTGAAAAAAGTTATTGCTTGCTATGACAGAAAGGAGTCAGAACACAGGGTCAATTTTAACTTGCTGCATATCGGACATAGTAGCTGCAAATCGGTCAGACAGCTAATCCTTATCCCACTGTAAAATCACCTATAACGTATATGTACCATAAGTATCAGAACTGGACATGAAGGAATAGAAGGTAACCTGGTCTAATGAATCTGATAGTAGAGATAGTGCTAGGATAAAATATGAAAAGGAAATCCAGCAAAGGCAGTATTATGCTTTGAGCAATGCTCTGCTGGAAAACTTTGGGTCCGTGTATTTATGTGAATGTTACTTTAATATATAGCTACCAACCTAAACATTGTTGCACACAAAATACACACCTTTGGTGGTACAAGAGGTACCTATGCAATATTAGACAGGTGATTTTAATGTTATGGCTGTTCAGTGTATACTCTTTTGTGAAAATTTGAGTAAATGATGAGCAAAATACTGTTTGATGTCTGTAGAATTTTTAGTAACTTTCACAATGGGTTGGCTAATATCTGAATGAATTGGGTCTTAAAGGTTTGAGAAGCAGTGAGGTTCCTGTATAGGATTAAGGTCCAGTGTAGTTCACCAAGGGTTTAAGGTCATATGATTGACCAATCCCTGAAAAGAAACATAGACTGACCTCTTCAGCTACTGTTTTGAGACACATAGATAGCATTCAGGACAGCAGTGTACTGTAAGTTACAGGAAGAAAATAACTGCCCTTTGGTGACAGACCCTCTTTACATGTATAGATAATCCTTGTGGCATTCACACGAGAGCAAATACAGGGCAAATATAACAGGTCTCAAATAAATTTGAATAAAGCCCCAAGCACGTGAGTGCTGATGTCTCCACTGAAGAGTCCAATGTGTTGGCAAAACATGTCAGGTGAATCACAGAAAAAACTATATATAAACCATCCTGCACGATATGGTATTAAATGTGCGGATGTATATGGCTACATTTAAAAAGTCACAGAAAATGATGTACTATAATAGTAGATGCAAGCATAACATATTGACTAAGCTCTCACTCTATTGATAAAATCTGAGACACTTGGTCAATACATTTTGATCAAAATACATCTAAGCACACCTACCAGGCGACAAGGTGGTTCAGGCGGGTTCCTATGCTAACCTATTCATGCTGTTGCACATTTTTCAGGAGCACAGACCCTACACATATGGTGTGCTGCCCCATATTACCTCCATGTGCATTAGCAACCAATGGGGGGAGGGACACATACACCTATATGTACCACCTTAATCAAGGTCACCTATTAGATAGGTGGGGCAAAAGTGCACCTGAATATCACTCGCAGTTTTGAAGCGTATTCACATATGAAGGTGCCACTCCTTCAAGACAAGTCAAGCAAATCACAGAAAAAACTATATATAAACCATCCTGCATGATATGATATTAAATGTGTGGATGTATATGGCTACATTTACAAAGTCACAGAAAATGAGGCACTATAATAGTAGATGCAAGCATAACATATGGACTAAGATCTCACTCTATTGATAAAATCTAAGACACTTGGTCAATACATTTTGATGAAAAGTACTGTGCAGGAGGAAAGGTGAGACACCTTCAGGTCTTCAAAGAGGTGCAGAGAAAAGCAGTACTGGAAAGACATTTTGTATAATCAAATGCAAGCAGAAGAGCTGTATAAAACAGAAAAGATTTAGGCAGCACTCAATGGAAATGATCCTTTCATTCACAATGGCTTAGGTCAAAAGATTCTGACTATTTGATTTGAAACGTGAAGGATTGCTTTTTAGAGATGAGCTTAAAAAGTTTTGAAAAATTCAATTTGGTAGCTTCGCCAAAGTTTGCCAAGAAATTCAATTTGTTACAAATTAATCTGTAATGAAACGCTATAAGTCAGGTGTACCCAGGCCACTCTGCCTTAGGGTATGGCCACATGGAGCGGCTGCTCTGCCAGCGGGTTACGGCCATGCTGGGGTGAAGAACCAAGTGGCCAATTAGCTTGTAGCTGCAGTTCATTTAATAATAAAGACTGCACTGTATAGTCAGTCTTCATTGTCAAATGCCACGCTGAACCTTTAATACAGCCTTAAACAGGAGCTGTTGCTGGTATGGGTTTTGGCTGGTTAGGTGGTGGGACAGTATGCAAATTATTGTTGTTCTGGCCAGCAATCTCCTGCAGGTTATTTGAAAGTTAACACAAAATATTAATCAGATTTGGCATACCAATATTTTCAACCCCAGCACTCTCCTGACCTACAGGTGGGAGCCCTTCTTCTGCTATCTGCTTTTCCTTCTTTTCCACATTATCTAATATGAATGAGAATATGGCATCAGGAACATCCAGCTCCTCCTCTCTCTGCATCTTGCTGACTATTCTAGGACATGGAAACTTTGAAGGATGATTTGGAAGAAGTAAAGCCTATAAAAGATGAGGATAGTCATCATTAAGACCTGGCCCTCCAAAGGGGGGCAGACTGAATAGTACTGGTTGGCACGATGGCAATGGAATAATAAAGGCTTCCATCTTATATATTGAATTAATCTATTAATCATTTTCAGCAACACTGTCTCTAGCACGTGAGCGCTTACCACATCTGGTTGCCATTTTAGTAAAACTTGATTCATTACCACAAGGCGCGAGGAAATTCAGATTCGTTGCAAATGCAAATTTTCCTAAAATTTGGACCGAATTCCACCTTGAATGCTTGGCTTCACTCAACACTATTGCTTATATATTGAGCACTGCCTCTGTCTCCCCCTCCACTGCTGAGTCTGGGAGATAAAGAAGAACACTACAGGTATCTTCCTATTAATTTATTTACATCTGTGTTAATGCCCTTACTGTCCTATTACCTGCTAGATAGCAGTGGTTGCCATAACTCCTGAAAATAAGCAGTGTATAATGCAATTTAAAAATTAATCAAGTGACCAAATGAGGCAATATGGACAATCACAATGCATTAGTAAGTGCTTTGTATTAACTTTCCCTACATGATGAATGCCATTTGCTGAAGTGAGACAACCCCTTTAAATGGGATCAAACCGCTGTGAACTAAAGTACCATGGAGAGCCACAACCAAATGTATGGTTCTCCACGAGGGTATACAATGTTGAGGAAACAGTACTCAGTGGAACACTGTGGATTCTTCATTCAGCTGATTGTTGAGGGTTTTAGGAGTCTGACCTTCACAATCAGACATTGATAGCCTATCCTAAATCCAGGAAAACCCCTTAAAATGAAGTAATAATGTAAAGTCTGCTGTAGCGATTACTCATAGTTATATAGCTAATGCAGTTGAAAAAAGATATAAGTCCATCAAATTCAACCAAGGGATAGGTGGGGGCGCGAATCCCAGAAGGAAATGAGACTCAGATTTCTACACATTTTCATAAGCATTAATGTCCTTTACTTTCAAGAATTGATCTAAACCCTTTTAAAACTGTCCACTGTTCCTACTGTGATCACGTCCTGAGGAAGTCTATTCCACAGATTCACAGTTCTTACAGTAAAGAATCTTTGACGCTTATGCAGAGTCGGAGGCAGTGCCCCTTTGTCTTTTGAGGGCACAGTTTTTTTTGCAGTTCTGAGAGAGACAGCAGTGTCATTCCTGTGCTCTGTGCTTTGCAGACTCAGCTGGATCCTTATTTAATTGCATTAGATAGTTAGCTCGTATATATAATACAGATAGTTAGTGAGAGATAGTTAGTGTAAGTTAGATAGTGATATAGTGTCATAACATATATGAAAGCAGTATAAAATCAATAACCTTATTGGAGGCTGTGGACAGGGCCAGGATGGGACAAAGCATAGTTTGCCATCATGCATGTGCCAAACGCGCACTCAGCCGGTATTCCCGACACTTCCGGTTTTTGTCTGACATCACTTCCGGTCAGCGTATCATAGCGTTCTCAAACTTTCATGAAGTATTCCGATTATTTTAACTTCAAAGTATCCTAACTACATAGGCTCACCCTCATTGGGTGTACTTATAAGATTGCGGCAAGGCGCTTGTCCGCTAGCCGAAATAGCGAACAACGTTGTCCTACTTCCGGTCACGTGATACAAGTGAAGTCACATGACCACATTGTATATGGTTGCTAGGAGACAAACTCCCAGCCTTTTAATATGTGAGAGATCACTACATTATAAATTTACTTTGTTCCTAGGAAGCTGCTTATGCCCTTGATAGCTGTTACAATAGGTTAATCAAGGAACTACCTTGGATTGATTTTATATCGTGTTAATCCGCTTAGTTATCCAATTGGAGCGGACCCCATGGTGTGGTGGCGCAAGTAATGGGACAATAATCCAGAGTAACAAGCAAGAGGGGGAACCCCAGCCAAGGACAGCCAATAATTAATCAATATAGCCCTATAAGGGGCAGGAATGTATGCCTTCAGTTAACTTATTATAATATAATAGCGGTAGTGAGCTAAGTCCATGGCATATTCCAAAAAGCACTCTCAGACCCATCACAGACATAAGTGTATGGCCGTTTCCACAGCATGCTCCCATGTCGATAGATCTCACACACTCTTATCAGGGTAGGTGAATTAGGGGTTCTCCACTAAAGGGGGCCCCCTCAGGGTGGAGAACCCCACCCCCCTAAGTTATTCAAACATTCTAAAGGACTGCTCAAAATTACACCGCCACAGAAGGTCCGTAATATATGAGTCGCCTACTCTATGGGCTTAAATATTATTGGCCTTGGTTGGATCCCTTCCCCCGTTGAGCAAAAGCTATTTTTCATAAAAGGATAAGCTACAATGCACCAACCTCCACCAAAGCGGTTGTCGCCAACCAGACCACTAGTAAAGGGCCACTAGCTGCGTCCTAGGACCTCCTCCACAATGCACACATTACCATTGGCATCATCCACAGCCTCCATCTACAGTGCAAAATCTGTGAATAAGACAAAAAATATAGTTAAAACCATAACAACACGACTGTCCTGTAATTCAGAACTGTGTTGTGACTGATGTAATGCCCACCGGGTAGCACCTAGGCCCAGATTGTGGTCTATACTGGTGTACAAGCTCACCACATCAAACGACACTAACAACACTTCTTCGTGAGCGTCAATATTATCCAATTTTTGTAGGAAATCATTTGTATCTCTTACCGCATAAGGTCTGAGGACTTTGTCCAGGAAGACCGCAGCCGGGGCAAAGATGGAGTCAATGCCTGCGACTATCGGTCTTCCTGGAGGATTCCTCAGATCCTTATGGATTTTAGGTAGAATATACAGTAATGGAGTTACTGGATGCTGTTGGAACAGAAAGGAGTGGAGAGAGTCATCACTAGTGTCTTTAGCATAGACTTCATCAAGTAGCAGCTTAATCCTGTGCTGGAAAGTAAATCTAGGTTCACTAGAGAGTTCCTCATACATTTCCGTGTCTTGTAGTTGTTTATTCACCTCCGCCACATATTTTTCCATGTCCATAATCACGGTCGCACCCCCTTATCCGCTGATTTTATTATTATGTCCTTCTTTTTTTGCAGCTTTTGTAAGGCTAACCATTCACCTTTAGTGAAGTTGGAGCCTAGGGAAGCACAAGGTCTTTTTTTATATTCAGTAATGTCATTTTTGACCAGATTTATAAACATATCAATGGCCTTGTGATTCACTGGTGGCTGAAACTCACTTTTCACATGGATGCCCAGATTGTTTAGTGAATGTGGATTCATAGTGCCCTGTAAGCTTGTGACAGCTCTTTGTGTATGTTGCTGATCCTTGAAAAACACTTTAAGTTTGATACATCTAAAAAATTGTGTCAGATCAATTTCATTCTGAAATTGGACTGGGGGCAGAAGGAAAGACCTTTGTTCAGGACTGAAAGTTCATCGCGTGATAGAAAATAAGATGAAATATTTACCACAAGATTTTCATGTTTTTTAGTAACAGTCCCGTCCATTAACTCCCCTGTTGGGTTGATTGTATCCTGAGTCCTGTTGGTGGTTTCCTCGAGCGTGTTTAACGTGTAGGATTGGTTTCCATATCTCTTATGGTGCCTCCTTCCTCCCCTTCTGATGTACCTTGTACTCCTAAAAAAGTAGAGCCATTAGTTTGTTCCCCAGAAGATTCCGTGTCTGTATGGTTTGGTCTCTTTCCTCTGGTTTTAGGTGTTTGTCTCCTCTTATATTTATGGATATTTGTTTGTTCTGTTGGTGTTCTTTTGTAAATGTTCTTTGTTATAGTCCTCAAGGTCCCTGTGCCACTTCTGTCTCTTAGTGGTTTCAATATTTTTTCAATATTTTGCCGGTGTTTGCTTAATTCATTCGTGGATCGTTGGGGAAGTTGGGGAGGATGATATAAAAGTAGAAAACTAAAAGGTCTGCTTGACAAACTCTGCAAAGAGAAAACATGGCTGAAAGAAATCATTATGGTGGTCTGGCCCAAATTGAGAAGATAAGGAAAGAGAACATCTACGTCAGAGGAGACATCACTGGACGTAAGTAGTATGTGACAGTGTATTACCCTGTATGTTTTGTAGCGCTGTATGCAATGTTTTCCAAGTATGGATGTAGCAGAGTTAACACACAAACTTTGTGTTTAACTGTTAACTCTGCTGCATCAGACATATATGTTTTTTAGGCTAGGGCTACATGGCGACACTGGTCGTGGACAGGATCACAGTGTAGCGGTGATCCCATTTCAATTTTTGCCTCAGGCAGCAGGAAGTCCGGGTGCCCCTTGTCACAAAGCACTGAGGAAAGGGGGGCCCAAGATGAACTCTTGCACCAGGGACCATGAGCCTTTAGCTAGGCCCCTCTGCAGAGTGGGGTAGAAACCTCCCCTTTCAAAGAATCTGAAGTGGTTGCCAAAATTTTCTTACATTGCCATTTTCGGATAGTCATAATCTTTTATATATATTTCCATCTACAGAGCTGTGTGAGGGCTATTTTTGTGAGGGAACAAGGGGACCAAGTAATGGTATATCGTGGATATTTATTTTTTCTTTACTGCTACAGCCTTCAATATTTTTATATTCCAATTGGGTTCGCAATACCTATTATATTTATTTTTTATTTTGATGTGTAAAATTGAGAAAAGGAGTGATTAGAATTTTTTATTATTTTATCCCCTTAGTGGAGATGAATATGTGTTCTTGTGATTGCTTGTCCCATAGACCACAATAGAATACCATTGCAGTCTATGGGATTCTGAGGCACTGGCTAATGAGCCATGCCTCATGCAAGACCTTTGGTGGCAATTTTTTTTATTACTGCATTGTACTTATTTGAGCTAAAAATCTTTTTTTTTTTTTCATTTTTTGGCTTTATTAACAACTAGCAGAAGGACCCAGCTTCTCATGGGTATATTTCATTTATTTAATTTAATGTTTGTGTGTGTAATTAAAAGATATTGACAGTATCCACTATAACAGTGACATCTACAGAACCCCACCCCTTTAACACTGACCTTCACAGCGGTGCCCCTTTATTAGTGATCTCCACAGTACCCTGTCTCGTTAACAGTGATTTCCACAATAACTCGCCCCCTTAACAGTGACCTCTACAGAGCTCTGTTCCCTAAAAATGTGACCTCCACAACACCCCACCCCCTTAACAGTGACCTCTACTCGTCCATTATCACTGACCTCCATAGCGGACTGTCCCCTTAACTGTGACCCCCACAGATCCCTGTCCCCTTCAGAGACCTCCACAGTGCCCGCCCCTTTAACAGTGACCTTGACAGACCCCTGCCCCCTTAACTGTGACCTCCACAGCAGCCTACCCCTTTAACAGTGACCTCCACAGCGGCCACCCCTTTATTGGTGACCTCCACAGTACCCCATCTCCTTAACAATGATTTCCACAAGACCTCATCCTCTTAACAGTGGCCTCTACAGCAATATGCCTCTTAACACTGACCTCCATAGCGGACCGTCCCCTTAACTGTGACCTCCACCGCAGCCTGCCCCAAGGGTGGCCAGAAGTCCGGTTTTAGGCTGAACAGTCCGGCTTTCAGACTCCCTGTCCTCCATCTGGTGCAGGGTCTGGACGGAAACAGGGATGTTCTTTTGAACAGCTCACTCTCAGACAGCAGCACTGTGCTGTCTGAGCATGAGCTGCAGGGAGGAAGTCCCCCTCCCTTCCACCCCTGCAGCTGACAGAAGTTGATTTTTGCCTTCATTTTTTCAATCCCCGTCGGCTGCGGAGTGGGAGGGGATGTGGCCTAACTGAATCAGGGGGCAATGGCTAAGCATGACCTGGGGGCAGGTTTTATTAAGTTCATCTCTGCCCCTTTAAAGCTGACCTGCAGAAGTGAAGAAAAATGGCTGGTTTGTTATGGAAACCTGGAGTAAAACTGCGTGTATGTAGAGACTAAGGACCTGCAAGCTTCTATTGGCTGATAAGGGACATGTGACCGTATGTATGGCAGTTGGGATATGAAGAGAAAGACCTGCAGGTTTCTATTGGCTAATGTAGGTCACGTGATATGCCATATTTGCATTTTTTTTTGGGAATATCTCAGGAACGGCACGTGCTAGAGAGCTGAGACCCGGTGTAAAACCTTCCCGGACACATGATGTACTTGTGTGTTAAATTTCGTGATTGTAAATGTGACGGTGCAGATTCCTTTAGCGGACATACTCTACATACACAAACACACAGACATACACTTATACACTCAGGTTGATATAATAGATATGAAGTCATTTTTTCTTTCTCTAGTAGCTGCCTGTGGATTGTCCCATCTGAGGAGCAGACAGACTTCTAATCACTGCTCTCTTGCATCATAAACACTTATTAAAGCTCAATCCTTATCTTACTGATAGGAATGTGGATAAAATAAGTGTTTATGACCTCTCAGTAGTTTAAAAATAAGGGTAATTAGATGGCCGGAACAAATTGAAAGTGAAAGTACCAGTCACAGAGTTAGAAAAACAGTTAGCCCTTTGTGACTGAACAGCTCAATATTTTTAATAAAGGCCAACTGAAAATATGAATTTAAGCCAGAAATTAGTTAAGTGCAATCATAAAAAAAATGACTCAAAAGGTGTACATAGCCTTCGAAGGCAGTTAACCCTGCTAACCAGTCAGATAAAAAAATAATTTCAAAAAATCACCTGGAAAAGCTTAAAGCTAAACTACATGTTACACTATGTTAACTCAGCAAAAGGCTAAAAGATCCCGGAGGAAATTGAAATTTCAGCAGAGTACAGCAGAGGGATTGAGTTTATAAATTGAATATGTAGCCAGAACAAAGATACAGAAACAAAGAGTGGAATTTATGGGATTTATTAAGATGTCTTTTAGGAAAGAGTATGCTGGTGTAAAATGAGCCAAAATTAGTAAGCTATGCGTGCCTCTTAATAATTTTGCTGCATGTCAGGAGGTTTGTGCACCAGAAAATGAAATCTACATCAGCAAATAGGTGAAATTGACATAAATTGTCTGGCACACATATTGTTAAACTTGTGAAGCCTTACAGGCCTTGACCCCTGCCATCCAACCGTTTTTTTTAGAAAACTGACAAGCACGTCATAAATGTCCTTGCATCAAAATATGTGGTTTTTCTACACCAACAACTGACAACAACCAAGAACTGGCATAGAATGTTAAAAAATTCCCAAAAAAAGGTTTTGCATAGAGAACATTGACTGAATTACTAGCATCTTGAAAGCTTTCAGGATATATATGCAGCGTGCCAAGGAGGTAATAGTTCATTTTAGTTACTCACTAGTGTTGAATGAACAGTTCGAGAATCGTTCAGGTCCGTACCGAATTTTGGGGTGTCCGTGACACGGACCCGAACCCGGACATTTTCATAAAAGTCCGGGTTCGGGTTCGTAGTTCGTCATGTTTTATGGCGCATTTTGAAAGGCTGCAAAGCAGCCAATCAACATGCATCATACTACTTGCCCTAAGATGCCATCGCAGCCATGCCTACTATTGGCAAGGCTGTGATTGGCCAAGTGCAGCATGTGACTCAGCCTCTTTATAAGCTTGTGCGCACGTCGCCACACACCTTCACCACCAACTTCAGCACAGCCCGGGGTAAACGTCAGCAGGCCATTCTGAAACTCATATGTTTGGGGGACAGGCCCCACACCGCGCAGGAGTTGTGGCGGGGTATTGAACAACAGACCGACTGCCGGTGGGCCTCAAGCCCGGCCTGGTGGTGTGCGATAATGGGCGAAATCTCGTGGCAGCTCTGGGACTAGCCGGTTTGACGCACATCCCTTGCCTGGCGCATGTGCTGAATTTGGTGGTGCAAAAGTTCATTCACAACTACCCAGACATGTCAGAGCTGCTGCATAAAGTGCGGGCCGTCTGTGCGCGCTTCCGGCGTTCACATCCTGCCGCTTCTCGCCTGTCAGCGCTACAGCGGAACTTCGGCCTTCCCGCTCACCGCCTAATATGCGACGTGCCCACCCGGTGGAACTCTACCTTGCACATGCTGGAGAGACTGTGCGAGCAGCAGCAGGCCATAGTGGAGTTTCAGCTGCAGCACGCACGGGTCAGTCGCACTGCGGAACAGCACCACTTCACCACCAATGATTGGGCCTCCATGCGAGACCTGTGTGCCCTGTTGCGCTGTTTAGAGTACGCCACCAACATGGCCAGTGGCGATGCCACTGTTATCAGCGTGACAATACCAATTCTATGTCTCCTAGAGAAAACGCTTAGGGCGATGATGGAAGAGGAGGTGGGCCAGGGCCAGGAGGAGGAGGAGGAGGATGACGGGTCATTTTTAGCACTTTCAGGCCAGTCTGTTAGAAGTGGCTCAGAGGGAGGTTTTTTGCAACAGCAGAGGGCAGGTACAAATGTGGCCAGCCAGGGACCACTACTGGAGGACGAGGAGGATGAGGAGGAGGTGGAGGAGGATGAGGACGAAGCAGGTTCACAGCGGGGTGGCACCCAGCACAGCGCAGGCACATCCCTGGTGCGTGGCTGGGGGGATACAGAGGATGATGACGATACGCCTCCCGCAGAGGACAGCTTGTCCTTACCTCTGGAGAGCCTGGCACACATGAGCGATTACATGCTGCAGTGCCTGCGCAACGACAGCAGAGTTGCCCACATTTTAACGTGTGCTGACTACTGGGTGGCCACCCTGCTGGATCCACGGTACAAAGACAATGTGCCCACTTTACTTCCTGCACTGGAGCGTGATAGGAAGATGCGCGAGTACAAGTGCACGCTGGTAGACTCGCTCCTGAGAGCATTCCCAACTGTCACAGGGGAACAGGTGGAAGGCCAAGGCCAAGGCAGAGGAGGAGCTAGAGGTCGCC
>CM065590.1:240397168-240422952 GCA_033119425.1 Bufotes viridis
AAACCATTGATTATCATTACAAAAATGTTAGCGCGACATTGCCATGTAGCCCTAGCATTGTGGGAAGAGAAAGATCCAAAAGTAAGAAATATTGGATTATTGGTTGGTCACAGGAAATATGTAATGTACTAGTAAGGGTGAGACAACCTCAAATAAGAAAAGTTTGTGCTCTCTCAATGCCTGCAAAACAAATGCTTTACAATGGACAAAACATAACACATGATTTAAGAGAGGCACTATTACCTTTGATGATTCACAGGTGATATTAAGGTACCAGTATGTACACTCTTTGTCACACTGTGGACACATAATAATGTTTCCTCCGATGCTAGGGTCACAGACTTCTTTGCTGAAATAAAGAATTTTTTTTTTTTTTACATGTAAAGCTATTGCTTTGTATTGTGGATTCTAAAGTAATTATACACCAATCGCAAATGTGATGCTTAACATGTGTATGCAATATTTGTATCCGTGAAAAGAGGCTTCTACTGCGCAGATGTCATTTTACAGGTTTAGATCACCAAAAAAAATAAATAAAAATAAAATACATTAATGTATTTTGCATTTCTTAGACTGAAAGTCAATCCACAAATATGGGTAAAAATAAGCAATGTAAACATATAATAAATCGGTATAAATATGGTATCCTATAAAAAAAAATCTTTATTCAGTATCTCACAAAATGGAGTACACCCCTCACATTTTTGTAAATATCTTATTCTATTTTTTCATGGGACAACATTAAAGATCTGACACTTTCATACAATGCAAAGTAGTCAATGTACAGCTTGTATAACAGTCTAAATTTGGTGCCCTCAAAAAACATCCACACAATTAGCCATTTTCCCTGTCTCATGTGACTTGTTAGTGTTACAAGGTCTCTGGTGTGAATGGGGAGCAGGTGTGTTAAATTTGGCATTAACGCTCTCACTCTCTTTTATACTGGTCACTGGAAGGTAGCCCCTCATGGCAAAGAACTCTCTGAGGTTCTGAAAAAAAAAAAAAAAAAAAAGAATTCTTGCTCTACATAAAGATGGCCTAGGCTATAAGAAGATTGCCACCACCTTGAAACTGAGCTGCAGCACGGTGGCCAAGACCATACAGCGGTTTACTAAGACAGGCTCCACTCAGAACAAGCCTCGCCATGGTCGACCAAAGAAGTTGAGTGCACGTGCTCAGCGTCCTATCCAGAGGTTTTTTTTAAAATACAGTAGATTTATGAGTACTGCCAGAATTGCTGCAGAGGTTAAATGGGTGAGGGGTCAGCCTGTCAGTGCTCAGACCATACGGCGCACACTGCATCAAATTGGTCTGCATGGCTGTGATCCCAGAAGGAAGCCTCTTCTAAAGATGATGCACAAGAAACCCCACAAACAGTTTGCTGAAGACAAGAAGACTAAGGACATGGATTACTGGAACAGTGTCCTGTGGTCTGATGAGACCAAGATAAACTTATTTGGTTCAGATAGTGTCAAGCGTGTGTGGCGGCAACCAGGTGAGGAATACGAAGATTGACGTAGTCCCAAATCATGAATTACCTCATGCTTCGGGACTGTAGGCAAGACACACTTGTCTTGCCTACAGTCAGGCATGGTGTGGGGAGTGTCATGGTTTGGGACTGCATTAGTTGCTGCTGGCTGTGGGTAGCTACTTGTCATTGAGGGAACTATGAATGCCAACTTTTACTGTGACATACTAAAGCAGAGCATGATCCCCTTCCTTCGGAAACTAGGCCGCAGGGTAGTACTCCAACATGATACCGATCCCAAACACACCTCCAGGACGACCACTGCCTTGCTAAAGAAGCTGAGGTTAAAAGGTGCTGGACTGGCCAAGCATGTCTCCAGACCTAAACGCTATTGAGCATCTGTGGGGTATTCTCAAACGGGTTGTCGTCAAGGAGGAGTGGATGAGCATTCCAGTGGCAACCTGTGAAGCTCTAGTGAACTCCATGCCCAAAAGAGTTAAGTGCAGGAAAATAATGATGGCCACAAAATATTGACATCTTTGGCACAATTTAGCCATTTTCACTTAGGGGTGTACTGTTTTGTTGCCAGCGGTTTAGACATTTACCACTTCAGGACCCTGACATTTTTCACCTTAAGGACCAGGCCATTTTTAGCAAATCTGACATGTATCACTTTATGTGGTAATAACTTTAAAACGCTTTTACTTATCCAGGCCATTTAGAGACTGTTTTCTCGTCACATATTGTACTTCGTGACAGTGGTAAATTTGAGTAAAAATATTTCATTTTTATTTATAAAAAAAAATACCAAATTGACCCAAAAAAATTGGAAAAATTAGTAAAGTTCCAAATTTCAATTTCTCTACTTTTAAAATAGATAGTAGTTAGGGTTGAGCGAACATGTATTTTAAGTTCGGTGTCCAAAGTTCGGGTTATCTTAGAATCCAGTTATGGATTCTGCTACTACGGACCATAATGGAATTTGGAATCCATAAGGGGATTCTTCGATGAACCCGAACCTTGGATAACACTAAGTACCCGGGGTTGACGTCGCCATCATGTGATCAGTGCAGGGGGCATGGCTCAGTACTGGATTGGATAAGAGGTGGTAAAAGGGCCTGGTATAATGATAATGTGACATGAGGGGCGGAGCTCCTGTGCTCTGTGTAGAGGAGAAGGTTGCGCGAACTTGGATTCCAAATTTCGTTATGGTCCATGGTAGTGAATCCATAACGGGATTCTAAGATAACCCGAACTTTGGACACCGAACTTAAAATACAAGTTCGCTCAACCCTAATAGTAGTACCTCCAAAAATAGTTAAATAGTTATTACTTTAAATTTCCCATATGTCAACTTTATGTTTGGATTATTTTGAAAATTACATTTTATTTTTTTGGGACGTTAGGCTTAGAAATTTAGAAGCAAATCTTTAAATTTTTACGAAAATTTCCCAAACCCATTTTTTTAAGGACCAGTTCAGTTATGAGGTCACTTTGTGGGGCTTACATATTAGAAACCACCCATAAATTTTAGAAGCCACACCCCTCAAGCTTTTCAAAACAGATTTTACACACTTTGTTAACCCTTTAGGTGTCCCATGAGAAATTTTAACACATCAAGGGTTAACAGCCAAACAAAACTCAAAATCTATTACCCTTAGGGTACGTTCACACGACGACAATTGTCGCGCGACAAAAAGTCGCATTTATTGCTGCGACAATTTTTATAATGGGAGTCTATGGTGTCGCAGTGCGACATGCTGCGACACGAAAGTCGGAGAAAATCCATTCAAGATGGGTTTTTCTGCGACTGTCGCGTCGCAGTCGCAGCATGTCGCAATGCGACACCATAGACTCCCATTATAAAAATTGTCGCGCGACAATAGTGCGACAAAATGTCACGCGACAAATGTTGCAGTGAAGTTGTGCCCTATTTGTCGCGCGACAATTGTCGTCGTGTGAACGTACCCTTATTCTGGAGTTTACAGAAACACCCCACATGTGCTCAAAAACTGATGTATGGGCAGGCTTCAGATTGAAAGGAGCACCATATGGCTTTTGGAGAGCGAATCTAGCTAGAATGGTAATTGGGAGCTATGTCGCATATGAAGACACCCTGAGTTGGCCCTACAGTGGAAACCTCCAAAAGTGACCCCCTTTTGGAAACTACACCCCTCAAGGAATCTTTCAAGGTGTGTAGTGAGCATTTTGACCTAAAAAGTGTTTCCAAGAATTAGGAAACACGTGGCAGTGAAAATTAAAAAATTGCATTTTTTACAGGAAGAGTTGCTTTACACCCACATTTTTCATTTTCCCAAAGGGTAACATTCCCCCCCCCCCCCCCGAAAACGGCAACACCCCACATGTGCTCAAAAAATTATATATGGGCGCACAGCAGGCTTCAGAGTGGAAGGAGCACCATATGGCTTTAGGAAAGAGGATTTAGCTGGAATGGTAATTGGGAGCTATGTCACATATGAAGACACACTGAGGTGGCCCTACAGTGGAAACCCCCCAAAAGTCACCCATTTTAGAAACTACACCCTTCAAGGAATCTTGGACCTCAAAGGCGGTTCCTAGAATTTGGAAACACTTGGCAGTGAAAATGAAAAATGTAAATTTTTTTATATTTTAATAGAAAAGGTTGGTTTACACCCACATTTTTTACTTTCCCAAAGGGTAACAGGACAAAATGCACCCCACATTTTGTTCCCCATTTCCCCCCGAATACGGCAACACCCCATATGTGCTTAAAAAATTATGTATGGGCGCACAGCAGGGCTCTAGAGTCAAACAGCAAAATATGGATTTTGCTGACCTGAATTGGCAGACATTGATTTTAGGTACCATGTCGCATTAAAGAATTCCTGAGGACTCCCAGAATAAGACTTTTAAGTGACTAGGGAGGTGACTAGTTCAGCAGCGGTCACCTCCCCGTGACCCTGCCCCGCAGCTTCCTTCTGCTTACGGCGCTGCGATGTGCCGGTCTTCACTGACTGGCCAATCGCAGAGCTTGGAGCTGCAGGGGGGCGGAAAGACACCATGCTGTCTTTACCCAGCATGGATGCCTGCCGGTAAGAGTAGCCATGGTGCCCCGATTCCCTGGCAATCCTGCCCCGACACCACATGGACCTTGTGCTGTACATGTATGGCGCTGGTCCTTAAGTTATGTCCAGCTTCACCATACATGTACGCGTACACGGCGCGGGTCCTTAAAGAGGACCTTTCATGGGTCCAAACATTGTAAGATAAATATCTGTATATGTAGCCGCTCCGTTCACCCGCTGTGGCCCCCGTTACTGTCTCCCGTGCCATATGCTAATTACTACTATCTTCTCACTAGGGAGGAGACATCAGCTTCTCTCCCTGGGCATTCCTGGCTGTGACGCTCTGCACTGCGTTTGGACAGCGCTACAGCCAGGGAGAAGGAACGCCCTGGTGCGAAGATAGTAGTAATTAGCATACAGCGCGGGAGAAAATAACAGGGGCCACAGCAGGCAAACGGAGTGGCGCCCAGAGATAATAGTAAGTGCAGTGAGATCCCTGGGCGCCGCGCTACATGTACAGATAGTTATCTTACAATGTTTGGACCCATAAAAGGTCATCTTTAAGGGTTTAATGGCTGTGTGTTGAGTTATTTTGAGGGCACACCAAATTTACACTGTTATACAAGCTGTACACGGACTACTTTACATTGTATCAAAGTGTCATATCTTCAGTGTTGTCCTATGAAAAGATAGAATGAAATATTTACAAAACTTTGAGGGTTGTACTCACTTTTGTGAGATACTGCACACACACACACACATATATATATATATATATATATATATATATATATATATATATATATATACACACACACACACACACACACACACACACCTCTAAATCTGTGATAGGGCAAACAATACCAAAAATATTGAAATTAAAGAAGTTTTTCCAATGCAATAAAATGGTGGCATCTCTAGTATTTACTACTTGCTGATCAATGCCAGACCCCCGCAAAATCTTAGAATGGAAGGACTGCACTGTTCCTAAAGGGGTATTTTAATCTTATAAAAGTGATAGCATTTTGCGCAGATTCTGAGAATGTGGTCCCTTCATTCTCAAGATCAGCAGGGATCGAATAGGTTAGACAACCTCAAGCCCGAGAATGAAGCGGGCCACAGCCCTGGTGTAGCACTGTGTACCCTCACCGTTTTATTTACCAGGAACTGCAGCATAACTCTATTTAAGCGATTGGAGCCAAGTGTAGGTCCATGCACGGCCAGGCTGCTGAGAGTACTGCTGTGCAGGGAAAACTTGGAAGCAGATGCAGCATTTACACCAGCACTGGATCAGTGGCAGTCCCAGAGACCAGACCTGCACCAATCATTAACATATGGCATAGTGATACTGCATTTCCTGCTCAGTGGCGTACTATTAGGTCACTGAGCGTAGGTAGTTAACACTCGCTGCCATAATAGTATGTCATGCTAATGGAACATGCTCAGGAGCTTTGCCAGCGCAATCTTTTACGGGTCCCATAGTTCTCACCTAGCTCTTATTCACAGAATTGACGATAACTACGATTACAGCATTTTAGCCACTCAGATGCTGCAGTCAATAGTGACTGTGGCATCTGAGAGGCTAGACAGAGGCAAGGAGCTACCTCTATCCACCAATCAGCACCTCCTGAACACAATTGCAGAGTTGTGGGTGTCAGAATACGCCAACACAATCTTTTTTTTGTGGTATCAATCGTACCGACTCTTAAAATACAGTTAAAGAGCATCTGTCAGCACGATCAACCTGAAGCCAGGCATACTGCCTGCTATGGTTGATCCTGCTGATCACATCGATGATCCTGCTGATCATATTGATGCCCATCTTGTGAAAATCGGTTACAGCATTTCTGAGAGAGAAAAAAAAGTTTATTCTTTATGCAAATTAGGGCTTCAGTGCACTAAAGGGTGGCGCCTAGAACCTCTGTGCACCTCAACATTGCAGTGCTGGACACCCAAACGGAACAGTCGCCATTATAGTTTATGGGGCCTATTTGTTTCACTTATGTGCTGTATCTATGGATTACATTATTTTCGTGTTCTGTTCCTCTAGCTAAGAACAGAAACTGGGAGTGCTGATGTGAACGTGGATTTATTAAAATGATAAATGGAAAGCAAACCATAAATAATAAACCAGCTAATCTAGATCAGTTCATAATCACAAAGGTTACACTTGATGTCTAATTTTGCTGTAAAACCAGTGTCTTACCTCCAGGTGCAGGATTCCTGAGATTTATACCCATATAAGAAACAGCAAAGTCCAACTATTCCTGCCAGCAGCAACATTTGTGTGTAGAAGCCCAGCCAAGCAAAATAAATCCCAATTTTCTCACCGTAGTATTTTCTATGGAAGAAATAAAAAAAAAAAAAATCACATTGTTTCTTAGTTTATTAGCCTTTACAAAACGCACCACAAATTTCCCCAGCATCTGATAATGTTCAAGTGTCATATTTATATATTGAAAAACTGACATCTAACCGATACATACTTTACTGCAAGTAACCCTATTCAAATGCATGAGATGCAGATGTGACACGGAATTTGTACATGCAATCCACACTTTTCCCTCACAGTGTTTGTCTTGACCATACCTCCCAACAGTCCTACATCCGGTGGAACAGTCCTAGGTTTCGGCTGCTGTTCCATGGTCCTGGGACGGCTGAGCCATGTCCCTCTTTCAAGTGTCTCCTGAGGACGCAGAGCCACTTGAATGCAATGGTGAAGCAGGCCGGTTTGGCCAAGTAAGAGAGCGCACAGGCTGGGGAATGGTGATCATATTTATCGCGTCTGCTGTTGGGGAGGGAGACCAAGATGCTGCCCATTCCCCAGGGAATGCAGATTAGGGGTGGGGGGGTTATTTTTTATTATAATAATATAGCCTGTACTGTTAATAAAAGGTGGCCAGTAACTAATGGGGCAGCAGAGCTGCACTATTGTAAGGGGGCACTAAGGGGGTGTTCTGTTGTGTGTGGGGGAACTAAAGGGACATTGTACTCTTTACAGGGGCACAAAAGGCGCATACCCACAGTATGGAGGCACTATGGTGGGCAGAACTGTTTGAGGGCACAAAGGCCGGGATTGGGCATGTATAGATAGAGACTTGTATTTGTGTAAAAAAAAAAAAAAATGTTGCATAGTACGCCGCTGATAATGTCCATCCTTGGGCTTTTTAAAAGTTGGAATATAAGCTTACCTAATGCCAGTAATGTACCTAGTACATCATGAACAAAGAGCCATCATAATGAGATCAAAATCGCAGATAAAACACAGACTTTTGTCTCATGATCTTATGACCAAAAGACAGTCACTTCCTGCAACGTGTAAAAAGAGAAGTCATATACAACTCCCTGCTCTGACAGACAAAAATAAGAGTTGTATGCATGAGAAATAATGTGTGTGCACTGCATGTAACTAAATATACATACTTCACCTTTACTCCGCGCACCCTAAACTTTTATACTTAGGATTTTTAAGCAAACCTATATTTGCATGAGACATTTGGTTACAAACTTGAAAGAAGCCTGCGCTGTTTGAAATGCAAAGCACAAGGTGATCGTTTCTAAAAGGCGTTTCCTGCCTGAAAACATCTGATCATGATGCTTACAAGAAGAAGGAAAAAGTCCGGTACTGTGTAAGCCCACAGAAAACTAGTTCAGCGTTCTCATTAAGAGAAACAAAACGAGAGTCTACGTCTGACGAAGAGACTGAAGTTGTCCCGAAAGCTTGCTATGCATGATCATTGCTTTTATTTTTATTGGCCATTGAAAGGTATCAGACCTGCAAGACTCTGATTTTGTTTCTCTTAAAGTGAGTAACAGAAGCGGTATAGCTGTAACTTTAAACATATCTTAAGACTTTACCCCAGATTAATTTCCAATGCAGAGCAGGAAATAAAAAATATTTTGAGATTTAATATAGAGATTCACTCATCTCTAATTTAGAAGAATTCAGATTATTACAGGAGGTGCAAAAGAAGAAAGAGGAAAATCCTATAGTGAGATTGTTAAAAGGTATCGCACGGGACTAGAAAACATGGCTGCGTTCGTCCAGGAACAATGCCACACCTGCCCATGGGTAATGTCTGGGTATTGTAGTTCAGCTCTACTGTCAATGGAACTGAGCTGCAATACCACATACAACCTATGCAATAGTGTGATGCTGCTTCTGGAAGAAAGCAGCCTGTTTTTCTAAACCTGTACTACCTCTTTAAACCAACTGCATTGTATTTTATGAGATATGTTCCCTATCAAGGTGCAAACTACTGAACAACTGTCATGCTTCACATTGTTTTATACTATTTTTCCAAATAGAAAGTGATGGAAGCCTTGCACAAATCACACCCCTTTCCACCACAAGCTAATCTTGTTGGCAAAACTTCATACATTTTTTGCAAATAAGGGATGAATACTGTGTAGATTCCTGGATTGTCCTGAATCGTGAATTACCCAAAGAAAACAATAGGTTTGTACCTTTCTGGAATGTTTTACTCCTGTTTGATTTAGTAACAGATTGATTGTTTACATACCTATCGTAGGTGTACAGCCCCTTAAAGTCTATGTACAACTTTTTTATAACTGCATTGTACTTGTTTTGAGCAAAAAATATTTTAATTGGTCTTTATGAAAAATATGGCATCCTTTTTTCTGTACATAGCTGAGATGCTCTAGTAGCACCCTTTGTATTTGTCTTTTCCGTCATACAAGGAGCTGACGGACTCCTTATGTCTGCTTTCTGACCTCCTAAACACTCATTTTAGCTCAGTTATTATCGTACTGATATGTTTATGACCTCTTAGTAATTAAGAGATAAGGTTTATTAGATGACTGGCACAAAGTGAAAGTACCAGAATGGCTCAATATTTTTTTTTAAATAAAGGCCAATTGAAAAAACTATTTTTAGCCAATAATAAGTAAAATGCAATCATAAAAAATAGCGTCTGAAGGTGTACATAGCCTTAATTTCTAGTCATATTATATATGGAAAAGAAGAAACCAGGCGCAGAGAGAGGTACATTTTCTGTAACTTGCATTAACATTTACAGTGCTTGTAGAGTAAATAAAAAATTACTTTGGTTTAAACCATCAGTTCAGCTATATCTGTTATAGCGCAGGCCCTGTTGAATGAAGATAGAAAAACCTTCCATCTTCATTCAGCAGGACCTGCGCTGATGTCACCGTGCTCACCACGTGGTGAGCATGATGATGTCACCGAAGGTCCTTTTCCAGCAAGGTCCTGTGCGATTTTCACACAGCACCATTCATTTCTATGGGGCCTGCGTTGCGTGAAAAACGCAGAATATAGAACATGCTGCGATTTTCACGCAACGCACAAGTGATGTGTGAAAATCACTGCACATGTACACAGGCCCACTGAAGTAAATGGGTCCGGATTCAGTGCGGGTGCAATGCATTCATGTCACATATTGCACCTGCGCGGAGTACTCGCCCGTGTGAAAGGGGCCTTAGACTTCAGCAATCTTTAACGACGTCCTGCCAGACACTTGGACAGCTAATTAGCATATCACACAAACTTCCTTTTCTGATAATTGGAAACGGCAACAGCCATAAAAAGAATGTATAGTTATGATGATGATGTTAAACTAACCTAACATGCATTGCCATTTGTTAGATATGTATAGAAGCACAAAATAGAGCTTTATGACTTTTTGGGCAGATTTGTGAAAACATTCATTTTACATTTCTACCCCACTCACTCTTTTGTAAAGTGGGTGGGAAAGTGGGAATCAATAGCTATGATAATTAGTTTCACTCCAGATTTATCAACAGCGACTTTTTAATGTCGCAGTAAAGGGGTAGAGTAGATATAAATGGTTAGCTTTAAAGACGCCCCAAATTTAACATTGTGCCACATTTGATATACTATATTTGGTGCACATTATGGCAAAACAGACCTCCTCCATGATAAATCTTCCCCTAACAGCCGTGAAGCAGTATAATTATTTCCAAAAAGGAGACTCTGATTAATCACTGTAACTCTGCCCATGAGATCAACTATTCTTTCTGTCCTCTATACACAAAAGGTCATGATAGTTATATACTTAAAACTCTTGAAAAAATCCTCAGGGCTTGAGAAACAGTGGAAAAAGTCAGCATTCTTGCTTTCCTCCCTCCAAACAGTTTGCTAATGGTGTGGACTCTGTTGTTCACAGTGCATGCAAGACAAGGGAGAGATGGTCCTGTTGTGGGTCTCCCCACTTTGTTTGGTAGTGGAGAGTGTGAGGAGACTTTAAATATATATATATATATATATATATATATATATATATACATACATAATGCCCCCAGTATGATCAATGTTCCCTCTTAGTGCCCCGGTATATAGAAGTCCTCTTAGTGCCCTCAGTATACTTTGTGTTCCCCAGTATTTTAATACCAACAAAAAACAAAACCCAAAATGGTGGGTGTGCAGGTCCTGCTGCATCCAGTGAGTTGTGTCCCTACACCATCAAGTCGATAAGGTGAGAATTTTTTTAACCCCTCAAAGGCACTTGTAGCCATTTTTAATGGTATTTAGATGCACTCCTGTCTATTACAACCAGGCCTATTGATTTCAATGGGGTCTATTTGCCCCCTATTCACTGTCAGTTAAAAAAATGGCCATGTGAATAGCTCCATAGACTTGAATTTGTTCTAAAAAAAGAAAATGGCTGCATGTGTGAATGAGGCCTGTGCTAAGGTGGCATATTGCTAAAAATGCAATGTATTGCTATCCAGACTTTTCATCAGGAAAACTGATTTGGGTGCAGGACAGGGGCTAAAGCTGAACTGACCAGGACTAACAAGAATATGCACGTTTCCATGGACAAACACATTTCTTCTTGGAGCACAGGGTGTTTTTAAAGGACATTTTCTGATGAACACTTGCCATACCAAAAAATATTTTTCTTTGGGAGAAGTGTATCTTAAAGTGTAATTGATATATTTTACACATGCAATCACTGGAAGTCTTTTAGAAACCAAATTAACTTTAGAACATAGATACTTGGTATTTATATCTGTTTAGATGTAAACTGGAATCTAAACTGATAAGCATTAGATGGTCAAAAAAAAATATAAAAATATAATATAAAAAGTTAATATTGCCAAAGCTGCCATATCTATATCGCACGGTCCCTATACAGGTCCCGCACAGGTTCTTTACAGATATCCAACACTGCATTTCACAATTTATATGGACAAATCACAAACCTAGAATAGCATATTCGTTACTTACCAGGCATACATTATTTGGAGGTATAGGAGTACCCAACATAAAAGCATACCAAATAGCGATACAAGTTGAAAGGATATCGAAATGGAAAAAGGAGGACAAAGCGAACTGGAGCCAGATAGAAAATTACCTAGTCTCGCCCACCACTCTTAAGGCCCTTACCTTTGAACATAAAAAAATTCTACCTCAGATCAAAAAAAACCTCATTAACATATTTCACTCTAATATGCTGGAAGGGCTTTCATGCCAAAACTGATGGGGAACTATTACTTACATGGGACAAAGTACCTATTCAATACCTGAATATTCATGTACACGATTTAGACATATCAAGTTGGATAAGGAAAGGTATCGCACACTAATGTCTCAATTTTCGGATGGAATGTTACTTACCTTTGAACAGCTTAGATGTGAGTACACACTAAGTTCACCTATGAGAGGAGGGGGAAGCCGGACCGCTTTCTGAAGATATGGAGCCCGTGGATTGAGGCGCAGACATTGTTGCCTTAAGGTACAAGAGTGTTGTGATTTCAGTTGATGGGGATGTGTGAATGATGTGTGTGTGAAGGTGTGAGTGGGTGACTTTACAGGATTTGCCCATTGTGAGCCTTCATGTGTGGGGTTTTGTGTCACTATTTGATGTTTCTTGACTGCTCTATGCTGACTTACCCCTTGCTGTTCGTTGCTATTTTGAGTTTTATCTATAGCTCTGGACTATGTTACTGCTATTGTCGAGGCTGTAATGTTATGTTTTATTGTTTCACTTTGAAAAGCCAATAAAAAGATGCTATAAAAAAAAGATGTGAGTACACTATACCAAACACAGAATTTTTTTAACCACTTGAAGACCACAGGTTTACACCCCCCTAGTGACCAGGCCCTTTTTTACAAATCCGCACTACACTACTTTCACCGTTTATTGCTCCGTCATACAACTTACCACCCAAATAAATTTTACCTCCTTTTCTTCTCACTAATAGAGCTTTCATTTGGTGGTATTTCATTGCTGCTGACATTTTTACTTTTTTTGCTATTAATAAAAATGTAACGACATTTTTGCAAAAAAATGACATTTTTCACTTTCTGTTGTAAAATTTTTCAAAAAAAAACTACATTTCTATATACATTTTTCACAAAATTTATTGTTCTACATGTCTTTGATAAAAAAAAAATCCAATAAGTGTATATTTATTGGTTTGGGTAAAAGTTATAGCGTTTACAAACTATGGTGCAAAAAAGTGAATTTCGGCATTTTGAAGCAGCTCTGACTTTCTGAGCGCCTGTCATGTTTCTTCAGGTGCTAGAATGTCAGGAAAGTATAAATACCACCCAAATTACACCATTTTAGAAAGAAGACACCCCAAAGTATTCGCGGAGGGGCATGGTGAGTTCATGTATCATTTCATTTTTTTTCACAAGTTAGCGGAAAATGACACTTTCTGAGGAAAAAAAAAAAAATTATAAAGTTTCCATTTCTGCTAACTTCTGGCAAAAAAAATTAAATCTCCCACAGACTCACTATGCCCCTCATTGAATACCTCGGGGTGTCTACTTTCCGAAATGGGGTCATTTGTGGGTTGTGTTTACTGCTCTGGCATTTTGGGCGGGGCTAAATTGTGAGCAGCCATGTAAAACCTAAAGGTACTCGTTGGAATTTGGGCCCCTTTGCGCATCTTAGCTGCAAAAAAGTGTCACTCATGTGGTATCGCCATACTCAGGAGAAGTAGAGCAATGTGTTTTGGGGTGTATTTTTACATATACCCATGCTGGGTGAGAGAAATATCTCTGTAAATTGTCAACTTTGTATAAAAAAAAATTAAAAAGTTGTCGTTTACAGAGATATTTCTCACACAAAGTATGGGTATATATAAAAATACACCCTAAAACACATTGCCCTACTTCTCCTGAGTACGGCGATACCACATGAGTGACACTTTTTGCAGCCTGGTGTGCAAAGGGGCCCTAAACCAATGAGTACCTTTAGGATTTCACAGGGCATTTTTACGCATTTGGATTCCAGACTTCTTCTCACGCTTTAGGGGCCTCTAAAATGCCAGGGCAGTATAAATACCCACATGTGACCCCATTTTAGAAAGAAGACACCTCAGGTATTCCGTGAGGGGTATGGTGAGTTCATGTAAAATTTTATTTTTTGTCACAAGTTAGTGGAATATGAGACTTTGTAAAAAAAAAGAAAAAAAAAATATATCAATTTCCGCTAACTTGTGCCCAAAAAAAAATAATTCTGTGAACTCGCCATGACCCTCACGGAATACCTTGGGGTGTCTTCTTCCCAAAATGGGGTCACTTGTGGGGTATTTATACTGCCCTGGCATTTTAGGGGCCCTAAAGCGTGAGAAGAAAAATGCGTAAAAATGCCCTGTGAAATCCTAAAGGTACTCATTGGAATTAGGGCCCCTTTGCGCATCTTGGCTGCAAAAAAGTGTCACACACCTGGTATCGCCATACTCAGGAGAAGTAGGGCAATGTGTTTTGGGGTGTATTTTTATATATACCAATACTGTGTGTGAGAAATATCTCTGTAAATGACAACTTTAAAAAAAAATTTATACAAAGTTGTCAGTTTACAGAGATATTTCTCTCACCCAGCATGGGTATATGTAAAAATACACCCCAAAACACATTGCCCTACTTCTCCTGAGTACGGCGATACCACATGAGTGACACTTTTTTGCTGCCTGGGTGCAAAGGGGCCCTAATTCTAATGAGTACCTTTTAGGAGGGCATTTTTACGCATTTTTCTTCTCACGCTTAGGGCTCCCTAAAATGCCAGGGCAGTATAAATACCTCACATGTGACCCCATTTTGAAAGAAGACACCCTGAGGTATTCCGTGAGGGGCATGGCGAGTTCACAGAAGATTTTTTTGGCACAAGTTAGCGGAAATTGATTTTTTATTGTTTTTCTCGCAAAGTCTCCCTTTCCGCTAACTTTTGACAAAAGTTAAATTTTTCATGGACTCACCATACCCCTCAGCGAATACCTTGGGGTGTCTTTCCAAAATGGGGTCATTTGTGGGGTGTTTGTACTGTTCTGGCATTTTGGGCGGGGCTAAATTGTGAGCAGCCATGTAAAAGCTAAAGGTACTCGTTGAATTTGGGCCCCTTTGCACCCAGGCTGCAAAAAGTGTCACTCATGTGGTATCGCCGTACTCAGGAGAAGTAGGGCAATGTGTTTTGGGGTGTATTTTACATATACCCATGTTGTGAGAGAAATATCTCTGTAAATTGACAACTTTGTATAAAAAATTTAAAAGTTGTCGTTTATAGCGATATTTCTCACACAAAGTATGGGTATATATAAAAATACACCCCAAAACACATTGCCCTACTTCTCCTGAGTTCGGCGATACCACATGAGTGACACTTTTTCGCAGCCAAGATGGGCAAAGAGGCCCTAAAACCAATGAGTACCTTTAGGATTTCACAGGCCATTTTTACGCATTTGGATTCTCACACTTCAGGACCCCTAAAATGCCAGGGCAGTATAAATACCCCACATGTGACCCCATTGTGGAAAGAAGACACCCCAAGGTATTCCGTAAGGGGCATGGAGAGTTGAAAAAAAAATTTTTTGGCACAAGTTAGCGGAAATTGATATATATATATATATATATATATATATTTTTTTTTACAAAGTCTCATATTCCACTAACTTGTGACAAAAAATAAAATTTTGCATGAACTCGCCATATCCTTCAGCGAATACCTTGGGGTGTCTTCTCTCTAAAATGGGGTCACATGTGAGGTATTTATACTGCCCTGGCATTTGAGGGTCTCACTAATCATTACACGTATGGCCAGCATTAGGAGTTTCTGCGATTCTCCTTATATTGAGCATACGGGTAATGAGATTTTTTCCGTTCAGCCTCTGGGCTGAAAAAAAAAAATAAAATGAACGGCACAGATTTTTCATTCGCATCGATCAATGTGGATGAAAAAATCTCTGCCAAATCAGTGACTGCGGTGCGGTGGGCTGGGCGCTAGCTACCTAACAAGTAGCTAACTAACTGGCGGTGATAAGGGACCCTTATGCCCCCATTCACACGTCCGCAATTCTGTTTGCGGAGCGGAATTGCGGACCCATTCATTTCTATGGGGACAGACTTTGTCCCGCTCGGATCGGAATTACGGATCCGCGCTTCCGAGTCTGCACTTCCGTTCCGCAAAAATATAGAACATGTCCTATTCTTGTCCGCAATTGCGGACAAGAAAAGCATTTTCTATATAGTTCTGTGCGGATCTGCAAAATGCGGAAAGCACATTGCCGGTGTCCGTATTTTGCGGATCTAGTGAGATCCATGGATCCGCAAAACACATACGGACGTCTGAATGAGCCTGTAGGGGGTGATTAGTGACAGGGGGTGACAGGGGTGATCAGGGGGTGACATTGGTGATCAGGGGGTGACATGGGTGATCAGGGGTTAATCAGTGATGGGGGGTGGGGGGGTGTGTGTAGTGATTGGTGCACTTTACCTTTGTTTCCTCTGGTGGTCCCAAACAAAGGACCACCAGACGAGCAGACAGCAGGCATATCAGGCGCTGTTTACAAAACAGCGTCTGATATGCGATTCAAATCGTTTTTTCGCATCTACAGCCTGCCAGCGCATGATCAGCGCTGGCAGGCTGTAGTTTCAGTTGTCCCGGCTCCGATCACATGAACGCGCGCGCACGACGCGCGCGTCTCAGTGCGAAATCTCAGGTCTCACGAGATGACGCCGATAGGCGGCACTGAGACCTGAGAGAGCCGCCGCGCTGACGCCCATCGGCGTTAGCGTGGCGGCAAGTGGTTAATATCTGAGGATAAGGCATTTCTTTGCCGGTAAACATGACTGAATCGAGGTAGGGCACCCGCAAATAATGTTATTACTAGAAACTAAACCCAAAATAATGAGGTTTACGTACGGACTGATTGATTCCCATCATTCTTTCAGGAAAACTAGTCCATTAAACTGGGAAAAGAACTGAACTACACCTTTGATACAAAACAATGGGACATCTGCTATATGTGTAATCAATCTAGCATGCAAATATAGCTCACGCTACGAGGCAGCAATGAAAACTTCCCTACGATGGAACATGTCTCCAAGATAGGTTACACAATATATACCCACGACCTCTCCAACATGCTGGAGACAATGTGGACAGCGGGAACTTTAACTCACATTTTGCGATCCTGCCCTTTTCCTGACAGCATACTGGGATGACATTTTCCAGATGCTCACTACCATTCTGGGGAGTTACACTGCATAAATCAGCGCACAGAGCTTTACTATTCCTAGACTTAGATGAACTCCCGCAAAAAGATAGGATTCTATGCTGTAAAATTTTAGTAATATTTAAAATTTAGAGTAGGACCCACTCTGAGAGGCAACCTTGGCGCGGTGAGTGGGCTTATGCCTTTTGATCAAAATGCACACTAATGCCTCTTTCATAGAATAGTGGGCAGTACAGTAAATATTGCGCCGAGAGGCGAAATTAATTTTGCTGAGAAGCAGTTACAAATCAGAAGCTGAGCTTGTGGATGTGCGATTCTAGCTATTTCTTTTTCTTAAAATATTAGTAATAGCCAAACTAATATTCACGAGACACTGGAAAAAATAAACAGCTCCACAAATGGAGGAAGTGCTTTCACCTATAATTACCACATGCCGTTATGAAAGAACCTTAACCCCTTCCATTAGGTCACCTACACAATTGTACCTTACTTGGGGTTTATGGCTCCGGAGCCCCTTTGGATCCACAAATCAAAGTACTCTATACTTTACCTAAGGTATCTATATACTGCTCAATTTACCTTGGAAAACACTTCCAATAATGTTATCTGGCATGTTACACATGGTTATTCAGCCCTATTACTATTTCTAGAGTTAGTATGGAGACGAAAACATTTAACGTGCGGAAAGATGCCCTGGTACTCTTACACTATATAGCGACACATGGATGTACGTTTAAAAAAATGGTATACAAACATATACCTGCCTGTGGATGCGTCCACAAGTTCTTTACTTTTTCTTTTTTTGTCTTGGAAAATCAATTGGAACTAAATATAATATAAAAAAAATCCAGAAGTGGACATCAAGAAATCAAACTATCAAGCTCCTATTCTCAAAACTCAAGAACCTTCCTCCAAGTCTAACAATTCTTTTAATTACAAAGTTAGGGCTCTTTCACACTTGCGTTCTGAGGATCCGGCGGGCACTTCCGTCCCGCCGGATCCGGCCAGAACTGCAAGTGGCCGGAGAGCATTTGAAGACTGATCAGTTTCCTGATCAGTCTTCAACATGTTCACTGTTACCATGGCAGCCAGGACGCTACTGGAGTCCTGGCTGCCATAGCCGCAGCAGTGTACTTACCTGCGGGCGGCGCGGCGCTCCTTAATGACGTCAAGTCCGGGCGGCGCATAGATCAACGCGCCGCCCGGACTGGTGATGTCTATAATGGAGCACCCCGAGCGCAGGTAAGTACACTGCTGCGTTAGAGCTACTGCATGGCAGCCAGGACTCCAGTAGCGTCCTGGCTGCCATGGTAACCGATTGGAGCCCCAGCTTACACTGGGGCCCCGATCGGCACGGCTGCTGCGCATGCGCAGCGCTAAACGTCGGATCCGGCGATGCGCCGAATCGACGTTTAGCTTAATGCCGGATCTGGAATAATGCTCTTCAATGGGCATTAATTCCAGATCCGGCATTGCGGCATGTCTTCCGGCTTTTTGGACGGAGACAAATCCGCAGCATGCTGCGCTTTTGTCAACGTCCAAAAAACGTTGACATACTGAACGGAAGACATCCTGAACGGATTTCTCTCCATTCAGGATGCATTAGGATTATCCTGATCAGTTTCTTTCCGTCCTAGAGCCCCGAGGACGGAACTCTAGGACGGAAAGAAACAACGCTAGTGTGAAAGAGCCCTAAGTATGGAGAAAAAAAAAAAAAAAAAGTCACACAGTATTTTTCGCCCTATAAAATGCACTCCCCCAAAGTTGGGGGGGGAAATGGAAAATGTCAGTTTGTCTTATACTAGTAAGCGCTTCCATTATGGTGAATGCAGCACTCCCCAATTACTCAGCTGTCCTCAGCTGCTCAGTGTGGTGTGACTGCGCACAGCGTGAGGACATCGGAGATCTGTGAGTGGGGGGGCGGGGGTCTCATTTGAGGTCTGAATTAGGGGGTCTCATATCTGAGGTCTGAATGGGGGGGGGGGGTCTCATATCTGAGGTCTGAATGGGGGGGGGGGGGTCTCATATCTGAGGTCTTAATGGGGGGGTGGTCTCATATCTGAGGTCTTAATGGGGGGGGTCTCATCTAAGGTCTGAATGGGGGGGGGCTCATCTGAGGTCTGAATGGGGGGGGGAGGCGGTTCATCTGAGGTCTGAATGGGGTCTTATTAACATTGGGGGTCTGATTAGAGGTCATACATTAGAGTCTGTGCTGCAGTCTGATTGGGCGTCTGATCTGAGGTCTGATTGAGCGTCTTATTAACATTGGGGGTCTGATTGGTGGTCTTATCTGAGGTCTAATGAAAAATATTTTTTTCTTATTCTCCTCCTCCAAAAACTAGGGGCCAGATTTATCATTACACTTACATCTTACTCCACTTTTACATCTGCCCAAAGTCACTTTAGGATAGTCAGATTTATTAATGGTCCTTTAATACTGTGATAAATGTGGATTGATGGTAGCAGTTTATCCTTCAGTAAGCGGCTTTACAAAAAAGTCGCATGTTCTATTAAAAAGTCGCATAAGATGAGCATGGTCCCCCCTGAAGTGAAATTGCGCATTTTTTTGCGACTTTTTAAATGGTTGCAATAGTAAATCTGTGTAGAGATTCATTTACATAAGACAACACGCCCACTTTCACAAAACTGGAGAGCTTAGTGCAGAGCTTGAAAAAGGTCGCAAAAAAAATGCGCAATTTTACCGATTGTGCTTTTTTTGCGACTTTTTCACTCCATTAAACTGACTTTAGCTAATGATAAATCTGGCCCTAGGTGCGTCTTATGGGCAGGTGTGTCTTATAGGGCGAAAAATATTGTATGTCCATCAAGTGCAACCAAGAAATGGAAGTGGACATGGCTGAAGGGAAAGGATATGAGAAGCAAGAATTCTGATATAGACTATTCCACAGATTCGTTGGGAAGGATTGTTGATTTCTCTTATTATAAAGAAGCCATGTTGCTGGTTTCCAATAATTCTACATTCTACAACAAAAAGTGCTGTGTAACATCCCCCAAATTTTCTCCAGTCTTTATCAACCAGTAAAGTATCATTGTTATCAAAGTGATGTGGATCTACTGTGTCATTGAACAGATTTGGCTTGTGGCGACTCCTGAGCGTTATCCAAGTGGCTCCCCTGGTCTTTACCATTTAACTCTTATAACTTTAGACTCCACTGCAGGGAAACCTACAGGCCGCTAGCTCTTGAAGTAGTCTCTCCCTGAGAGTCAGCAGTGAGGAGCACTCAGGGGTACGCCAAAACCGTAGCAAGGAAAAAAGCTGAGGAGCAGGCAGGCAGTTTCCGTGCTATCCAGTAAACAGTCCAAAGGTTTTGGTGGGCAGCACAGGGTCAATACAAGGAGAAGTCAGGTCAGGCCATGCAGCAAAGGGACAAATCCAGACAACAGGTAGAAGTCGGTACACAGGCAAATGAACAGAAGAATTGCACACCTTCATAGAAATCTAGATCTTATTGCTCAGGCACACTGCCCTGTGGGAAGATACCTTAACCACTCCCAGACCAGGCCAAATTTTGAAAATCTAATATGTCACTTTATGTGGTAATAGCTTTGGAACACTTACTTATCCAGATTGTTTTCTCGTGACACACGGTACTTCATGGTAATGGTAAATTTTATTCAATATGTTTTACCTTTATTTATAAAAAAAATAATAATCCAAAAGTGTGAAAAAAATGATCCAAAAAATGTAAAAAAATTCACTGTTTTCTAAATTTGAATCTCTCTGCTTTTAAGACAGTGATGCCTCATACAATATTTATTAATTAACATTCCCCATATGACTACTTTATGTTGGCATTATTTTAGTAATAGAATTTAATTTTTTTAGAACGCTAGAATTTTTTTAGAACGCTTAGAATTTTAGAAGCAATTTTTGAAATTTTAAAGAAAATTTCCAAAGTCAACTTTTTTAGGGAGCAGTTCAGTTCTGAAGTCACTTTGTGGGGCTTACATAATAGAACCAACCCATAAATGACCCCATTTTAGAAATGACACCCCTCAAACTATTCAAAACTGGTTTTAGAAATGTTAACCCTTTAGGTATTCCACAGGAATTAAAGCAAAATAGAGGTGAAATTTCCAAATGTTACTTTTTGCAGATTTTCAATTTTTTCCTGGAACACATCAAGGGTTAACAACAAAACAAACCTCAATATTTATTACCTTGATTCTGCAGTTTACAGAAACTCCCCATATGTGGTCGTATACCGCTGTTTGGGCACACGACAGGGCACAGAAGGCAAGGAGTGCCATATGCTTTTTGGAGGGCAAATTTTGTTGGTCTTTGGGCACCATGTTGCATTTGAAGAGGCCCCGAGGTAACCCCATAGTAAAAACCCCCAAAAAGTTACAACATTTTGTAAACTACACCACCCAAGGAATTTTAAAGAGGTGTAGCAAGCACTTCACTCAACAGCCGTTTCATAGAATTTTTAATACTTGGGTGTTAAAATAATTTTTTTTTTTTTACAAGAAAATGGTGCTTTAGGACCAAACTTGCTTTTTCACAAAATATAATAGGAAAATATCTTCCCTACCCCCCCAATTTGCTACCCACTTTCTCCTAATTACTGCAACACCCCAACTGTGGTTGTAAACTGTTATTTGGGGATACACCAGGGCTCAGAAGGGAAGGAGCAGCATCTGGATTTTCTAACATGGAATTTTCTGTCATGGTTTTTAGTCATGGTTTTAAGAACAATAACTTTTTTTCTTGTTGTTAAATGATCTGCGTAAGGGCTTATTTTATACAAGACAAGCTTTAGTTTTTATTGGCACCATTTTGGTGTACATTTGGCTTTCTGGTTGCTTTTTATCTACTTTTTTGGAGGTGAAGTCACAAAAAAGCTGCTTGGTGTAATTTTTTAAAATTTTTTTTACACCGTTCACCTGATGGGGTAGATCATGTGATATTTTTATAGATCCGGTCATTACGGACGCAACGATACCAAATAGGTCTAGTTTTTTTTTTTTTAAAGTTTTACACAATAAAAACATAATAAATAAAAAATCATGCTTTTGTGTTGCCATTTTCTTAGAGCCATATTTTTTTCAATTTTCTGGCTATAGTCTTGTGTGAGGGCTTGTTTTTTGCGGGATGAGGTGAAGTTTTTATTGTTACCATTTTGGTGTACATATCACTTTTTGATTGATATGTTTTTTGGGAGGTGAGAAAAAAAAAAGTTTTTTTTTTACACAGTTCACTTGATGGGGTAGATCATGTGATATTTTTGTAGCGCCAATTGTTACAGACGCGGCGATACCAAATATGTTTTTATTTATTGTTTTACATCTTACACAATAAGAGCATTTTTAGAAAAATAACATTTTTGTGTTGCAATTTTCATAGAGCCATATTTTTTTGAATTCTTCTGGCTATGGTCTTGTGTGGGGGCTCATTTTTTGCGGGATGAGGTGACGTTTTTATTGCTACCATTTTGGGGTACATATGACTTTTTGATCAATTAACATTATGTTTTTTGGGAGGTGAGCTCACTAAAAAAAATCTGATTTGGCGTAATGTTTATTTATTTTTTTACACCTGATGAGGTAGATCATATGATATTATTATAGAGCCGGACGCGGTGATACCAAATAGGTCTATTTTCTTTTTTAACATTTTTTTAATTACAGATTGGGTGGCTTTTTTTTTTTTTATGTGAACTTTTTTTTTTTCAAAACACATTTTTTTTATTTTACTCTTTGTGCCCCCCCATAAGGTCATACTAGAACCTCTGGGGGACATCTAACTTCATCCCCCCCCCCCACTATCGATTTCTCCTGTAACTGGGGCTGACATAGTAGCCCCAGTTACAGGGGAAATACACCCCCCAGAGAGGCTGTACAACCTAATACAGTGCTGTACAGCCTTAGTGCAGGGCTGATCGAGGTCTATGGAAGACCCGACAGCTCCTGCACTCTCCCGGCCCCGGCGGTCACATGACCATCGAGCCAGGACAGGAAGCGTGTAGCGCCTCCTGATGTGTATACACAGCGCTCTGTGATCTAGAGAACTGTCCCTTTCTTCTCTCTGGGTTGCCCTGCTGTCACTGACAGCAAGCCATCCCTGCTCTACAGTTGCACGATTAGCGTACAGCTGCCATCTCTGAATGGACGTTTAGTCAATGGGCGGTCGTGAAGTGGTTAAATAACCAGGAGTAAACAACCATAGACTGGGGAAGATTAGGGAGTGCGCTGTCCTTTTGAGAGCAAAAGAGAAAGTGTGAGCGCTCTAAAAAGGCTGATGGCAAGGAAAGAGCAGGCCACCCATGCATGGAGAAATAAGCAGACATATTACAGAGTTATAATCATCCAAAATCACTTATTTATTTTTTTTTACATTTTTGTTACTGTTGTGCCATAATATTAAATTACTTCATATTAATCTCAGCTTGAAGTAATACTCTAGACCTCCCTACCTTATAAAATCCAATGGCTGTACCTTGAAAACTACGCTGGTGGGCCCATTCTCTGTACAACAGATATCTTTCATTTGGGCATCTGGGATCTTCAGACTTGACATTAAATCTACACTGTGAAAGGAACAAACAAAACAGGTCAGGTACTGAGTTAAAAATCACTGGGATTTACAGCGCCTGAAAAAAGTATTAATACCCTTGAACTTTTCCACATTTTTCACGTATTCATTAAAAATTTTCAAAACCATATATCATTTTTTTTTGCTACTTTGCGTTGGTTCTCTCACATAAAATCCCAATAAAATACTTTTAAATGTGGAAAATTTCAAGGGGTATGAATTATTTTTCAAGGCACTGTACATGAGCGAGTTTCTTAAGTCAGTTTCCTCACACTACAATGCTGTAATTAACTTAACTGTATCAAATGTTGATAAAATCAGCATACAAATACTCGCTAGCTAACGATCCCCTATTACAGCAAGTGCTGTAAAATCACAAAAAGTTGCAATTATTTGTGCACAAATTCACAACTTTTTTTATGCCTGAAAACTGACAAATGAGATCTTCCACCTTCTGTTCATCGTTATGAGAGTTCTGAAAATAGACAAGTGCTGGCTCTGATATTTCCAGCAGTCCTATAGCGGGGAATGGAGACGTGGCCGCAATTGCTCTCTATTCTCCGCTATGGGAGTTCAGAAAATACAGTAGCCCAGCACTCTGACTCGGCTACTTTCTGAACTCCAAACTCATGAGGCCTCTTTCACACTAGCGTTTAGGTTTTCCGTCCTAGAGATCCGTCCTCGGATCAGGATGTCTTCCGTTCAGTATGTCAACGTTTTTTGGACGTTGACAAAAGCGCAGCATGCTGCGGATTTGTCTCCGTCCAAAAATCCGGAAGACATGCCGTAACGCTGGATCCGGAATTAATGCCCATTGAAGTGCATTAATCCGGATCCGGCCTTAAGCTAAACGTCGTTTCGGCGCATCGCCGAATCTGAAGTTTAGCTTTTTGTCAATGGTTACTATGGCAGCCAGGACGCTAAAGTCCTGGTTCCCATAGTAAAGAGTAGGTGGAGCGGGGGAGCGGCATACTTACATTCCGTGCGGCTCCGGGACGGCTCCAAGATGACGATCAGGCGCCCCAGTGCATAGATCGTAGTGATCGCATGGATCCACGTGATCCATGCGCGCGGCGCCTGACGTCATTCAGGAGCGCCCGGGAGCCGCACGGAATGTAAGTATGCCGCTCCCCCGCTCCCCACTGCTACTATGGCAACCAGGACGCTAGTAGCGTCCTGGCTGCCATAGTAACACTGAAAGCATTTTGAAGACTGATTAGTCTTCAAATGCTTTCAGTTACTTGCGTTGTGCCGGATCCGGCGTGCATTCCGGCGACAGAAGTGCACGCCGTATCTTCACAACCCAAGTGTGAAAGAGGCCTGACACATTTATATATGTGTATTATTAGTTCTAACAAATCAAACATATGATGGAATTGGCGCTACAGAGGTCCATTCTGCAAAAACACCCATACCCTCTGGAAAGATCTAGGAGAAAATCTAAAACTTCTTACATCATGAAGAGGAAATGCAGCCTTGTAGATCCCAGAATCTAGCAATTTGTGGATTCCAAATTTTTTCACATTATCCTTCACTGCATATTCGACACGAGACAGAATGAACTGAACCTGCAAACATTAAATCACGCAGTTAATATCCAGAAAATATCCAGAACCTGTTGTATTCATGCAAAATAGTAACTAGTTACTAATAGTAGCAGAAATGTACTGAAAAATGTAGGCAAAAAGAAGTGTATGCAAGCTACACAGAGGCTATGCTAAAAACGAACCAGACATCTCGAATATGCAATTTTAGGGTACTTTCACATTAGCGGCAGGGAAGTCCGTCAGGCTGTTGCGGTGGGTAAACAGCCTGTCGGATCCGTCCTGCCGCTAGTTCACGTGTGCCCCCGGACTGCCGCTCTGACCCCATTTACTATAATACGACTAAAAGTACGACATGCAGTGTACGGAAATGAGGCTACTTTCACACTAGGCGTTTTGCCTTTCTGTTTGTGAGATCCGTTCAGGGATCTCAAAAGCGGTCCAAAATGGATCAATTTTGCCCTAATGCATTCTGAATAGAAAAGGATCCGCTCAGAATGCATCAGTTTGCCTCCGATCAGTCACCATTCCGCTCTGGAGGCAGACACCAAAACGCTGAAGCAGAGCCAAACAGATCCGTCCCGACACACAATGTAATGGCCTTGCAGTTAGACATTGCCATTAGCCACCCATTGTTTTGCGGGCATTAATAGAAGGCTGCCACAGTGTTAGTGAGGTATGGTATACCAGATGTGTCTGAA